>VSWD01000010.1:82959629-83537169 GCA_033119305.1 Pinctada imbricata
GAGCTATTGTCATAGCGTGGCGTCCGTCGTCCGTCGTAAACTTTTCAACATTTTCGACTTCTTCTCCAGAACCACTGAAAAGATTTTCATGAAACTTGGTAGGAATGAAGTACTCATGGTCCCCTACAAGTGTTGTTGTTTTTCGTCCGGATCCATCAACAGGTGGCGCCACCAGAGGCAAAAGTAGGTCACAGGGGGTACCCTCCTTTGACAAACTTCTTCTTCAGAACGGAGGCACGTATCGACAAACCGAAAGCATCAGGATGAACTAGAGAGATGTCTTAAGAAGTGTTGTTATTTTTGGTTCCACTCGGAAGTCAAATTTTTGACGCGTTTTTGACGTCTTTTCGGACTTCGTCAGAAATGCACATTTTTGCACTATTTCTTTAAATAACTCAATAAGTGTATGATTTTACACATTCATTTACTGCATATTTATCATATTTAAGTTACTAAATGCTTTGATAAGTATTTTATTCTAAAATTTAGATTTTTTGATTTTTTATTAATTTTTTTCTTATGTGAAAAGGAAGGGGGGGGGGGGTGATTTTCATACATATTCAACTTCTTCTCCAGAACCACTGAAAAGATTTTCATGAAACTTGGTAGGAATGAAGTACTCATGGTCCCCTACAAGTGATGTTGTTTTTCGTCCAGATCCATCAACAGGTGGCGCCACCAGAGGCAAAAGTAGGTCACAGGGGGTACCCTCCTTTGACAAACTTCTTCTTCAGAACGAAAGCACGTATCGACAAACTGAAAGCATCAGAATGATCTAGAGAGATGTCTTAAGAAGTGTTGTTGTTTTTGGTTCCACTCGGAAGTCAAATTTTTGACGCGTTTTTGACGTCTTTTCGGACTCTGTCGGAAATGCACATTTTTGCACTATTTCTTTAAATAACTCAATATGTGTATGGTTTTACACATTCATTTACTACAAATTCATCACATTTAAGTTACTTAATGCTTTGATATGTATTTCATACTGAAATTTTAATTTTTTGATTTTTTATGAATTATTTTCTTATGTGAAAAGGAAAGGGGGGGGGTGATTTTCATACATATTCAACTTCTTCTCCAGAACTGCTGAACAGATTTTTATGAGTATTTTTTCAATCATGAATAGATATGTTTACTGTGAACATGGACCCAAGGCTTGTAAGTTCAAGTTCTGGTACCCTGGTAACTTTAGTTTCGTATAAGTTGGTACATGTTCATGTATGCAAGAGTTGTCTTTCTTTAATATAGATTTATGTTTTTGAGGTTTAAATTTTTGGATTATCGATTCATTTGAATGTTATATATTTTGAATTATTAAATAGGTATGGAAAAGGAAACTAAATTATTTTAAAAAGATGAATAAGTATTTTCAAATTTATCTTGTGAAGACTTAGATATACAACTATGAAATTACAATATTGAGAGCAGCTCAAAATATTAATGTAAGAACAGATCAATGTTATCAATAACACAGTGAAAGGATGGGGAGGGGTCTGTTATTTTGCTTTAGCTTCTGTATAACTATCTCTCTCGGGTTACTTAGATTACTCAAGAAGAAGGGGGGATGATTTTCATACATATTCAACTTCTTCTCCAGAACCACTGAACAGATTTTCGTTAAACTTGGTAGGAAAGAAGAAATCATGGTCCCCTACAAGTATTGTTGTTTTTAGCTCACCTGAGCGAAGCTCAAGTGAGTTATTGTCATAGCGCGTCGTCCGTCCATCGTCCGTCCGTCCGACGTAAACTTTTAACATTTTCAATATCTTTTCGGCAACCGCTGCACAGAATTTCACGAAATTTCACAGGAAGCAAGTACTCAATGCCCTCTATCAAATTTGTGTTTTTCAAGCCGATCGGAAATCCAAGATGGCCGCCACAGGCTCTGATTGGCTGACACATTTTTTACTTCTCTTCTGAAACTGCGTCACAGAATTTCATGAAACTTCACAGGAAGCAAGTACTCAATGCCCTCTACCAAGTTTGTGTTTTTTGAGCCGATCGGAAATCCAAGATGGCCGCCACAGGCTCTGATTGGCTGACACATTTTTGACTTCTCCTCCGAAACTGCTGCACAGAATTTCATGAAACTTCACAGGAAGCAAGTACTCAATGCCTTCTACCAAGTTTGTGTTTTTGGAGCCGATTGGAAATCCAAGATGTCCTCTATAGGCTCTATTTGAATGACACATTTTTGACTTATCCTCTTAAACTACTGCACAGAATGTCACTGAACTTTACAGGAAGTAACTTGTACACCTTGTCCTTCTCAAAGCTTCACTAAAAGCGATTTCCTTCAGGTCTTGACTTTGATTGAAAACATACATACAGTCTCCTCAGGTGAGCGATGTGGCCCCCTTGGGCCTCTTGTTTGAATTACCACTAGCTCACAAATTCTACGAGCCATTTGTTTAATTTACAGTACTTGGATAACGAGTTTTCATGAAGATGAAATTATAAAAACTTTTTGCGAATGTTGTACTTACTGGAATTCCCAACTGCTCAGTGTCCAAGTCAAACAACTTCATCGAATAATCTGACACTTTCTCATTATCTACAAAGTGAAGAAATAAATCGTAATCATCTTGCATGTATGATGATTTATTGAATTTCATCATGTACATGTATATGGTATTCACAGATCTACTATAAATCATGAAGAAGTTACTAGTAGAAATGAAGCCATTGGCATTTTGTTTGTTATCTTTGCATTTTTCCCCACAATGATCGATCTTAAGGTCATAAAAAAAAACCCCGGTCAAACTTGATGATTCAAATACATTTGAATTTAATGATTTATAATTTTTTTAAAATACATTTGAAAATTTTTTTAAAAGTCATTTTCTTCTACATACAGAATGTTGTGTAGAATACACTTTGAGTGCTAAACATTCCCTCATTAGATCCTTTAGTTCAAGATATTTAAAATTTGGTATGGTCTTAAACCTTTACTTACTGGGTGATTCAAACATAAATGTTACAGTATCTGCATTGTCGTTCGCTTTTATGGTAATGACATCATCGTTGCTGGCACACTTCAAAATCTTTGACATGCTGCAACGAGAAAAACATTCAATATAAACATGTAGTACATAACCATGGGAACCAGATTCCCTGAAAAAGACTTATACCAAATCTTAAATGCCTTAATCATTTAATGGCTTCTTCTCATCTTACCCCTTCCCTGTGGCAAATCAGCTTCCATGTTGAAAAAACGACATAAAAACACAATCCCACACCTTTGATTCGAACTCCCATTCTGTATATTTCAGACTTTGTATGCAAGGTAGTTACATTTAATTTTATATAATCGGGCAAATTTCATAATGGATTATCGGTTTATAATCGGAGACGATTTTAATGGATTATTTCGATTTAATCGGATATTATTTTTCTTTTATATACAGAAAAGAATATGAAAAGTAATGATAAAACTTCACCAAATCATATGCTAATAAACATAGCAAAGTGTCTAGAAAGAACTCCAACCATAGAATGTTAAAATTCTGTCTAGTAAATGAAATATTTTGTCGAGATTACAGCAATAATGGTGTGATATGGTAATAGTCTGCAACTTTATTCGGCAGATGCAGCGGTGGGTGGGTGGGGGAGAACTCCAGAGTCAAGTTGCTTCTTCCGTGAGGAATCAAGCAATATCTTTGTGGATTCACTTGCCTTGTCCTTCTTACAAAGCTCAGTGTTTCCAAAGGCTCGTCAGTCTGTCGGACATGTCTCTTGAAAATGGTTTCGGTCTGGTAAACTTTAGAACATCGTTGGACCAAATGTCTGGTAAAACTTTGAAGGCAGGAATAATGTATACAACCGGAGTTGTCAATAAATGTCTTGTAACCCATTTATGTGAGAAACAATTTTACTGGTGTCGGAACAGTTTCCGGACGATTTTGACGGTTTTTCGGGAATAACTCCTCTGTCCTTTAAAGAAAAACATTCAAATTTCTCTCAAATAATGCTATGCCCTTCCCAGAGATACTCATGTTGAAAAAAAATATTAAATCTATCAAGAAATATGGTTTCTAGGCCGATTTTATGACCCTATATTTTGGCCATTTTTCGCAAATCACTGGAACAGTTTCCGGACACCTGATCTTAAAGCTGTCAATCTCGATCAATTTCAGTCCAAACTGGATGATGTTTGGATATTGTTTTATTCAATCTTTTCTACAAATGACTGTGTAAAAATAATTTTGAAAATAGAACCGAAACTTCTCAAATCACGTAGATTAAAATAGTATGGTTCTCGGCGACTTCCCTTGGTGCGCGATATTAAACGGGGCAGAAAGGGGTAAAAGAGTGATGTGATAAAGCAACTTAGATGTATGATTCGTGATTTGAATTCTGCATTGAAAAATCTACAAAATTGTCAAAAAAGTTTGAAAATGATTTCCTTCAAAGTACTTGAAAGGGCGACTGTCCAGAAACTATTACTGTCCGGAAACTATTCTGACACCAGTATGGCTTCAGCGCCTGTCAATCAGGTCCAGGATTACTCCAGAAATGGCTACAATATGGATACTTACATAGAAAATGGATTTTGCCGATGAAAACAAGTGAAATTGATAGCTTTAAAAAGCTATTAATAGTATTATAGCTATTTCTGCACAAATCCCAGCCTGACCAACAGAGTTGTGCAATCGTTTGTGCTGGGGGTACCGGGGTGGGGGTGGGGGGTTAAACAGTCGTGTCCGAAGGACAATGTTCCCTTTGCACTATAACAGTCATGTGCGATACCAAGGAGATTCTGTGTGAAATGTAAATACTAAAAAATAAAAACTTTACCTCGTTAGACTCATCCCCATCGACAAGTTTCTGTCGCACCTGTAGGTTTCAAATCCATCACTTCGCAAATTCACCGCTACCAAAGCAACGTGTGCATTGTCCATAGCTTGCAGTGTGATTCCAGTACCACTGCAATCCCATATTGCTTCATTTATCAAGTCTTTGATGGCTTCCAACACTTTCTTCCATAGTGATCCCTGAACAAGTCGAGCTTCGAACATTTTGACGACGTAAATAAAATTTTTCAAGAAGTGTCAACAAAACTTACAACAAAAGGACAACCTTAGGGTCTCCTTCTTTAAACATACAAACTCATGAACCTATGGAAAGATTAATTAGACGGATGGCAACTGATACAAAATTGTCTCTCCACCTCCTACTTTCGGCTACCTCAGCGTTTCTTTGTTGATACCGCGCCAAATTCTGTGAAGTAGCGGGAAAATGTTTGGCATAAATTATTACGATTGGCTGACGAGAAGCAATATTGAAGGTGAATTACTTCAATCCTACACAATTATGCTAACAGTCTAGATAGCGGAGAAGATAACAGTTTCAGGGCCCGCTGTCCATGTTGATTGGTTTATCAATCACCAGAAAGGGGAAGGGGACATGTAACTGTGCAGGTCGATTACATATTTTCATTTTTTATTATGCCCCGGGCCCCGTAATCGAAGTTTACCATCTATGTATAAGAGTAGTGCATACATGTACCTCTAAATCTCTTTTATTTTATATTCTACATATCATGTCATCTGGATTGCTAAATGTATACTTACATGTATGTCCTTCAATGGGCCCAAATTGGAAATAAAGCATCTTGTATCGTTTTCGTCCTGTCCGTTTGTCTGCCTGTTTGTCTGTCTGCAAAAACTTTAAACTTTTGAATGGTAAGGGGTAGGGCATGTGTATTCCTTGTGACAAAACCTATCCATGGATGTTTTTGACCGTGTGACCTTGACCTTGGAGTTTGACCTACTTTTGAAAAACTTTAACATTGGCCATAACTTTTGAATGGTACCGTAAGGGATATGCTTTGATATTTCACATGTCATGTGCATTTCTTGTGACAAGACCCTTTCCATGGATACCAAATTATTTGACCCTGTGACCTTGGAGTATGACCTACTTTTGAAAAAACTTAATGTTGGCCATAACTTTTGAATCAGTGGTACAGTAAGGGATAGGGCTTTGATATTTCACATGTGTATTCCTTGTGACAAGACCTTTTCTATGGATACCAAAATTGTTGACCTTGTGATCTTGACCTTGGAGTTTGGCCTACTTTTGAAAAACTTTAACCTTGACCATAACTTTTGAATGGTAAAGGATAGGGCCTCGATATTTCATATGTGTATTCCTTGTGACAAGACCTTTCTATGGATACCAAAATTTTTGACCTTGTGACCTTCATCTTGGAGTTTTACCTACTTTTGAAAAACTTTAACCTTTCCAACCATGTAAGTATGAATAGTATACGACCATCCAAAAACCTGCAGGCTTGTACTTTTTATTGCAGGCGTCTGCAGGCTTTGCAGGCTTGTTTTTACAATCTCGCAGTGTACCACTGTGAAGTAGAAATAGGTCGAATTAAACATCAGATCCGATTCGTTTCAGCGCTTTATCATAAAGTTTATTGTTTTGTTTACAAAACAGAAAAGTTTGGAAGTAAAGTTAGGTGCGTAATCATGTAATTATGCGTTTGTTAATTATGTGGAACACAGATAATTATATTTTTTTGTATTCTGCTTCATTTCAGAGCTTTATTAAACGTAGATGCTCTTCTGTGGAGGAAATTCGGTGAAGCATAGTCCTACTCCTAGATATAGCTAGAACCTCTCCCAGAAATATGTTCCTTGGTATACTACGAAATAATATCAGGGATAACTTTACTGGTCGAGCAGATATTTCCGAACTGAAGGTATTTCCGAACGATTTGCTCGTTCAGTTACTTGTTCACTTGGTGGTACAGACGTCTACTGGTCGAGCAGATATTTCCGAACTGAAGGTATTTCCGAACGATTCGCTAGTTCGGTTACTTTGAGTTACTTTTTCACAGTTTTGGTGATACAGACGTCTAGATATTCAGAAAAATAACCAACATGCAAAAGGAAATCTCAAAATAACTTAATTTAGTATTTTTTTAGAGTTTGTTTCTCCTGCTGTTTGTAACTTTCATCTGTTTGGGAGCTGGGAGCTGGGGAAAGTGACGTCATTGTATTAAGACCATATCTTGACCTAGTTTCGTAGTAATCTATTTTCCAAAAATCTATTCTTGTCAACTGATCGATAAAAACCTGCATTGAGAGGGGCCCAGAGCAGGATATTCACGAAAAAGTGTATAAATTTCATGTGTAAGAATACCAAAATCATTGGAAATAAGTTAGAAATAAACGTACCTCATCATGGTTCAGAAAGTCGCTTTAAAAATAAATTTTGTAAAAGTTTTATGATATTTGTTGACATGGAATTCTTCAATAAAGATAAAAGGATAAAATAAGAAAGTTTTGAAACATTTGATCCATATTTGACCCCGGGAGAGACTAACATACAAATCGTTGGAAATACCTTTAGTAACTTGCGTAAAATGGTCGTTTAAGGGGGGTATTAAAATACCCTTCAATCAGCATTTATAGGTCGATTTTCAAAATTATTTTTACATAGGCATTTGTATGAATCATAACTACATGTATGAAGGGTGAAGCATTATTTGTTCCGAGTTTCTTGATGATTGGACATACATGTACAGAAGCTGGGTTACTAACAAAAAAGCGCAAAAATCGTTCGGAATTATCTGCTCGACCAGTAGATATTCAAAAAAATAACCGACATGCAAAAGGAAATCTTAAAATAACTTAATTTTTAGTATATTTTTAGTGTTTGTTTCTCCTGCTGTCTGTAACTTTGGTCTGTTTGGGAGCTGGGGAAAGTGACGTCATTGTATTAAAAACGTATCTTGACCTATTTTCCAAAAATCTATTCTTGTCAATTGATCGATAAAAACCTGCATTGAGAGGGGTCCAGAGCAGGATATTCACAAAAAAGTGTATAAATTTCATGTGTTGGAATACCAAAATCATTGGAAATAATTTAGAAGTAAAACGTACCTCATCATGGTTCAGAAAGTCCCTGTAGAAATAAATTTTGTGAAAGTTTTGTTATATTTGTTGACATAGAATTCTTCAATAAGGTTAAAAGGATAAAATAACAAAGTTTTGAAACATTTTATCCGTATTTCAACCCAGGAGAGACAAAAATACAAATCGTTCAGAAAAACCTTTAGTAACTTGTGTAAATTGGTCGTTTTAGGGGGGTACAAATGTATTAAAATACCCTCAAATCAGCATTTATAGGTTAATTTTCAAAATTATTTTTACATAGGCATTTGTATGAAGGGTGAAGCATTATTTGTACTGAGTTTCATGATGATTGGACGTATAGAAACTGAATAATTTACGATCATTGCACATTTTATTAGCAAAAAATTTTTTTAAAAACCATGTGTTTGTGAAACACGAATGCCCCCATACAATGTAGGCATCTGTGTCAGTAAAAATTGTATAATGGTCAAACTCCAAGGTCAAGGTCACTATCTCAAATATTTTGGTATCAATGGAAATGTCTTGTCACAAGGAATACACATGTGAAATATCAAAGCCCTATCTCTTACCATTCAAAAGTTATGGCCAAGGTTAAATTATTTACGGAAAACCGCAAAAATCGTTCAGAATTATCTGCTTGACCAGTACCGTATGTATTTTGCATTGAATCATCGTAAATGTTGTTGTAAATGCAAGGCTGCATCTGCAAAATGGGAATCTGATTTCTATCCTACACTGGTCTCAAAGCAGTAACCGAACGATTTTGAAGGTTTATTCATGATAACTTCGTTGTTTTGTTAAATTGAGACATGAAACTTGGAATAAATAACCATGGCTGGCATATGTCTCAAATATTTATGGAATAATTATCTAAAAATTTTGGACTTAGATAATCTTTTATGTCAATCTTTTAACCACAAGATTTCTTTAATTTCGCAACTTTGCTAAAGCAGTAACCGAACTACCGGTATCAAGCATTCTGATGTGTTTTATTGATCAATTTTGAAATCTATGTTGATAAATCTGAAGTAACATCTTTTCCAAAGACCGATTTGTAGAAAATTAAGGAAAATTCTCTCAAATATAGTTCCTATTGACAGTTTTAGGAGGGTACCCTTTCCCAAACCGTATTATCTCATCTGAAGCTATCATTGCTTAATACATGTAAATGACCAAAAACTGTTCATCAAGTACCCCTTTTATAAAAATGACGACACTAATGTTGATTTCTAGTGGAACTTTATAACTTTCCTTAATTTTATCAAATTTTGTTAATCCAAATACTCCCTATACCATAATCGTTTGGTTACTGCTTCCGTTCGGCTACTGCTTTGCAACCAGTACATGTATCTACTTTTCAGTTTGGGGCAACATTTTCAAATTCAACCACTCATTTCTGAATTTGGCAACTTTAGGTTGCTGCATTCAGCAACTTTTCCCTGAATAATATGAATCTACATGTAGGCATTGCCTACGAGAGAGCGTAGCATGTTTCAAAGTTATTGTCTTACTTTTGAAGCACCCAGCCATTTGTCTGATCATCTGCATGTACCAATTCATTTATCTACCAATTTATTAAAATTTTGTTGATTTTGAATTCTTAATTCGTTCGTAAGTAGACATGAAATATTCAAATAATTATCCTAAATTATAGAAATAGATATTCCTTCGGATCATGAACATCAGACTTCATGTGCAAATTTGCACATACTGTATTCTCATACTTGACGTCATAACCTTTTGAGCACTGACATCATTGCGTTCATTATTTACTTTTTGCAAGAAGGCTGGAGTAACGTCGGTTTAGTAAATTTTATTCAGCTGTGTATGACAAAGAAACTGAAAGGAGATTAAAATTTGATAAGTACTGATCGATTAACTGATTTCAAACAAAAATTTATTCATTCGTCACGGTATGAATTTCTGCTGGGCTACTTGTTCTTGAATTGAATATCTCCCACCTCTTGACAGGCGTATCGTCCGAATGTATGTTGGAATTTTGACCTGTGCAACAGACCCACCTGAAGCAGTGAGGGATTTTTAACGTGCCTTCACCAATCCGAGACACGGGACCCCCATTTACAGTCCCTTCTGAAAGACTAGGCTAGGGTAATTTGGCTATTTACAAGGTGTTAGCCCACAACACCTACCGTACCTACTGTGGTTTCCGGCGGAAATGGCAGAAAGAATACAGAAAGAAATTGGCTTTCAGTATAGGCAGTTTCTGAAAGTTTAGTATCTTTCAAAAGTCGATGTAAAGTAGGAACTTACATTATGTGTATAGACTTTCCTATCTATAGGGTCACTTTGTGAACTGGTCAGGTGCTATGCTCCCTATTAAATCAGCGTTTACGTAGAAAAATTGGCATGTATATGCTGCCAGTTACTTTAATAATTCATCACTCTACATGTTTTGGAGCAATGAAGAGGCTGGGCAAACTTTAATACGACTCATCATACCCAAATCTGCAGTAATGCATAGACAAAAGTTGAGATTATATTTCTGGTCTAATAATGCATGTTAGTTGAAAAAATATGCATCACCAAGAAAATGATGAGCAAAAATAGCTCCATTTGAAGTTTTCCCCAACCTGATGAAGAAAAAAATCTGTAGAGGAATTAAAAAGTTGCCCATTACACTCAATGTTAAATCGGGCACTAAATCTGTTTTTTCAGTCTTTATTTTTTGCTATAAGGTTGCCAAATTCGGCAATATATTGCCAAATTTGACAACGTTGCCGAATTTTCAGTTTTCCCGAACTGTTCTAGTACAGGGTTTTGAACTTTTCAATTAGATCTATTTGAGGTGGTGATTTAGAAATTGGTGGTGTATCTTTTGACCACTTTATATGAGCGAATAAAAATGAACTGTTCAACAGAGGAAATTGATCGGTGATTTTTTTATCATGTGAGACGGTGATATTTTGCCGGGTGCCGCCCCTTATTGAAATGCATGCTTTACAGTGTGCAGTGTTTCCTGCAATTTTATTTCATATTTTTTATCTATTTTCTAAATTATTTTCCTTTAAAGCAACATATATCCTCAAAATTAACATAAATTATTAAAAGTTTGCACTGTCTTTCTTATTACAAATACAATCTTACGTGGCTGGGATATACATTTTGTATGACCTCATGAAGGGAGTGTGGATTGTTGTACTTACATGTAGTGGCAGGCAATATTTTTTTTAAAGAAATTGAATGTAATGTGTAACTGAAGATAATTCAATATACATGTTATGATACATGTAATTTCATTTTACAAAGCAAAAACTGAATGTAATGCCAATTACATTTGCAACTAAAATAAGACTGAATACACAAATTAATACACAAATTAGTCTGTGAACAATTGACTTATAGTGTAATCAATTATCATTGAGCATAGGCCACAGATAATGGTAGAATAAATGCCTAAGGTTATATAGGTTAAGGTTGAAACAAATTTTGGTTGTGTGTTTCTGTTTTAATTAGCTTGTTTGTCACTTTTGCAAGGTATATCAAGTGATCTTTCGTTTTATTTTACCTTCAAGTAAGGAGTTCAAGTAGAAAGAATGCATGAATAGTTTACAAAAAAAAAGTGAATTACGGAAAGGGAAATGGCTACGGAGAGGGCAATACTGAATAGCTAAGTTATACAACTTGTGCCTAATCTGGTATTTTGAAATGCCAAAAAATTTTACCCTTCTGGTTGCGGGAAGAAAGTGCCAAATTTCGTGACGTCACAATGCTTTTACCTCCGACAAACAAGCTTCGAACCTCAGTCAAACATCGAAAATTGCATTGTGACGTCATGGAATTTCTCAAATTTTTCCCGCGTTCGGAAGGGTCAATTATGGGGGAAATTTCAAGGCAAACTGGGTGCATAATTGCACATAATGATTTCCCAGGGAACCTAAAATTGACTTCAGACTTTAGAAGGAATATTGTTTTGAACTTCCTTGCATTTTGTCAGAGACTTCACTTGAAATAATTTTTTGGCATTGTATCGAATGATTGATATAAAAATAAAACTTGTGTTTGTGAAACACAAATGCCTCCCTTGGCATCTTTGACAGTAAAACAGCTGAAAAGTAGTTTCACATTTTTAGGGCAAGGTCACAAGGTCAAATTTGGTATTATGATAAAGTCTTGCCACAAGGAATTCATATGTGAAATATGAGAGCCATATCAATTAGCATTCAAAAGTTATGGCTAAAGTTTAAATTTTCGAAATAAGGTCAAACACCAAGGTCAAGTTCAAGAGGTAAATAATTTCGGTATCCATGAAAAGGTCTTGTCACAAATAAAACACATGTAAATTATGAAAGCCCTATCACTTACCATTCAGAAGTTATGGCCAAGGTTAATTTTTTTTGAAATTAGGTCAAACTCCAAGGTCAAGGTCACAAGGTCACACATTTTGGTATCCATGGAAAGGTCTTGTCACAAGGAATGCACATGTGAAATATGAAAGCCCTATCACTTACCATTCAAAAGTTACGGCCAAGTTTAAAGTTTTTGCGGACAAACAGACAGACAGACCAAAATCTATATGCCCCCAAATCTTTGATTACGGGGGCATAAAGATTAATGTACGCTACAAATAAATGAAATGTAATGTGTAATTCATAGTTTTGTGCCGATTATCGCTGACATCGGCGACATTGTTGCCAAACCCTTCCTGTTATTTAAATCGATCTTAAAGATATTAAAAATGGATAATAATCGAGAAACTCAAAACTGCTTAGGAATGATATATTTGCATAAGAAAAACCATAGTTTTGCCAGAGAAACCAGCCGTCGGACTGAAACGACTTATGAACTGTTTCTAAGTACTTACTTACTTAGTCTTACTTAGAAACAGTTCATAAGTCGACCGTTTCAGTGGGCTTGTTTCATTGATTCGGATCAGTATACATACTGGAATGAAACATTTTACTGGGTCTCAATAAAGATTTTTTGTCAATGTTACACAACTTTTGGACAAATCTTGAAATATTTTACAGTTTTGCAGTATAATAGAGGAGTCTGATTATAATCGATAAATGTCCTCCCTTCCTTCTGATTGTCAAACTTTCACATGATAATTGATATGCATTATAAAAACTTGTAGGGATGATCAAGCATGATAAGACTCAACACCCAGTGTGGGTAGCTAGAGGGTCAAGGTCATGATAAGATTCAACATCCAGTGAGGTTAGATAGAGGGTCAAGGTCACATGTGACAGGCAGCATACCTGTTCTTAAACAGTGCTATTTTATTTAAAGATTTTTGTCAAAATGTTACCTTTTATTTCACAATATTATATTATTCAAAAGGCTGTACAACTATCATTATTTTTTACAGGTTTTGCATAAATGAACATAAATAGAAATTTCCTTGGATTTTGGTATACCTGATAACTTGTATACTGTATACAAGTCAGAGACAGAAGAGCTTGATTCTTGATTTCCTGTGTCATGAAACAAAGATACTGAAATAAAGAAGAGCAGGTTGGTATATCTCTCTTGTCAAACTGTGATGAATAAAATATACATGTAAGTAATCATGCTTTAAGTTATATGAACATGTTAAATAGAATTCAGAGAAAATTATGAATGGAAATAATGGGATCCAAATCATTTTGATTTTGTCCTCATGTTCAGCCTATAAAATTAAAGATATTAATACATGTACTTTAAAATTCTTAAGCACAGTTCTAATTAGCAGAGGTCATTTTCACAAATATGTTAAAAACAGTTATACATACATGTATGTTACAGGTTAGAGACTTGTCTTGAAATCCTGATATCACATGACTAAATGTCTTTAAGAACACTAACAGGTTCCTGATATCACATGGCCAAACGTCTTTCAGGTTCCTGATATCACATGACCAAAAGTCTTTAAGAACACTTACAGGTTCCTGATATCACATGACCAAATGTCTTTAAGAACACTAATAGGTTCCTGATATCACATGACCAAAAGTCTTTAAGAACACTAACAGGTTCCTGATATCACATAGCCAAAAGTACAGGTTCCTGATATCACATGACCAAATGTCTTTAAGAACACTAACAGGTTCCTGATATCACATGACCAAAAGTCTTTAAGAACACTAATAGGTTCCTGATATCACATGACCAAATGTCTTTAAGAACACTAACAGGTTCCTGATATCACATGACCAAAAGTCTTTAAGAACACTAACAGGTTCCTGATATCACTTAGCCAAAAGTCTTTAAGAACATTAACATGTTCCTGATATCACATAACCAAAAGTCTTTAAGAACACTAACAGGTTCCTTATATCACGTGACCAAATGTCTTTAAGAACATTAACAGATTCCAGATATCACATGACTAAATGTCTTTAAGAACACTAACAGGTTCTGATATCACATAGCCAATAGTCTTTAAGAACACTAACAGGTTCCTGATATCACATAGCCAAAAGTCTTTAAGAACACTAACAGGTTCCTTATATCACGTGACCAAATGTCTTTAAGAACATTAACAGGTTCCAGATATCACATGACTAAATGTCTTTAAGAACACTAACAGGTTCCTGATATCACATGACTAAATGTCTTTAAGAACACAAACAGGTTCCTTATATCACATGATTAAATGTCTTTAAGAACACTAACAGGTTCCAGATATCACATGACCAAAAGTCTGTAAGAACACTTACAGGTTCCTTATATCATGTGAACAATATCAACGGGTTGCAAAATTTCCTTACCTCTGTGCATTAGAAATTTCCACTATCACTTTAATACTACAAAATATGAAGAGAGAAAACTCAAAATTTCAAGCAAAATGTATTAGAAAAATGGAACTTGTAGGGAGTGACAGCGTTTGAATGAAACTAGTTTGAAGTACATGTATGTACTTAGTATAAAGTTTCATACATGATAGGGCAAGGCTGTAAGATCTGATTATCATTATTATGTCAGGATTTATGGAAATTACTTCAGATGATTTTAGCTTTAATGAATCTAATATATTTTTTGCACTAGAACGTATAGGGCAGCTTTAGAATGTTGCGACTTCAACCAGCTAAGAGGACACAATGGACAGATGCTGTTCTAAGATGTTTTCATGGAAATGGTATAAGGGGTACAAGACAGAGTGTAGTAGCTGTTGCACCACATACTTACAATTCGAAGACACAGCAGCAGCAATGTCGGAGCTTTAGTTTGTCAAGTATACAATATGTGAAAGAGGGTTATACCAAGTTCCAACACAAGGAAGCTGTAAAAGATAACAGGTTAAAGCAGATCTGGACATCAGTTGGAGGTATCACAATCTTAGGATTCTGTACTTAGTGAGTACCCTTATATTTTCACGATTTCCTGTCATGTCTAGTGTATTCTTCTTGATTGGCAGTAACATATTTTAAGTTCACCTCGACAAAGTTGAGTGAGTTTAAGCTTAATCCATAGAGCTCTATATGGATCTTGTGTCCTCGTCCTCCCCCTGTCTGTGTCCCAGTCCTGTTTATAAGCTTAATCCATAGAGCTCTATGTGGATCTTGTGTCCTCATCCTCCCCCTGTCTGTGTCCTAGTCCAGTTTATAAGCTTAATCCATAGAGCTCTATGTTGATCTTGAGTCCTCATCCTCCCCCTGTCCATGTTCCAGTCCTCTTTTTAAGCTTAATCTATAGAGGTCTGTGTGGATCTTTTGTCCTCATCCTCTCCCTGTCTGTGTTCCAGTCCTGTTTTTAAACTTAATCCATAGAGCGCTATGTGGATCTTGTGTCCTCATCCTCATCCTCCCCCTGTCCTTGTCCCTGTCCTGTTTATAGAGCTCTATGTGGATCTTCTGTCCACATCCTCCCCCTGTCCGTGTCCCTGTCCTGTTTTTATACGCCCGTCATTTGACGGGTTGTATTATGGTATGGCGAAGTCCGTCCATCTGTCCGTACACCTTTGGAACGCAATAACTTGAATATGCGTCAACAGATTTTCACGAAATTCATACATTTTAATTGGACTGTGGAGAGGAAGCCGCCTTTTGATTTTCAGGTTCATCCGATATGTCGTTACAGTGTTATGGGACTTAGATTTTTGAAATACAGTAAAAATATACTAAAATAGTTAAAGATTATTTAAAAATCTATTTCTGGTCGAAATGTTTTGAAATTTTGTATACTTCAAGTAGAAAGGATAATCTTTGACATATGTAACAGGTTTTTATTTTTTTGTCGCATAACCGAGATATTGTGTGTAATGGGAAGGGTGGGTGGGTTATATGATCATAAATGTTAAGCTAAGGGCAAAATATAGGCGCATGGAACACAATAACTTGAATATGCGTCAACAGATTTTCATGATATTCATACATTATGATTGGACTGTGGAGAGGAAGCCGCCTTTCGATTTTCAGGTTCATTCGATTTGTCGTTACAGAGTTATGGGACTTAGATATTTTAAGATACAGTGAAAATATACTAAAATAGTTAAAAATTATTTAAAAATCTATTTCGATTGAAATGTTTTGAAATTTTGTATACTTAAGGTAGAAAGGATGCTCTTTGACATATATAAGGGGTTTTTAATATTTTGGTCGCATAACCGAGATATTTGTAATGGGAGGGGGGGGGGGTTATATGCATAAACATGTTAAGCTAAGGGCAAAATATAGGCGCATGGAACGCAATAACTTGAATATGCGTCAATGGATTTACATGATGTTTCTACATTGTGATCAAACTTTGAAGGAGCCTTTCGATTTTCAGGTACATCTGATTTGTCGTTACAGAGTTATGGGACTTAGATATTTTAGATACAATGTAAAAATATACTAAAATAGTTAAAAATTCTTTAAAAATCTATTTCTGGTCAAAATGTTTTGAAATTTTTTATACTTCAAGTAGAAAGGATGTTCTTTCACATATATAACGGGTTCTTAAATTTTTTGTCACATTATCCGGAAATAATGTGTAATGGGGGGTGGGGGGGGGGGGGGGGTTATATGCACATACATGTTAAGCTAAGGGCAAAATATAAGTGCATGGAACCCAATAACTTGAATATGCGTCAACAGATTTTCATGATATTTAGTCCCCTACTGGCAACGCCGAAGGGGACTCTTAGTTTCCTCTCGATCTGTCTGTCTGTCCGTCCGTCTGTCCGTCTGTCCCATTTTCAGTTTTCCGGACTTTTTTTCGCTGTTGTTGCATATATTGAACTCATTTTTGGTATGTGGATATATCTCAATGTGATACAGATCAAGTTTGAGTTTGCTTTCGATTGACCTAATTTTACAAGAGTTATGGCCCTTGGACTTGGCAAATTTTATGAAAGTTTCAGTTTTCCGGACTTTTTGCCGCTGTTGTTGCATATTTTGAACTCATTTTTGGTATGTGGATATATCTCAATGTGATACAGATCAAGTTTGAGTTTGCTTAAGATTGACCTAATTTTACAAGACTTATGGCCCTTGGACTTGGCAAATTTTATGAAAGTTTCAGTTTTCCGGACTTTTTTCCGCTGTTGTTGCATATATTGAACTCATTTTTGGTATGTGGATATATCTCAATGTGATTCAGATCAAGTTAGAGTTTGCTTAAGATTGACCTAATTTTACAAGAGTTATGGCCCTTGGACTTAGCAAATTTTATGAAAATTTCAGTTTTCTGGACTTTTTTCCGCTGTTGTTGCATATATTGAACTCATTTTTGGTATGTGGATATATCTCAATGTGATACAGATCAAGTTTGAGTTTGCTTTCGATTGACCTAATTTTACAAGAGTTACGGCCCTTGGACTTAGCAAATTTTATGAAAATTTCAGTTTTCCGGACTTTTTTTCCGCTGTTGTTGGATAAATTGAACTCATTTTTGGTATGTGGATATTTCTCAATGGGATACAGATCAAGTTTGAGTTTGCTTTAGATTCACTTATTTTTACAAGAGTTACGGCCCTTGGACTTAGCAAATTTTATGAAAATTTCAGTTTCCGGACATTTCTTTGGTTCTATTGCAAATAATGCACTGATTTTTGGTAAATGAATACATCTCAGTGTGATACAGACCAAGTTTGAGTTTGGTTTCCATTGGCCTATTTTTACAAGAGTTATGGCCCTTGGACTTAGCAAATTTCATGAAATTTTCAGTTTTCCGGACTTTTTCATGCCTGTTATTGCAGATAATGAGCTGATTTTTTGTATGTGAATACATTATAGTGTGATGCAGATTTGAGTTTAATTTAGATTGACTAATTTTCACAAGAGTTATGGCCCTTGGACGTAGCAAATTTCGTGAATTCAGTTTTCCAGACTTTTCTTGGCTGTTGTTGCAGAAGATGAACTGATGCACAGAGGTGCAAGTCATAAATTTATGCCACCATAAGGGGACTTATATCACACAGCGATCATTGCATTTTTATTGTACATTGTGATCAGAATTTGAAGAGGAAGCCGCCTTTCGATTTTCAGGTTCATCTGATTTGTCCTTATGGAGTTATGGGACTTCGATATTTTGGTGTTGTGAAAAAAATCCCAACGGGCGTATCTTGCTGCATGAGTGTAGGCTTTATTAAGCTTAAATCACAGATTTCTATGTGGATCTTGTGTCCACATCCTCCCCCTGTCCGTGTCATTGTCCTGTTTATAAGCTTAATCCATAGAGCTCTATGTGGATCTTGTGTCCTCATCCTCCCCCTGTCTGTGTTCCAGTCCTGTTTTTAAGCTTAATCCATAGAGCTCTATGTGGATCTTGTGTCCTCATCCTCCCCCTGTCCATGTCATTGTCCTGTTTTTATACGCCCGTCATTTGACGGGTCGTATTATGGTATGGCGAAGTCCGTCCGTCCGTCCGTCTGTCCGTCCGTCCGTCCGTCTGTCCGTCTGTCCGTCCGCCTATGGAACGCAATAACTTGAATATGCGTCAACGGATTTTCATGAAATTCATACATTATGATTGGACTGTGAAGAGGAAGCCGCCTTTCGATTTTCAGGTTCATTCGATTTGTCGTTACAGAGTTATGGGACTTAGATTTTTAAAATACAGTGAAAATATACTAAAATATTTAAAAATTCTTTAAAAATCTATTTCTGGTCGAAATGTTTTGAAATTTTGTATACTTCAAGTAGAAAGGATGTTCTTTGACATATATAACGGGTTTTTAATTTTTTTGTCGCATAATCGAGATATTGTGTGTAATAGGAAGGGGGGGGGGTTATATGCACATACATGTTAAGCTAAGGGCAAAATATAGGCGCATGGAATGCAATAACTTGAATATGCGTCAATGGATTTTCATGATATTCATACATTTTGATTGGACTGTGGAGAGGAAGCCGCCTTTCGATTTTCAGGTTCATTCGATATGTCGTTACAGAGTTATGGGACTTAGATATTTTAAAATACAGTGAAAATATACTAAAATAGTTAAAAATTATTTAAAAATCTATTTCTGGTTGAAATGTTTTGAAATTTTGTATACTTCAAGTAGAAAGGATGTTCTTTCACATATATAACATGTTCTTGAATTTTTTGTCACATAATCCAGAAATTATGTGTAATGGGGGGGGGGGGGGGTTATATGCACATACATGTTAAGCTAAGGGCAAAATATAGGTGCATGGAACGCAATAACTTGAATATGTGTCAACAGATTTTCATGAAATTTGTACATTTTGATCAGACTTTGAAGAGGAAGCCGCCTTTCGATTTTAAGGTTCATCCAATTTGTCCTTATGGAGTTATGGGACTTAAATTTTTTGGTGTTGTGAAAAAAATCCCAACGGGCGTATCTTGCTGCGTGAGCGTAGGCTTTATTAAGCTTAATCCATAGAGCTCTATGTGGATCTTGTCTACTCATCCTCCAATCTGAAGTTTGGGGTATCTGGCATTACATAAAGTACTGATGCTACAGTAACCAAACTTGCACCAGGGATTTATCTTGGAAACATGCAGGGTTGGACCCATGCTGCATCTGACCTAAATTTTCCTCTTAACTTAAGCTTTGTACTACATTTTTTTTCATTTTTTTGGATGGCTGACTATTGGACAAATCATTGAAGCTACAAGAACCAAACTTGCACCAGTAAATCATTTAGAATTCTGAGATAGACCAGTGCAATTGGATCCTGAATCTGACTTTTTTTCTACATGTACATAGATGATTTAGGCCAAATTGGCATATTCATATCCCGTACATGATATCTAGGTCAGAATATAAATGGTTAATATATAAAACATACAGATTGGATGAATCTTTGTTCAAATTTTCATATGCTGACCTTGACCTTCTCTTTCTGCTGAATGATTTCACTTTTCATTGCCAGTATTATGTAAAGTATAAGTTTAACATTATCAAACTTACACATTTGATGCATCGTTGGTCAAACTTTGGTAAATTAACCTTGACCTACTTTTTCAACTTAAGTGATTGTGCTTTTTAGATTAAATGGCTTTTCTGGAAAATACAGCTTTGCAATCTTGTCATACCGTCTTTTAAATAGTGGTTTCTTGTTTTCATTATGATAGAAAAATTTTTACAAAAGAGTCGTATTTATGATTATTATTGTGTTTCTCTTTTAAAGCGTCTTCTTTCTAAAGGATAAGACAGAGGCAGCTTCTCCTGAAGTAGAATTTGAAGAAGAATCTAATGAAGGGAAAGTTTCTGAAACAGATGAGGATAAGGATGATGAAAAAACAAAAAAGAAGAAGATCGGATTTCGTGAGAGACGTGTAAGCATATTATTACATGTGTATTTCCCACCATGTAGAGGCATGTAATGTTGTGCATAGTGATTAATCCATGATCCTTTTTAATGTTCTGACTTCTCATCTTTTTTTAAAAGTATGCTGAAAATTTCAGTACAAACTGGTATAAAACTTAGGACTTACAAATGATTTAGATTGTCATTAGTGAGTATATATTTGCACGTTACAATGCAATCACGAAATATTTTTAAAATCCTTTAATTGTCATATTAGATACATTGATCATAAAATGCTGACAGCTGACTTTTCTCATATAAAAACATATGATTTAACACCTTCGAGACTTCTGTTGATATGGCCTATGTCCAGATTGGCCTATGTCCAGATTGGCCTATGTTCAGATTGAGTTATTTCTTTTCTTCATCAACAAGAGAGTAATGTGATCTATATTGTAAGTAGTACATAAAATGTCGTATTCTATTAATGGCATACTTAATTTGACAATTCATACTGAGAAAAAAAAATTCAACAAAATAAGAACAATAGATTGCATGAGTAAAAGGCAAAATAAAACATTAGTGGTAAGAAAAAAGTATTCTCTTACTACCAGTATAGAGTGAAAACCAAATGAAATATGAGATTTGCTAAACAGTTGCATTATATAATTCTATTTCATCAATGCACAAAACACTATTTTATTTCATGCACCAATTATGGATGACTGTGCCAAACTATTTACTTTGAACATCTCCTTCTTTTCTTTCAGATAATTGAGTATGAGAATCGTATCAGGGCGTATTCTACACCAGATAAGATTTTTCGGTATTTTGCCACGTTAAAAGTTCATCAGGATAATGAATGGGAAGTTTACATGACACCTGAAGATTTCGTCAGATCCATCACACCTGGGATGAAGCAGCCTGAGGGTTTGTACTGTTCTTCCTGTGTCATGTATTGATATAGTGTATATAACTACTGTCCTGTTACAGAGCAACCTGTTTTGGTGATTTATTCACCTGTCTT
This sequence comes from Pinctada imbricata, assembly GCA_033119305.1. Taxonomy (NCBI): domain Eukaryota; kingdom Metazoa; phylum Mollusca; class Bivalvia; order Pterioida; family Pteriidae; genus Pinctada; species Pinctada imbricata. The sequence goes on from VSWD01000010.1 coordinate 82,981,193, forward strand.
AGGAATTTTCCTATAATTTTTGTCTGCAATGGTTAATCTGAATTTGTCATGATTGCAAATTTACATCAATGCACCCTTTTATGGAAAAAATTAAATGTATACAGGAAATGCAGATGTTAATTTAAGAATGCTTCCATATGGTTCTTCTTGTCAACAATAGTAAACCATGACATTATGGTGTCCAAGGTCATGCATTTACTACAGAAAGTACCTGTATACATTTTATTCTCCTTCCTGTTTCTTTAACTAAGCTATACACAAGCAAAATGGTGGCATTTTCTATCACAGCTATAAGAGGATTCTATAGACTGGGTATCCTTTTATAACATAAAAACTGTATGTTTAAGTAAAAAATCGTCAGAACATGGTGCTCTGGATTTAGTTAGTAGGACTGTAGCCGTTTTTCACAAAATGTCCTTTTACATATGCTATGTCATGATTTGATATACTCTGTGATTATAATATATTTCTAACAATGTGAAATTTTTCCAGCAATCTGTTTGTCTGTTTCAGTGTTTGTCACTCTTTTGCACTAATGATTATTGCACTTTCACAAAAAAGAGTGTTAATCACAGTAAGGTCAACACCAAGAGAAGTTAAAGTCATGTACAAGGTCATGGACACAATGATCGGCAAAAGTCAAATTTACTAAATGTATCTATTGATAATATTATTATGTTTTAATCTTCTTTATCATTATAACATTAAATTAATATTTCTGTTTAGGACTTGGATTGGACAAGTTTATGAAGTTTGATCCACAGGTAAGTTAAAAAGTTAACACAATGTTCAAGGGAAACATCTTTTCCTTTATTCTTTGCCAATTTCAATTTTTGAAGGTTAAAAGCAGCCAAGGAAGTGTAGGGGTATTCTAGGCAAGTTATCTGACACCATTTATATGAGTAGAAGTTGCCCATGCCTCAGATTTGCTAAATTTTAATTCTCCCTATGCAATATGATTATCATAATTATAATGCTATGATAAATATTGCCATGATGTAATTGTAATGTGGATTGTAACATATCAAAGTAATTATTAAAAGATCTAGCAGAGCATGTGGAATGATTCAAAATCTGTAACATACATAACTTGCTTAAGATACTCAAGAGTAACTCAAAATGTACTGGATGATAATTAGTGCCAGTATGAGCTATTGTAATTCTTAAACAATGAATAAGCGCACCAATAATGTAGGCTTAAAGCTGCCAGTTATTCTTGTAGCATACTTGCAAGACTGTAGAAATTAGTTGCAGTGGTACACTGTGTGCGGATGCATCTATGCAACCATATGGTTATCTTTTATATACATGTATATTTGCCAATGCGTTTAAATGCAATTTTTCCGAGGAAATCATGTATATATATGTCTTCGCTACCCATGTATATGTATGCTGTGATTCTTTGCTTTCCATCCGTACTGCATAATGGAGGATGATTGTAGAATGGTAGATTAAAAGGATTGAAAATTATTTTTCCTGAAAAAAGTAAAGGGATGGATGGGGTAGATGAGTTGAATTTCATGGGTCAAAAAGAAAATTTCTCATTTTTCTTTACATTGATTTTACTTTAAATTTCCATGTGAAATATTTGAATATGAGTGAAATTTAGTGTGCTTTTGACTGGTTTGTTTGTAGGCATGTGAACAGGTATTGTTTGCATAATTTAATAACAGATTTCTTTCTTGAGTGCGGTGGTAGATTCTAAGGCTAAAAAAGAAATAATAGTTTCTTGTATCGTAGATATGTATTTAGAACCCCAGATAAAGATATTTTCAAATTAGAAACTTTTATGATTGAAGAATATTAAGTTCATTTGAAACAATTTTAGATAGTTTTACTTTCATTAAATTGAATAAGGATTCTTGAGATAATGACTTTAACAAAAAAAATCCGTAGAATTTCTACGTTACAGGAAACACAAGTTCTGTTGTTATCTTTTTGTGCCTTAAGATGGCCTCTTGATAGGTAAATAGAAATTCTGTAGAACCTGTAGCATTTTGAGTAGGATTTCTTTAAAAGGAAGAGTACACGTGTGATATGTGATAGGTACTCGGGGTGAGTGCTTCAAGTGATGGATCAGTCATGTACAATATATGATAGGGGTCATCATACATTTCATATATTGATAGACTATATATATAGCATGTTCTATACAAAAAACATGATAGGTATTATGAGGGAAAGGTTTGCACTTAGGATTTTATCTTTATACAATCCTACAAATGCTAACTGTATGTAGACTTGTGTACTCAATTGATTATACATGGGTCAAAGGTTAAGGATGGAGCACAATCTGAACTCTACTTTTTTACAGTTATATTCCTATATTTCTCCACTTATTAAAGGAGTATTTCTCCTTTATTCTGCTGATACTTATATGGTGCAAGGTGAATGGAATTTTTGTATAAGGTTAATAAAAAATTAAATCTAATGTATCTCTGTCAAATATCAGGTAATAGAAGAGCTCAAAAAACCAAGACATTTTATTCTTTACTCAGTTCTATTAAAAATACTTAAAGTAACGATACTTAAATACACAATGTAATTTTATGTTATAACAAGTCATACAGACATCAGTATACTCTTGGTCTCTTTACATGAGTTATTGTACCACATCATTATTCACTGTCCTTGTCCTTCTCTCAGTCTAAGGTTTTGCGTACTCCATTTAAGACGTTTTTCTGTCCAGTATAGTGTGATGATGATTTCTTTACTCTTAGTTTGGAGGCTCAAATCTTCAATGAATGCAAACATCATTTCTTCGATTCTTGTCCTGCTCTTTGGTTTTGTGTATCATTTTTATGACAGTCTTCTTATCTCTGAGCTCATTGCTGTTAAAGTAAGAAATTATTCAAGACTCGGTTTCTTTTAACTTGATAATATTTACAATTAAACATTAAGATTTGAAAACATTTGAACTTAGGCACAAGTTTAACTTAAATGGTATTTTGGATGATGCAGAAGGTCTCTGACTTTGATCTAGGGTTAAGTTTATGAAAATCTTTAAGAACGAGAAAATAAAGAGGCTTTGATCGCTATTTTCTTCAAATGAATGCTTTAAGAGGCATCTGATTAAGTATTTCTATCTGTCAATGCCTAAAGAAGGATGATCTCAGAAAGATGGTGAGTGGCTTAACATTTTCTAACCTTTTGATTTGGTATTAACTTTCTACATGTTCTCTAACTGCCAAAAATTATTTAGCTTTGTCATTTTTTTTACTAACTTCAACAAAAACTAACAATTTTTCCTTACATCATTCTTATTATTGATAACATGTCCAAAATACTATGCCTTGAGCACATTGGAAAAAAATTACTTGGCATGGTATTGAAATGTTTCTAACTTACAAGAACATGAACTAAAGTTGTAAAATGATAATAGTTGTTTCCCCTTTTTGAAATGATGCTAGTGGTTATGTTTATCAGGATAAGCCAATAACAAAAGTGCCACGTCAGCGAAGGATTCTGGTAAGTGAGACCTCTGGAGTGATAGCAATATAGACGCTGAGTTGATTGGCTCGGAATGAGGTCATTGTTATATCGCAGGGTTCAATCCCATCCTTTGTTGGCTATATTAACTTTTGTCCAATTTTAAGAAGTCTTTCATGATTTTTAGAGCATGGAGAGGTTTTCCCCTCTTTTCTTTAACATGACCTTTTGAAATTAGTGCTTATTAGTTGTTAACAACATTCAAATTGTTTTTACCAGAGAGAGCTAGAGTTTACATTATGTTTTTGTAGGTTAAAGAGATCTTTATAGTCATTCTTATTATAGGAACATATGTAGAATTTTGCCTCAATATTAGGAACTGTATGTTCACCTATTCTTGATCATGATCAATCAAATTTCAGCTGCCAAGTAATATTTTTGAACTATTTTTGACAACTTTGAATTAGGTTATATTTGTATTTGCCTCTCTATTGATAACCATAATTCTGTTATCTTCTATCAGTGACAAAATGGATTTCAAAAATTTTAAATTAACAATTATCGAATGGTTGCACATACAGTGTGAATCTGAAATGTGGAAAGATGATCTATTTTCTTTATAGCATTATGTATAAGTGCTGATTTGAAGGATAAAATTGCTTTTAAAAATCTCATGTTAACATATGGTAGTACTGTTTGTGTAGTTCACTTCGGAAATATAGGAAAGCAGTTTGTATTTTGTCAACTTTATTTTGAAATTTTCTGAATATGATTAGAGAAACTAAGATAGATTTTAATATATAAAACAGTGTTATTATTTCAAAGATTTAAGGTAGAGTTGAAAGTATTGATTGTTTTCCAATTTCTGAAGTCAGCTGCTCAAACAGTGCATGCATTGTTGTGTGCAATTTTATCTTTAAATGTCATCTGTGATGGACAGAGGGATCTATGTCTTTCGTCTGTCTAGTTTACTTTTACTATACCACCAAAAGAGCTTGGGCGATTTAGTGTTTTTGAACACATTTTTCTGAGGCATATATTTCTATTGACATGTACATGTATATTTGTAGTGTAAATATGCAAGTATATATGCATGCATTATATTGTCTAGAGTTCTTGCATACTATTACAAATAAAACATTCCCCTGTCTCTGCATGCAGAAATTGAAATATCGTTTAACTTAATTTGCGGCTTAAAAAGTGTTGTGTTTTCATATATTATCTTTATGGCGTGACAATACAATGTACATATATGCAAGATTATGCTTATTCTGGAATAATTAAAATTTTCAAAGCAATCATTTCAAAGAAAAGTACTAGTGTATGCAGTTGCACATAAAGCATTAATCTTTAGTTTTTGAACTCTTACTAAAATGAATGGGAACTTTTAAAATGCTTGTATGTTTTCTTTGAGGAAAATAAATATGAAGGTAATGCAAGGTTCAAGAAACAATTCTCCTTAAAGGCCAAGAGCTGTATTAATTAAGTTGACTCTAAGATGTACACTGTTTCTGTAGAGACTGCTTGGTAATAAGGGAGTTTACGTTCCAAGGTAGAATTAGTCAAGGTTCAGTCTTAATTGATTGTTTTTGCCATGTCAATTTATCTATTATTTATGGAACTAAATTTATAAGTTAAAATAATGTATTTATATCAATATCTTTAGTATTAACATAGGTCTAATGAATTCAGGTTGTGTGAAATTTAAAGTGGGTTTTGTGAAATCGGGTCGTTTGAGATTAAATAGTGACAATTCACTGTGTGATTAACACTAGTTGTGCTGATTGGTTTTATACCCGTACCCTTCCCTGACGAAGCTTTGCATTGTTTTATTTGAAAGAATATTATATTATTTACATCGCACTGTGGATTTTACTCATCGATTCTGTAGTTATGTCTCTTAAATACAAATTTGAAGGAATAGTGACTCTTAGTAAGTCAAATAATAGTGAATATAGTGGTTTTACAATGCTCAACAATAAAAAGATATAGATTGATAGTATATGGTTGGCTTAACTGAACAGACAATGTAGTGAACTATGCATCATAAATTTGTAGTTGCAATGAACTAGAAATCTGCTTATATAGAGTCATAAATAGTTATTATATGCTAACCAATATTGGAATATGAACCATCACTTGTATTGTATAAATGTTGATTTATAGTTTCTTTTCTTCTCTCTTTTTTTCTCCATATACAGCAAGATAAAGTGGAATGGAATCTTGGCCCTGATAGTGTATTCTACCAGCTAGGAGAGAGTGGACTCATATCATTCTCTGATTACATCTTCCTTCTCACCGTTCTCTCTAGTAAGTCTGATATAGAATGGGAATATACATATCCACCATAAAATATCTAGGATGGGTTTCTATAAATTCTGCTGTGATAGCTGTGTACAGCATTTATTGTTTGATCAGCATAAACTTGATCTGCCCTCTTTGATACACTTTACATTATACATGGTAACAGTAATAGGATTATAACTATCAACCATATGCTGTCATGTGGGATGAGAAAAGCCCACCCGAGGGGTCTGGTTTCTGGTCAGGGATCGAGGCTTGCCAAGGGTGGGCTTATCCATCCCACATGACAAACATATGGTTGATCGTTTTTCTCCCATTTCTAGGGGCCTTTCTTGAAATTCCATGAAATCATGAAATCGTCAACTTTATTGAATTCGAAAAATAAAGGAATATTCGTTTTCAGCGCCCTCAAAAATGGTTTATTCTAAAAGAATAAACTGTAGTCCTTAGCCTTAATCGGTTTTATAAGAATTAGAATGTAAAAAAAAGAGTTTTAAAACTGCATTTTTGTTTAGAGGTCGCTGCTTTAGGTGCAAAAATCATGACGTCACAATGGATAACAATGACGTCACAATACGGATACGGCCTTTACAGCGTACGTCAAAAGTCACGCGACGTACATGTGGGATACAGTGACCCTACATGACGTGTCCCTATGGGCAAACTCTATCCCACATGGGGGCAAATGGGAGAAAATAAAAGTAAGAATCAATGTAAACGTCTTCAAATTGAATAGCATCATTTAAGAACAGATAAATTGGCAACGTGGACCAGACATGCACGTTTCGGGTATTTAACCCTCGTCAGTGATCCTCAAATCTAAACAATGTAATATGCCAAAAAAGTATGAAAGTTACTTTGTCGAAAAAGCGTATCGAAAGACGTAGCAGGATGGGTGGGATATGATGCTACAGGACCCACTTTTTAGAAATTTCAAGAAATTTTGATAACAGAAATTTAGAATGCGTTGAAGAAACGATCAACCGAAATTGATCGAACTTGGCTACATGTGCCCTCGGGGACTCCTGGTCCACCAGCAGTGACACTCACCAAGTGGTATAAATGTAAACGTCTTCAAATTGAATAGCATCATTTAAGAACAGATAAATTGGCAACGTGGACCAGACATGCACGTTTCGGGTATTTAACCCTCGTCAGTGATCCTCAAATCTAAACAATGTAATATGCCAAAAAAGTATGAAAGTTACTTTGTCGAAAAAGCATATCGAAAGACGTAGCAGGATGGGTGGGATATGATGCTACAGGACCCACTTTTTAGAAATTTCAAGAAATTTTGATAACAGAAATTTAGAATGCGTTGAAGAAACGATCAACCGAAATTGATCGAACTTGGCTACATGTGCCCTCGGGGACTCCTGGTCCACCAGCAGTGACACTCACCAAGTGGTATAAATGTAAACGTCTTCAAATTGAATAGCATCATTTAAGAACAGATAAATTGGCAACGTGGACCAGACATGCACGTTTCGGGTATTTAACCCTCGTCAGTGATCCTCAAATCTAAACAATGTAATATGCCAAAAAAGTATGAAAGTTACTTTGTCGAAAAAGCGTATCGAAAGACGTAGCAGGATGGGTGGGATATGATGCTACAGGACCCACTTTTTAGAAATTTCAAGAAATTTTGATAACAGAAATTTAGAATGCGTTGAAGAAACGATCAACCGAAATTGATCGAACTTGGCTACATGTGCCCTCGGGGACTCCTGGTCCACCAGCAGTGACACTCACCAAGTGGTATAAATGTAAAGTTTGTATAAATGTAAAGTTTGTATGTCTGTAAACAAATGTTTATTACATAATTTTACAGTGATTATAAGAGGCAAAGTTTTACTTCCAATATATCTTTTTTTTCTGATGTTCAGACTGGATTCTTACATAACATGCACTGTTATCACATTAAAGAAGATTTTGGACTACCAATCAAAGTATACAAAGGCCATAGATCTATAAGCACACAATGTAGGATTGAATTTTTATTTTCAGCTCCCCCAAGGAACTTTCAAATTGCATTTCGTATGTTCGATGTAAACGGGGATGGAGAGGTAGAGATGGAAGAGTTTATCAAGGTAAGTCTTGTTATAAAAACATCTCAGTCCTTGTCATGGTTATGACATTGTCTATAGGTAATAAGGACAGTTTCTCATTAATCAGCATCATTGTTTTGGATTACTGGATTACTATATTTGATTGCTTCAATGAAAATATACAGATGTGTCCAATGGTTATGTTTAAGCTTAATTGCATCTTTTTGACCTGAAAGAGAGAAGAACTAACCTGATAACCAATAATTTTTGTGTCGCCTGCGAATCATAGTGACACTTAGGGATCACTTAGTCCATTGTCTGTCTGTCCTTCTGTCTGTCGATCCCTGTAAAAGTGATTCCTGAGTGTTGCTATGTTTCGCAGGCCACACATGCATTCCTTGGAATGATTTTTATATCAATGTTAGCCATTTCATATGAACTTTTACATAAATATGCTACTGTCAGACCAAAATATAACAGTTCACAGGAATTTCCATTAACTCCCTCTCTTTAGTTTTTTGAATCCTTGAACTCCCTGAATAATGTATAATGAAGAATTGTAAAGAAACAGGAAGAATTTTTTATTCAAGAGGTAAATAACTTCAAAGTCTCACTTGTATTGATACTGGATCTCAAATGTTGTTTTATGTTTCAAATGTGGCAAGATCACAAAAGATGTGTGCAATGGTATCCTGAAATCTTTGTTTTTCTGACAAATCAATATTGGTTGTCTGTGCAATCTTTCAGTTCAGCATATAAAAGTATGCTGCAAGTATATTTTTTTCTCAGTGCCTATCATCTGTTACAGGTAAATGACATAATAAGGAATCAGACTAGCATGGGAATGAGGCACAAGGACCATGCAGTGACAGGCAGCGTCAATAAGGGGGTCGGATCTGCCCTCATGACCTACTTCTTTGGCCAAGATGGCAAGAGGAAGCTCACTGTTAAAGAGTTCTTACATTTTCAACAGCAAGTTCAGAGAGAGGTTCTCCAAATAGAGGTTTGTTAACAGCACACTTTAATCTATTTAAAAGTTACATGTATGTTTTGGATTTATTGTCTTTCATATTTTTAAAAAATAGAATCTATGACAAGATGTGATCAGGGACAAGGAAATCCATTCTGAGTTGCCAAGATTTGCTTGTACCATTATGAGTCTTTCTGTATTCTTTTTCTTATCTTTATTGACTAACACATCAATCATGTATGATGTCATAGTGAAGTTAGCCTTAAAGCCCATGTGAAAATTTGTTCTTACCCCATAGGTAAGACAAGGAAATCTTTTCCCATCATTTGTATGGTCATCCCTGTCCAAAATTTCGATAATAGAGGAACGTCTATGCACTCTTTATTTAATTTCTAAAGTGAAAATAGGTAAAAGTTTGTAGATTTACAGAAAATGTTTACATCTTATAGTAATTGAAAGGATATTTACATGCTTGTTTCAGTTTGATCGTTATGACCCATTATATGAAGAGAAGGGGAAGATATCAGAGAAAGACTTTGGTAGTATACTACTAACTTATGCTGGTTACCCAGAGAGCAAGAAATCAAGAATGTTAAAGAGGGTCAAAAAGAAGTACAAGGAAGAACCAAAGGTAGCTTAATGGTCACATTTTTAGCTCAACTCGACGAAGTTGAGTGAGCTTATGCTATAACCCCACGCGTCCGCGTCCGCGTCCGCGTCCGTGTCCGTGTCCGCGTCCGTGTCCGCGTCCGCGTCCGGTTAAGAAGTTTGGGGTAGCTCAGTATCTGACAAAGTACTAATGCTACAGTAACCAAACTTGCACAAGTGATTCATCTTTGGATGCTGAGGTGAACCCATGCATCGGATGCAGCATCTGACCTACATTTTCCGCTTGAGTGACTTGGTTAAGAAGTTTGGGGTAGCTCAGTATCTGACAAAGTGCTAATGCTACAGTTACCAAACTGGCACAAGTGATTCATCTTTGGATGCTGAGGTAAACCCATGCATCGGATGCAGCATCTGACCTACATTTTCCGCTTGAGTGACTTGGTTAAGAAGTTTGGGGTAGCTCAGTATCTGACAAAGTACTGATGCTACAGTAACCAAACTTGCACAAGTGATTCATCTTTGGATGCTGAGGTGAACCCATGCATCAGATGCAGCATCTGACCTACATTTTCCGCTTGAGTGACTTGGTTAAGAAGTTTGGGGTAGCTCAGTATCTGACAAAGTGCTAATGCTACAGTTACCAAACTTGCACAAGGGATTCATCTTTGGATGCTGAGGTGAACCCATGCATCGTATGCAGCATCTGACCTACATTTTCCGCTTGAGTGACTTGGTTAAGAAGTTTTGGGTAGCTCAGTATCTGACAAAGTACTGATGCTACAGTAACCAAACTTGCACAAGTGATTCATCTTTGGATGCTGAGGTAAACCCATGCATCGGATGCAGCATCTGACCTACATTTTCCGCTTGAGTGACTTGGTTAAGAAGTTTGGGGTAGCTCAGTATCTGACAAAGTGCTAATGCTACAGTTACCAAACTGGCACAAGTGATTCATCTTTGAATGCCGAGATGGACCCATGCATCGGATGCAGCATCTGACCTACTTTTTCCACTTGAGTGATTTCGCCTTTAAAAGCCAATATTGAGCAAAGTTTAAGTGCTACATGTAGCAAACTTGCATATTGGATGTATCTTTGATCAAACTTTCATAAAATGACCTTGACCTACTTTTTCCGCTTGAGTGATTTTGCCTTTAAAAGCCAATATTGAGCAAAGTATAAGTGCTAGATGTTCCAAACTTGCATATTAGATGTATCTTTGATCAAACTTTCATAAAATGACCTTGACCTACTTTTTCCGCTTGAGTGATTTTGCCTTTAAAAGCCAATATTGAGCAAAGTATAAGTGATACATGTACCAAACTTACATATTGGATGTATCTTTGATCAATCTTTCATAAAATGACCTTGACCTACTTTTTCCGCTTGAGTGATTTTGCTCTATAAAGCCAATATTGAGCAAAGTATAACTGCTACATGTACCAAACTTGCATATTGGATGTATCTTTGATCAAACTTTCATAAAATGACCTCGACCTACTTTTTCCGCTTGAATGATTTTGCCTTTAAAAAAGCCAATATTGAGCAAAGTATAAGTGATACATGTACCAAACTTGCATATTGGATGTATCTTTGATCAATCTTTCATAAAATGACCTTGACCTACTTTTTCCGCTTGAGTGATTTTGCTCTATAAAGCCAATATTGAGCAAAGTATAACTGCTACATGTACCAAACTTGCATATTGGATGTATCTTTGATCAAACTTTCATAAAATGACCTTGACCTACTTTTTCTGCTTGAGTGGTTTTGCCTTTAAAAGCCAATATACATGTACTAAGAAATATGTTTGAATTGAATTTTGCTGTCACGAGGTGAGCTTCGTAATCTGTGATTACCTATGTTTAAATCAGATTTAGATAAGATCATCAATTATGAAAGTTCACAAAACATTACAAGCTTTTTAAAAGGGAATTCACTTTTATGTATTTTATTTAAATACTGTTAAATGTTGTGTAAGTGGAAAGCATCCATACTGAGGGAAAACTGTATGCCTATTCATATCCTAGATAAGCAAACTCTTTCCTTCTTTTGTATACTCTTAAAAAGTTTATTGTCTTATGAACTGAATATTTTCAGGGAATAACATTTGTCGAGTACTTGAATTTCTGGAAGTTTTTGAAGAGCATAAATGATGTTGACACTGCCCTGAGTTTCTATCACCTTGCTGGAGTATCTATAGATGAAGGTATATATTAGTATCACTGTAGTACATTTTTTACTTTAAGTTAATATTGGGATCAATATCAAAGTATGCTCAAATTCTGGTAGTGTAGGTAAATGCAAAAAATGTTCCCTGTAGGTATTATTACCTTTTTATTCCCCATAATAACAGAGAAGATGGGGATATACCGTTTTGGCCATGTCTGTCTGTCTATGTCAGTATGTTATGCATTTATTAACGTATGTTATGCATTTATTAAGAAGTCGTACAAATGGAAGAAGTAGAAATCATATACATTGTATATTTCATATTGTTCACAAAACGTCCTGATGATTTATAGGTAAAAAGAAAATTGTACATTTACTGATGTTGTAGGTTCTGCTTTGTTTAAAAACTTATTTTGCTAAATATAATAATATATTTTTACAGAGACCTTGAAGCATGTAGCTAGTACAGTGGCAGGATGTAAATTATCAAACCATGTGGTAGAAGTCGTCTTCACATTATTTGATGAAAACGGTAAAGTTTACTATTCTTTCTAGTATCCTGTTTTCCCTTTTTACTTTTTTGTCACCGCTTAGATACATCTGTATGGAAGTTTTACAGGTACATGTATATGTAGTTAACATCTTGCAATATATCTTCATGAGTTTCTCGGGTCAAGGTTTGAAAATTAAGAAAAAGAAAAAACCGTAGTAAAATAGCAGCACATATGTGGAATGATAATAAGATATACACGTACAAATAATTTAACAGAGAAACAATTTTTGATATCACATGACAAAACAAATTCAGAGAATGAAGAAAAAATTAACAATTATATTATTCTTTTCTGAAAATTTAAGCATAGAGCTTTTCAAAATGATTTGATAATTTGTTTTCAGGGGATGGACAGCTGAGTAACAAGGAATTTATATCTGTGATGAAGCAGCGAGTGATGAGGGGACTAGATCAGCCAAAAGATACCGGCTTTATTAAACTCATGAACTCAATGTGGAAATGTGCAAAGAGTGAAACTCACGCAGCGTTTCTGGAATAAAAGTGTTGTTGATCTCTATTTATGTATTGTTAACTTATTTCTTGTTTTATTGCCAGATTACCTGTGGTATATTTCATTCCTTGTGAGTGAGTGTGTGACGCAAATTGTTGGGCATATGACTTTGTATTTGCTTTTGACTGTGGGTCTTCTATTTTCAAAATATAAAGAACATATTTTAGCTTTGTGTGATATTAGTGTATGTAGTTAATAGTGCAATGGAAAGACTTAATGGATTAATGATCTAACCACTCTATATTTACATGTATATGATATTACATTTATCTAGAGTTAATTGTTACTTCTGGCTTTTTTATCGGTAAAAATACATAGATACATGAAAAATGCTAGCTGATTGTATTGATCATTTATAGTTCAGTAATTAACTCAATTTTCAATTAGATACATTTATTACTGTATGTACAGTTTTACATTTTTGATATGGTTTTCGTTCTTTTCTTTTTTGAAAATCTCCTCTGAATATTAATTTCGATGATGCTCATATTTTATCCATAAATGGGTCTGTATGTCTTACACTAGCCTCACTAGGCATGACAGCACTTCATTTCAGAAATCATTTTCTAGCATTTCTACTTCTTATATGCTTGTATGTCAGATTAATGCCTTAAATGTTCGTGTAAAAGCAAATGATAGATAACATTTTGTTTATTTCTTATTTTCAAGGATTTGTCCATTACATTAATGCAATTTTATCAGTCATTGACATATCTTTGAAATGATGCCTTTTGCAAATATGGTTCACATTCTTCAATTTTTTTCCAAGAGATTAAGATCTATTCTGCCAATCACACAATTAGTCAATTGAAGGTCAGTCTTCATTTTTGTCATGAACTTTATAATTGTAGAGTTTGAGGAAATTGTGGTAAAATGATGAAGCCAAGCCAAATAAGTTCTTTGTTAATCTTCAATAGACTTGGAGATTTTATCTGTCTTGATTTTCTCTCACCATAAATCACAAGGTTCAAATAAATTACAAGAAATTGAGGTAAGCTGAGACTTGCCCATTACTCACACATTAATATTAATCTAAATTAGTCACAACCCAAGAGATGCTGTTCTTGTGGATTTTTCGTAATTTTCATCATAAGTACAGCTCCTTCTTGTATCTAGTTTTATACCTTCAAAGAACTTAGATTGAAAGAAAAGTGTTTAAACTCTGCTGCCAGGGAGAAGCCTAATTGACAAAAATGTCCAAATATGTAAACCAAGTGGTCAATTCTGTTCTACCAAGTGGTCAAGGCTGTTCTACTGATATCAATATATGTATACCAAGTGGTCATAAGAAAGTATAAGAAAGTAATTAAGTACATGTATTATACTTGGAGAAAGCATCACTTATTATTAAGCCTCATAGAAATTTGTGTTCAGTAAGCAGCATATTTGTAAGAACAGCAATATGATCATTTGATACTTGTAGTATTGTAACAATATGTTTATATGTTATGGAGAACATGTTAATCATTTTTTTTTCGGAGGTACCCTATCTTGGCATACTTATTTATCATTTTTAAAATAGTTCGGGACTGTTAAATGAAAATATATTTCATTTTGGATGATAATCTAATAAAATAAAGTTTATTTTCTACCTTGAAAATATATGTCTTGTCATTAAAAATAACCAGAAATTCTTTCTGCAGTTGAAAGCTGTCACTTCAACCCATGCATCACTTCATTCTACATACAAAAATGTGATTGATACAGATCATTAGGGCTGAATAAGTATACAAACATAAAGGGAAGTTAGCATGAATTCTTCATGAAATATTCTCCTGTGAGTGCCATTTTGTTGGGGACTATTGCTATATTTGATTCAAAACAACTAATTCTTCTGTAGAGCAGTTGTCATTAATGAATAAGGTGGGCTCAATAGACTAATATCTGATATTGCTAGATAAAGCTCAATATGAATGAGCTGAAATAGAATAGCACATGTAGCCAAGTTCGATCAATTTCGGTTGATTGTTTCTTCAACGCATTCTAAATTTCTGTTATCAAAATTTCATGAAATTTCTGAAAAGTGGGTCCTGTAGCATCATATCCCACCCATCCTGCTACGTCTTTCGGTACACTTTTTCGACATAGTAACTTTCATACTTTTTTGGCATGTTACATTGTTTAGATTTAGGATCACTGATGAGGGTTATGTACCCGAAACGTGCATGTCTGGTCCACGTTGCCAATTTATCTGTTCTTAAATGATGCTATTCAATTTGAAGACGTTTACACATACTTGAGCTTTGTTGTAGTCCCCAACTGTTGAAGACTATATGTTGGTAGTGAAGTGAAGATATAATAATACAATATTGGCCAAGTTATCTGGTAAATGGTACTTAGCGAGGCACTGAGTTGTGGATCTTCAGATAGACGAAAACACATCCACTAGATCCAAAGGTAAATGTTGCAACTGAATTTGTAATTTCCTGGTTATGACATACTTGCAGGTAAAATATGAGGTCCTGATTCCGCATAATTTTTATATTACAGATTTCTTGTATGTCAATGATAATAATAGGTATTTAAAAGAAACTTGGAGCTTCAGAGCATTGTGTTACAGATCAAACTGACTAGTGATGCTATTGAATCATTTTTTGGGAGTTATATTCCTTTGGAGAAATAGGTGTTTCAGACCGTTCTTTGTAAGTGTTGAAACTTCGTGATCTTCAGAGTGATCAAGTATGACTGTTGTTGACCTACTTTTAAAAGAGTTATTGCCGTTTGAAAAAAATAGGTTTTGGATTTTTCTGTGTACGATTTCAGATATTTGAACAAAACTTTGGTGTGCATCTTTAGAGTGATGGGTTACATGTGACTGTGGTTGCTTGATTACCTTCTTGTACAGGAATGATAGACCTTTCTGTCGATGGATTGAACTAAAGTCTTTTTCAGGAGCTACAGACCTTTCAGTCTTTTACAGGAATTATGGACCTTTCAGTCTTTTACAGGAGTTATAGACCTTTCAGTGATTCTAGTTTCCCGAGAATAGACCTATTTCCCGAGGCGAAGCCGAGGGAAATAGGTCTGGTCGAGGGAAACCAGAATCATGCTAACTCCTTCAATGGTATATTTTAACTGTTTTATTATACCGTCACGCGCTGTACATCACTGGTGTTAAACCGATGATAGTAACTTTGGTACATAGCTCTGCCCCACTTGGACGTCACGCGCTGTAGTTCCGCCCCATTCCAAAGCTATATCCCTAGGGAAATAGTTTTCTCAACCAACGCACCCTTTGCAGGGAAATAGTCTTCTCAACCAACGCACCCTTTGCAGGGAAATGGTCTCATCAGGCGAGTTACAGCTAATTTTAATGAATATCTTTTTATATAGGAAAAACATCAGTAGAGGTATAAACGTCTTCAAATTCAATAGCATCTTTTAAGACCAGATAAATTTGCAGCATGGACCAGACATGCACGTTTCGGGTACTTAACCCTCGTCAGTGATCCTCAGTCTAAACAATGTAATATGGCCAAAAAGTGAAAACTATTATGTCCAAAAATGTACCGAAAGACGTAGCAGAATGGATGGGATATGATGCTACAGGACCCACGTTTTAGAAATTTCAAGAAATTTTTAACAGAAAATTTCAAATGCGTTGAAGAGACAGACGATCAACCGAAGTTGATCGAACTTGGCTGCATGTGCCCTCGGGGACTCCTGGTCCACCAGCAGTGACACAAAGTAGTTCAAATGTTAAACGTCTTCAAATTCAATAGCATCATTTAAGATCAGATAAATTTCAGCATGGACCTGGCATGCACGTTTCGGGTACTTAACCCTCGTCAGTGATATATTGATATTGCAATTTTATAAATTGGGGGTGGGGGGGAGTAATTCTGCGCCTGGAGCCTTCGCCAAGATTAAAAAAAAATAAGTCAGAGAATGTAAATATCATATGAAACAGAAAATCTTTACACCCACGCCAGGTTTAGTTTAGTTTAATCATATTTTATTTCCAGTAACAGAAAAAGGATTGGGCAAAAGTTTTCACAACATTATATAATGCCCTCTCCTAACCCACGCCAGGTGGATATCATTTGAAAGGAGCTAATCCCCACTTCTGTTCGTACCTGTAGGAAGCACGCTGACGTCACTGCTTTCAAGTATTCTACCTATATATCCAATATACCACCAACAATATTTCTGTCCTCGGGGACTCCTGGTTTACCAACAGTGAAACTCACTAAGTGATACAAATGTTAAACGTCTTCAAATTCAATAGCATCAATTAGACTTGCACGTTTCGGGCGCTTTAAGTGAACCCTCGTCAGTGATCCTCAATCAAAACAATGTTACAGGACCAAAGAGTGTGACAGTAATTATGCCCAAAAATGAACCGAAAGACGTAGCAGGATGGGTGGAATATGATGTCAAAGGACCCACGTTTTAGAGATTTCAAGAATTGTTGATAACAGAAATTTTTGAATGTGTTGAAGAAACGATGAACCGAAGTTTATCGATCTTGGCTTCATGTGCCGTTGGGGACTTCTGGTCCACCAGTGTTGACACTCGCCAAGTGGCACAAACAGTCGCCTTTTCTGTTGCTATGCCATAATCTATTTTCAATTGTCTAATGACAATGCTCCTAAGAGTTGTGTAATGTTTGTCATAACAAAAAGGATGGAGTGGCGTTATTTAATCGAACATTAGGGGTACCATATGATAAAATATACAATGCGGCCATATATAAGCAATAGACATATAAAGTACTCCATGTCTCTTTATTTACAATATTTATATCAAGGAAACGTTTCCCGATTAATCTGTTTCTATTAAGTAAAACTCTCAATATATAATTACTGATATCCGTGAAATTCCCAGGCGACGAATTTTATTACTGGTAATTACAAATTGATCGTGTATCGGCGATAAGTATATAAATCTCACACCCATGGCGATGATGACAATTTGAAGCAATCGTCCAATAATGTATCTATTCATTCTCCTGTGTGTTTTTGTGATCATCAATTTCGTATTGTCGTCAACAAAGAGTGACTATGCAGAAGTGTTTGAGGAAATCTTCCAAACAAACAAGTATAACAAGAAAGTACTACCACAGGAAGATTCAGACGAGCCTCTAGAGGTCCATATCAGCTTCCAGCTTTTTGGAATCGAAATTGACGAAGTTGTGGAGAAAATGGTTACAACCGGTTATCTTGCAGTATCATGGCATGACTTGGGACTAGCCTGGGATCCTTCAAATCACAATCAAGTGGAAAATGTATACGTCCCTCAAGATGACGCATGGAAACCAGATATATTTCTGCAAAACGGTTTCAAGAAATTGGTAGATCTCGGAACGCCATCTTATTACATTTCCGTGGATCATAACGGCTGGACAACATGGGTTCCTTTTGAGGTATTTGAAACAAGTTGCTCTTTAGATACAACTTTCTTTCCATTTGACGAGCAGAACTGCAATGTATCTATCGTGATATGGAGCCATACGTTGAATGAAATTATCTTAGTGGAAGCTGAGGATGCGATTATTTTCAACGTACTTTTTCAGGAAAACAGCGTCTGGGACATCATTTCTCTTACCTCTTATGTAAGTGATGATTCAACAGAACCTAAAATAACTTACACTATAAAACTAAAACGGAAACCTCTGTACTATGTGTTCAACATACTGCTACCAGTAGAGTTTCTAGGATTTCTGAATGGGCTTGTGTTTGTGATTCCAGCGGATACTGGTGAGAAGATGGGGTTTTCAATGACGGTATTTCTATCTCTGGCAGTTTTCTTGACCAGTATAAGTGAGGCACTACCAGTAAATTCTGTAAACGTATCAGTTCTTGGCGTATATCTCCTCTTACAAGTCATTATAGGAGTATGCGTACTTATTACGTCAGCTTTACAATTACGCCTGAATGCTCGTAATACGTCACTTGTGGTCTCTGGGGCGTACCTCAGAATCGTTCAAATGAGAACAAAATGCTGCGGGAGGCAGGTCAGAATGAAAGCTTGTCCAGATGATGTATCTATCACAAACATGGAAACAACACTGACAGATTTTTCCTGGGATCAGGTTGTTTCAGCCATCGACTTATTTGGATTTTCGTTTATTATTATTGTTTACACTATAATGTCATTGGTGATGCTAGCAATTCTTATCATTCAGTGGTCTACGTAATCATGGTAAAATCTATTTAGTTATATCCTATAGAATAAAGATTATTTTTTCTGACTGTTTCATTCGTTTACTCGATGACTGATTAAAAAGTGAAATAAAGAAAAATGAAGTTCCAACTTCGTGCTTAAGAGATGCCTTCATAATTAAACACATTTACTAGTACTTCTTTAGCCAAACATAAGCAAGAGAGTTCAATGAGCAAATCTGAGGACGGCTATCTGCCACGTTAGTTGCAAATGGTGTGGGTAATCGGATTGCGTGTGCGAAACCCTTCCACTTCTCCGGTAACCAAATGTTCTCGAAGAACGAACGATTGGTATGAATATAAGCATTATCGCTGTAAGATGATCACACAATCAGCTCAGACAGTAAAACGCAGGAGGGGGGAGTAATACAGAGGTGAATACTAGTATGTAAATAGATATCAAAAACATAGTGTAAACATGAAGCAAAAAGGGATTGGTCAACAAAAACGAAAACATAGGACTTTCGAAAACAGTCCGTGCTCTAGCTGTCGGCTAAAGCAAGCTCATGCACAGATTTTGGTCATATATTACATTGTTTAGATTGAGGATCACTGACGAGGGTTTAATACCCCAAACGTGCATGTCTGGTCCATGCTGTAAATATATCTGCTCTAAAATGATGCTTATGAATTTGAAGACGATAAACATTTGTACCACTTGGTGAGTGTCACTGCTGGTGGACAAAGAGTTCCCGAGGGCACATGTAGCAAAGTTCGATCAATTTCGGTTTGTCGTTTCTTCAAACGCATTCGAAAATTTCTGTTTATAAAATTTTCTCAAATTTCTAAAACCTGGGTCCTGTAGCATCATATCCCAGCCATTTTGCTACGTCTTTCGGTATATTTAGGACATAATTTTCACAGATTTTGGTCATATTACATTGTTTAGACTGACGAGGGTTTAATACCCGAAACGTGCATGTCTGGTCCATGCTGTAAATTTATCTGCTCTACAATGATGCTGATGAATTTGAAGACGTTAAACATTTAATCAATTGAGAATTTTGAACGATGTCAAGAGATGACGGTTGGTCGGCCCTGTCTTCTCCTAAGGAGGTTTGAACAAGGACAGTCAGGTAGGCTTTCAGATTGCAATTCTTGCAAGAAAGGAGGGATCTCCAACAACACTCATTTGTAGTACTCACAGCAAAACGCTAAAGCACCCATGCAAATGAGATATAAAAGATCCTGACGACAATCTCAACAGCACTCACAATACCGGTATAGCACCTAATTGAGCATCGACGGACCCGTAGCAAGTTAGAGGTGGGACCGCTTGCCCGGGAGGAGTAAACATCCTCTATTTGGCTGGTCGCTCCCGTCGTCGATGTTCACGCACGAAACTGAAAAAAATTATGTACAAAACATGCACAATAGCTAAGCGCAGAAAAAGACGCAAAAGGGACAGGGGACATCAACACACAACAAATGAGTTAAAGAAACATCAAACACCAAGACTACTCATAAACCAACGAGACCAATGGTCAACCGGAACCGATATGCAAGAAAGCGCTGGTACAAGGCTGTAATTGGGTTAAGTACGATGCAGAAAAGTATATAAAAGCGATTGATGACTCCATGATGGGCCCTGTCCAAACCTCTTTAGAGAAGACAGGGCGCCGACCACATGTCCTCTCTGAATGTCAGTCGGACTCTTCGGGTGATAAGATACATGCGCTAGCTACGGCCGGCAGAGCACGTACTGTATTTTGTACGCCATCTTTTTACATATCCATCTGTGTTTCTTGGGCTTCTGTGTCATGCTGTCTGTTTGTATGATCATCTTACAGTGAGGAGGTTTCTTTACACAACGATTGTGCGTTGGCGTAGTCATTTTGTGTTCGATGTTTCTATGATGTAATCTGGTGTTCCAACGTCCATTTTGCGTCTCTTTTTGTGTGTGTCTGCTCTGTGTTTTTGCATTGGGTGTTTTTTGTATTTTGCTGTGGGTGTTGCAACCGAATGTTATTAGAGATCCCCCTTTCTCATGATTTTTTGCACATTTTCGACGGAATCTGTGTCTTCCTTTGATTTATAAGTTGAGTTTGATTTAAAAATATTCATATCATTTTCAATGAAGTTACTCTACACCATAAATTATAGAACATATATAAGGTACTGAGATATACTTCTACTTCTAATGTTTTGTGAGCAGATCTGTGTAGTACAATTGAGACATTCTAGATATGATTTTTTTTCTCTCTCGTCTAATCTTTTCAAGTCCAAATGTATTAGGTTAGAACAAAGGAGAACACACGAGAAAACGATATGGGATAAGCAACCTCTAGGTATCTTGCTAGATTTCCGCCTAATTTTATGACACCTTTGAAAAAGGCCCTATTACTAAATACAGTACTCAATTTATTTTTGTATTATAGAAACCTTCAAAATATATATCAATGTTTATAAAAGGTTCACGATTATCATACCTTTCCCTGTTATTCATATGCACATTATTGATATGCTTTTAAAGGGTCGGCCATATCACTTTTTTTTACATCATTCTAGTATATCTATACACTTCATGCGCATGAATGAATACTTGTAAAACATCATTACACCTGATTATAATATTTCTTATTGGTACTGTAAAAAAACGTTTGTACCAGACTAGTAGATATCGAATTATATGAACTATTTTAGATATGGCCAATTCAAGGAGTTATCCATGGGATGCTGTAAATCTTATTCAATCTTACCTTAGTAATAGGAAACAATGTGTTAAGGTGAATGACCTGTGTAGTGGATTTTTAGATTTGTACAAAGGTGTGCCCCAAGGGTCCATTCTCGGGCCGATAATTTTTAACATCTTTTTAAATGATATTTTTTACTTTGTTTCAAATTGTGACCTTTACAACTATGCTGATGACAACACGCTTTCATATTCTAGTACAAACGTTTTGGATGTCAAGTATTTTTTGGAATCAAACAGTTCAAATTTAGTTAAATGGTTCTCAGATAATCAAATGCAAGCAAATCCGGATAAGTTTCAGTCTATTTGTATTGGTAAGAAAACGAAATCTGCAAAATTAACTTTTAATATTGAAGGTACAGAAATCCAGCCAGATGAATGTGTAAAATTATTGGGTGTAACTATAGACTTTCAACTGAAATTTAAGCAACATATTTCTGATATCTGTAAGAAAGCATCTCGCCAGTTAAATGTTCTTAAGAGAATTGGAAACAACTTAAACAGACTTGGAAGACTCACCGTTTATCATACTTTTATTATGTCTAATTTTAATTACTGCCCTTTGGCCTGGCATTTTTGTGGTGAGCAAGAGACTAAGAAGCTCGAAAAAATTCAAGAGCGTGCTTTACGTTTTATTTATAATGATCATACCAGTTCTTATGAATCACTTTCAATACAATCCAAGTTGCCAAGTTTAAAGTTAAGAAGAATGAGGACTATGGCCATCGAAACTTTTAAAATCACTCATAAAGAAACTCCTCTTTATTCACAAAATCTTGTTACTATGAAAAATAATGCTTACTCTTTTAGGTATAGTAACATGGCAGAAATTCCGCAGGTAAGAACCACAAGTTATGGCTTAAATTCATTTCGCTACTCAGCAGCTAAGCTATGGAACTCTCTTCCTGACTCTTTTAGACAGATATCATCTTTCAATCATTTTAAAACACAAATCAACAGTTGGGAAGGGGATTCCTGTAAATGCAGAGCATGCTCATGATTTATTTATTTGCTTTGGACAGTATAGTTCTACATACCGTTCCAGCTTTAGCGCTTGCTTACTTTTATGTTGCTTTGCTGTTTGCATGCATGCTTTTCAGTTGATTATTTAAATGAAATATTTTTTGCTTCAAGTTCTATTATTTTTTATTGCAACTTAGATTTGACTTAAGAAATGTGATTAGAAGCCTGACTGTGATGTCATATCCCTGTGATACCAAGAACACTATCCCTCATCATGTATGTGATATGTTGAGTGTCCTTACTTTTTAGTTTTGTGATGTCCTTTAATGTACATGTATATGTATTTATGTGTATGCGATGTCTTATCAAGTAGCTATTTATTAACCTTTTTAGTTGATGTCTTGTCATGTCGTAGAGAAGTTATATGCATGTGCTTTTAGTTTCAGTGTCTTAGTTTAGTTTAGTTTTAGTCACTTGCATGTTTATAGTTTATAGTTTCTTAATATTTAATTTGATTATTGTGATAATATTATATATGTCTAGTCGGTAAATAGCTCAAAAGAGCTAATGTTGTATTGTTGACATGTCCGACTCTAAATAAATATTATTTGATTTGATTTGATTTGATCCCTAAATGAAAAATTTCTTAATTATATCAATCAATCAATCAATCAATCAATCAATCAATCAATCAATCAATCAATCAATATCACATCATTGTGTTGACGGATTACGATTTTGTTTCACTATAGAGGTAAATTTAATCATCAACTAAAACTGATCTTAACATGCATGTCTGGTCCATGCTTCAAATTTATCTATTCTTATATGATGCTACTGAATTTGAAGACGTTTAACACCTTACCAATCTGGCCATTACGTCTTTACGAGCCCATGGTCTTTTTTTTTAATTACAACATAACTACTTAACAATTCCGTATTTCCCAATTCAGGAAACGAGTGTCCCAATTACTCCTCATTACCGATTGATTTTAAGGCCCTATTATTTGCAATGTTAAGGTTTCGGAAGACAAAGAAACAAGAAAAATCAGCACCCTCGGGAACCAAAATCGATTTTTCGACCAAGACATCGATAAAAAATTATCTGTTTATCGTAGAATAATAAGAACAAAGTTGTCAATCAGATTTTGTTCTACTTGCCTCAGGGTTATTACATAGACTAGGTGTTTACAGAATTTTTATCAATTGGTTTCATTTTTGCCCTTTCTTTGAATAATTACTTAAATGTCCTTGAAATTCCCCAAACGACAAACTGTATTAATTTCAAATTGATCATGTATCGGGGTGATGGGTATATATAATCTTAACAACCTTCGCGTTGATGGCAAATCAAACCAATCATCCAATGATGTATACTTTCAATCTACAGAATATATTAATTTTTTCTTTGCTCTTACATTTCGTATTGTCGTCAACAAAGAGTGACTATGCAGGAGTTTTGGAGGAAATATTCCAAACAAACAAGTATAACAAGAAAGTACTACCACAGGAAGATTCAGACGAACCTCTAGAAGTCCATATCAGCTTCCAGCTTTTTGGAATTAATGAAATTGACGAGGTATTGGAGAAAATGGTTACAACCGGTTATCTTGTAGTATCATGGAACGACTTGGGACTAGCCTGGGATCCTTCAAATCACAATCAAGTGGAAAATGTATTTGTCCCACAAGATGACGTATGGAAGCCGGACGTTTTTCTGCAAAATGGTTTCAAGAAATTGGTAGAGCTTGGAACTCCTTCTTACTACATTTCCGTTGATTATGACGGTTGGATGACATGGTTTCCTTTTGAGGTCTTTGAAACTAGATGTTCTTTAGATACGACTTACTTTCCATTTGACGAACAGAAATGTAACGTTTCTATTGTAATATGGAGCCATACATTGAATGAAATAATCTTTGTGGATGACGATGATGCAATAATTTTTAACGAACTTTTCCAGCAAAACAGCGTTTGGGACGTCATCTCTATTTCATACCATATATACGAAGACTCGACAGAACCTAAAATAACTTACACTATAAAACTAAAACGGAAACCCCTGTACTATATTTTCAACATACTGCTACCAGTAGAGTTTCTAGGATTTCTGAATGGACTTGTGTTTGTGATTCCAGCGGATACTGGTGAGAAGATGGGGTTTTCAATGACGGTATTTCTATCCCTGGCAGTTTTCCTGACCAGCATAAGTGAGGTACTACCAGTAAATTCTGTAAACGTATCAGTTCTTGGCGTATATCTCCTCTTACAAGTCATTATAGGAGTATGCGTACTAATTACGTCAGCTTTACAGTTACGTCTGAATGCTCGCAGTACGTCACATCCGGTCACTGGGATGTACCTCAGAATCGTTCAAATGAAATCCAAATGCTGTGGGAGAACAGTCAAAGAAAGACATGTCCAAATGAGGTGACTGCCATAGACAGGATAGACATAGAGGCACCGTCGGCAGATTTCTCCTGGGGTCAGGTGGTTTCAGCAATAGACTTGTTAGGATTTTGGCTTTTTCTTGTTGTTTACAGTATGATGTCATTGGTAATGCTAGCCATTCTTAATATTCAATTGTCTAAATAATGTATTTTATGAATGTTGCTTCAGTTTGTTAAAATTGTTAAAATAATGAATTTTTGTTTGATTGCTGATGACTAAAAGTAAAAAAGTAAAGCGAAGTTCCAACTCTGCGCAAAAATTGCCTTCATGTGCAATATTAAGGCCACATTTAGCTCTCTAATAGTGATGTATGATCAGGATAGCTCAATCCAGGCTGTGCATTAATTTCTAGCCAAACTATATGCTTATTCGTTTAAACAAACCTTTTATTCGTGAACATACTCTTGCTTTTATGCTTTTATATGTTTTCCCAAGTCTTCGACTAAATAAGGCTTGTCTGAATATTGGCGTATTCAGAATATGTCTAAATATTGGCGTATCCAAAATGTGCCTAAACATATTTGCCCATTCATCATGTGTTTAACTATTATGGGTAGAAAATATAAAAGACGAGTATAAAATTTCGCCACTGGTGTAAATGCCAAACAAAGTGTCTAGCTTTCTGGGGTCCGTCGATGCTCAATTTGGTGCTTTATTGTGAGTGCTATTGAGAGTATTGTCAGTATCTTCTTTATCTCATTTAATTTAATTTCCACGGCTAACAAATTTTCGCGATTGAAATGAAAGATATGAATATGAAAAGTACAGATATTGTGTTTTATTTCAATCATGTACATATGGTGCACTCAATGCTTTACAATAGAAAAAAAAGGAGGGGATCTTCAACCAGACCTTGTTACAACGCCCACAACAAAGCACCAAAAACATCTGATGCGAAACCACAGAGTAGACAATCACAGCAAAAGACGTAAAAGCTAGAGATATACGTTTGATGAGTCTGTATATATCTTAATGTATAGATCAATATAATGTTCTTGTATATAGAATTATATACATGTATCCATAAGTAAAAAGTCCAACATATCCAGAATTTATCATTGTATTTCACTAGCACTTTCATGTTTTCATTAAACAATCTTCAGATGAACTGAACTGTATAGTATAATGTATATATTTCAATACTGATAATTTCAACTCTCTACAGTGTTTTGGTTTTTCTATCGTAATAATTTAGTGCATCATATGCTTCAACAAACAATATGTATCATCATTGATGCTCCAGATAGAAAGAGACGACATTTAAATAGCGAATATATGAAGAGCTACATTCTACTCATGACCCAAATGTATGTCAAAGAACCAGGCAAGGACAGAGCTATGGAATGATGGAGATACTCCTTAGTTTCAGAACAAATGATCAAATTCAGCATCAGAAAAATTAAAAAAATTATTTCAAGTCAGTGCAGATGCACAGTAAACCTAGGCGAACAATATCCTCCGGAACTAAACAACTTACCAGCAGAGATACTAACTTGAAATATGTGTGTAAATTCTCCGTTACCAAATATGATGAATTATTGTATCTCTCTGATCGAGGGAGTAGTAGTGTCCTTAACTGGTTCTTTGGCATAAAATTAGGTCATGTTTAGAGATGCCTCTTCATATATTCCTTGTTTACATTTCCTCTCTTTCGGTCTCGAGCATCACTGATGAGACTTTACCTGTTTAACTGCTCATATGGTGCCATCTTTATTTTCAATATTGATAATTATCGATATTTTGTCAGTATTACATCACTCACGAGCGAATATATTACATTAAATCTTATTATACGTCATCGTAACCCCTCCAACATTACATTTGGTACTCCTTAGATTTGATTGAATGACGCATTTTCGATTTCTCAAACCGCTTCAATTAATTTACAAGAAGCAAGTACTCAGTGTCCAAAACCAAAATGTTGTTTTATTATCCGATCCATAGAACAAAATGTTGTTTTATTATCCGATCCATAGAACAAAATGTTGTTTTATTATCCGATCCATAGAACAAAAAAGCGGTAAAAGAAGTTGGTTACTTTTTCAACATTGCAACTTTCAACACTGAAAAAGTAAATGAGTTAGTTACTTATTCAACATTCGCCTGAATCTGAAGTTGGTTACTTCCTTTTCAAGTTGACAACATTCGACTTCATTTGAAATTTCTTATTCAAACTAAGCAAATCATAAAGGAAATAAAAATACTGGAAACTATTTTGCACTGCAAAATATTTCAGATGTTAGGAAATGATCTCCAACAACACTCGTTTGCAACATTCACAGTAAAACACCAAAACGCCTAGATATGTAGAGTGAAAAACACAGATAAGACACACACTGCAGGAGACGAAAGGGACAATGATCACTAAATACGACATCAAAACACTTTATTTTTTTTAAAGCACAAAAGACTAAACTTAAACCAACGAGACTAATAGGCAACCGGTGCCGACATAGGATGGCCATCTGCAGGCTAGTGAAATGTCAATTTGTTTTTTGGGTTTCTTAAGTTGTCTTCCCTGAGATTCTGTTATGTTATCACAGATCTTACCTACCTCCAAGAACATTATGTCATCACACCAGCAGACAACGCCTCAAATAATTACACATTTACTTGCAAAAAGTACTATTTCGACAGCCTAGTTAAAGAGTTCGGTTTAAATTCGACACCTGGAAATCCCAGTTACACCCCAATAAACCTTTCGGCCTCTGAAATAATAGATAACCACAAATCAGCTCTCGCTTCCTTTGGCTTCGACACAAACAATTTAGATTTAGATTTACCATACTTATACTGATACCTAAAATGCATAAGAATCCTTACAAACAAGGTTTCATCGCTGGTTCCTCAAAATGTTCTACCAAATCTGTATCGATCTTACTCACCAAAGTTTAAGCTGAAATAAAATCTGAGCTTCAAAATTGTTCGACAGTATATTCTGATTATTCTTGCAGTGGTATCAACCAGATGTGGATTTTAAAGAACTCGAATGAACTTTTAGAACATCTGATATCAACTTATTTTAGTAAAGTCCATTCGATCAAAGCCTTTGATTTTTCGACACTTAACTCTACAATTCCACATTCAAAATTGAAGGAAAGACTCGCAAAAATATAAGTAATGTCTTTACAAGTAAGATCGGCAATCGCAAATACAAATTCATTGTTGTTAACTATGACAAAACCTACTTTGTAAAAGAAAAGTCCGATTCTGATAATAAGTACACTGAAACAGATATTATTCAGATGTTAAACTTTCTGATCGACAACATTTTTGTGGTTTTTGGAGGAAAGGTCCTCCAGCAAATTGTCGGAATTCCAATGGGGACCGATTGTTCCCCACTCCTTGCCGACATTTTCCTTAACTCGTATACGAAGCTGAATTCATTCAATCGTTGGTCTCTGAAGGGAAACGATACTTAGCCTCTGACTTCAACTTCACTTACAGATACATAGACGATGTCAATCAATAATCCAAAATTCGCGGATTACCTCAGCAGTATCTATCCTTCGGAGCTTGAAGTCAAAGAAACTGCAGAGACAAATAATTCAGCATTCTATTTGGACATATTGTTGTCCTACGACACTGATGGTCACATGAACACCTCATTCTATGACAAACGTGACGACTTCAATTTCAGCATTACAAACTTTCCTTTTCTGAATAGCAACATCCCTTCACCGCCTGCTTATGGCGTGTTCATATCTCAGTTGATACGCTATGCCAGAGCAAGTACCAAATATACGGATATTGTTCTGAGTGCTAGAGCTTCTCAGTCAGGGATATGTTTGTGACCGACTAACATCGTCACTGAGGAAGTTCTACAGTCGACATGGGGAACTCGTCATACACTATGATGTCCCACTCTCCAGAATGGTGAGTAATATTCTGCCTCAGACCATTTGAACCATCCAACCAAAGATTGTACTCTATGCCTTCCGAAATGGAAATAAGCGGATGTGACAGTTCTACCGAATTGAAGCGGTGGGTGTTGCATGCAAGCAGGAGATGCTTACTCTTCCTGGGCACCTGGTCTCACTCCCATACTGGGAGTTCGCTTCTTTTCATATTGTTGAGGTTTTTGTTTGTTTGCTTTGGTTCCTGTTTTATCCTGATTTTGTATGCCTTCGGTTTCTGATTTTCTGAATTATCGATTTTGTGCTGTATACAGGGATATGGTCATTATCCATATTTGTCAAAGTAACCAACTTCCGATACCCAACAAAATGTCCGTATTTGAATTTCCGATACCCAACAAAATGTCCGTATTTGAATTTATGATTTTCCCTCCGAAATCTGCTGCCAATAATTTCATGAAACCTTTCAAGTTTTTCAAGAACTAAAAATCTTTTATCAGTTTTCTTTTTCGACACGATTCGATCTGATTTGCTAACGTATAATATCCACTTCCCCTCAGCGTCTATTAAAAGTTGTATGGAATGTCATGAAATTTTAAAGAGACAAGTAGTTATGATCATTTACAAGAAAATATTAATAAACATTTACAAGAAAATATGTAAAATTTTAACTCGATGCTTCAAACAGCCATTTTGCTACGTCTTTTGGTATATTTAGGACATAGTTTTCACAGATTTTTGTCACATTTCATTGTTTAGATTGAGGATCACTGACGAGTTCAAAACAGTAAAGGAAGCAAGTAATGGAAGTCGTCAAAGAAATTTTTGTGTTTTTAAAATCCGGTCCTATCTTGAACAAGTTGTATTCTGTATTACATATTTTAGCCTTTTCATTAATTTACGTTTTGCTGATCAGAATTGAAAAAAAATATTTTTGGTTTGTTAAAAGCACAATTCTGACGTATTTTCGAATTCTCCTTGGCAACTGCAGCATGAAATGAAAGTATTAAGAAAAAGTGTTTTGCATCTTGAGAAACTGATTTAATATCTATGTACTGTTGATTTGTACCACGTATTTATCTTAAAACAGAGATAAAAAGTTCTGGAAATATTTTTCATGTATCACAATTTTGATCTGTTAAAAGCACAATTCTATATGTTTTGGGATCAATGTAGGCCCTATCGGACCTCTTTTCTTTATCATTTTGTTTGTTTGTTAGTATGCATTGTTTAATGTTGTTTTTTTTCGGCTTTTGGATTTTATTTCACGGTATCACGACCATCGATATCATTGTTGGAAATCATTGGAAAAAGATAGGATGGGTATCAAGGTGGGTAATAATAGGTATTTAAAGCATTAATCAATTAAGAAAATCTGAAATAATCTGAATAATGGTATAGTTTATAGTTTCATGGAACCTTGAAACATATAGTTCATTGGTATGACAAATATTACAATATAATATTCAAGTGAGAGCATCAGAAATAATATTATGACATGATTTATATATTATGAATTTCTAAGCAAAAGTGCATTAATAAGATATCTAGAAAGTTACATAGTGTTTTACTATTCCTAAATGAAAAAAAGTTGAACTAATTTGAACATCGATGGTCTTCTCCAATGGTATAACATTTGATATATTTTAGTATAGTATAGTATAGCAATAATGTAAAAATAAATCGAAAACTTTTCGCCGATGGGCTTTCGAAAAATGTATTGAATACTTTCAGAATAATTGGTCCATAGAATTTACGTTGACCTCTGTGGAGCAAACTACTTTTGATAACAGGAGGTGGGACATTCTTAAGTAACCATTCTTATCAAATTTCCCTATAAAATCGAAAGTTCACAAAATAAGGTCTTTTTTTCATTCATTTTATATTTTTAAAATACATGTTTCCAAATTCCATAGATACCAAGACTCGACAAAAGTTAAGATATATCAAGATATTTGATCAATGATGATTTTCGTCAAGAATCTAAATGTCTCTGTACTGTTTCAACTTGCGTCCAATATCCCATTTCATAAAAGAAAAGATAACTTTTAGATATTTCATGTGTCTTTTATTCTACCCTGGGGAGATAGATAATAAATATATAATTCACAAATAGATGCAAGATAAATCAGTTTGTTTTGAAACCATCAAAGATCGATGATGAAGTAGTCTACATTAGATGTCATCAAAAGGTAACAAATGGTAAATTTCGATGGAAACTTTTTATTTTTTTTTCTGTTCACTATCTGGCTGAATTTTATACGAGGTTAATAAATACATTAATTGTGTAAGTGCTTCTTTTCTTTTTAGCTCACCTGAGTGAGCTATCGTCAGTCGTCCGTCCGTCGTAAACTTTGAACATTTTCAACATCCCCTCAGTAACCGCTGCACGAATTTCACGAAACCTTACAGGAAACAAGTACTCATGGTCCTCTACCAAGTTTGTGTTTTTCGTGCCGATCGGTCAACAAATATGGCCACCGAGGGCTCTGATTGGCTGACGCATTTTCGACTTCTCCTCTGCAACTGCTGCACACAATGTCACGAAACCTTAAAGGAAGCAAGTACTCAAGGTCCTCTACCAAGTTTGTGTTGTTCGTGCCGATCGGTCATCAAATATGGCCGCCGAGGGTTCTGATTGGCTGACGAATTTTTGACTTTTCTCTGCAACCGCTGTTCAGAACTTCACGAAACCTTACAGGAAGCAAGTACTCAAGGTCCTCTACCAAGTTTGTGTTTTTCGTGCCGATCGGTCAACAAATATGGCCGCCGAGAGCTCTGATTGGCTGACGCATTTTCGACTTCCCCTCTGCAACCGCTGCTCAGAATTTCACGAAACCTTACAGGTAACCCCCCCCTCCCGTCCACCCAAAACCGAGATATCTCTCAGTTGTAGCTAAATGACTACATGTAAAGGCGGGTTTGTTTGGTTTTATTTGTTTGCTTGAGTTTTGTTTTTTGTTTTTTGTTCTATCTTTTTGTTTTGTTTTGTTTTTGTTTTTTTTTTGTCGCTGTGGTGAAGTTGAGGGAGCAAATATATGTGAAAAATACCTGAAAATTGGATGTAGATGAGGTTAAAGTATCTCCCTATGGAGAGGGATTAGGGTCATAATGCTAATTGACTTGCTCACATGCTTCATGCTATGTTGCTTCATTCAATGTTTGATTATTCCATGTTCATTTGTCTTGCTTTCATTTCAAATTGACTTTATTGCATTTGTCTTTCTTCTTTATGCAATGTTGCTTCCGTGCATTTTACATTTGTCCTTCGTCAATGCATAATTGTCGTTCTACCATGCGTTATGACATCTTTCATTGTGTCATCATTCTTTCGTCCTGATGCCATTATTGCTTCGTCAATGCTTACCTCAATTTTGATACCAGGTGGCGCTCCGTTTGTGTCCGTTCCTTGAAATGAACTTTGAGACGTCCCCTGTTGCAGTACTTGGAAAAATGAGTTATAAATTTCATGCGCGGATCCAGAGGGGGGGGGGACCGGAGGTCTGGACCCCCCCCCCCCTGAGATTTTCGGAGATGGGGTCCAGCTTTGGCCCATTTCTAATTGAAAGGGGTCTAAAAATGCAAAATTCCTTAATCATTTTCAACTTTTAAACTAAATAATTTTATATAACTGTCTTGGGTCTCATGAATTCGTATTTTCAACAGTCCCTTACTTCATAGGATGTAACCTTCCTCATCTTTTTCAAGGTGTTGTCATTTTAAGATGTCAGATTATTTTGGAAAATGACATATATCTATTCTCATGAAATATAGACAAAATGTGAATTAATCAAAATTTTCGCAGCTCGCTCCGCTCGCCGATATTCAATGTTATAAACGAATCAAGACAAATCGATTTTTCATATTTAAAAAAAAATCAGGATCGCTTCGCTCGCCAATTCTGCTTGAAAAAAAAATAAACGTGAAAGGAAAGCTAACAATACCCGCCTAAAAAAAATCAATCCTTAGAGCACGTATTGCCCCCTCCCCATGATGTGCACCGAAATATACCTACATGATAGGTAGACTTCCTATACTTTTGGACCCCTCTGACCAAAAATGCTGGATCCGCGCATGTAAATAGCGGAAAAAAGCAAAAGCCGATTTAATTTAATTGAAATATTTGAACAAAAAAAAAAAAAAAAAAAAATCATTAAATGATAAATATTTGGACCTTTTCTGTTTTTTTTTTTTATTATTTATGCAGTAATAGCCATTTTGGGATTTGAAAGCTCTAAGTTTTGCTTTTAGATGGTAAGGCACGGTCCATTTGATATTCGGGGGGGGGGGGGGGCTTGGGTTTTTTGTCGGAGCAACATTATTTTTTCGCCCCGCACTAGGGCAACATTATTTTTTTTTCTTGCATAGTTGAAGCAAGGAATTTTTTTTAAACAAAGTAATGCGCATATTAAGAATGTTTGTGTTTTATTGTTAGAAATTATTTATATTTTTACTCAAAACTCTAAATATTAATATATTAGTTTATTTTTATGCAAGAATTCAATTCACTTATTAACAGAGAGATTAAAGATTTTTACAATACAATTCTCAATATTTTATTAAGGTACATGTATATAACATGTATAAGAGGGTCTGAGGGGAAGGTCTCCTAGACAAATTTTTAAATGTAGAATTGTAAATTGGTGAATAACTGAAGTTATCTGATGGGATACATGCAACTTGTATTAATAGCAATACATAAATATTCACAATATATATAAGCTTTTAAGGAAGCCCTTTTTCCATTCACACATGTATAACTTTTGATATCTTCATATATATATGAACTTTGCCATTAATAAAAAATATTTTGATAGAAAACTTATAATGGCGAGCGAAGCGAGCCAAAAATTATTGATACAAATTGAAAACTGCGGCGAGCGAAGCGAGCCGGAAAATTTTCAAGAATTTTAGCGAAATTTTATATTAATTCTTCAAATTCAGATTATTTGTAAGAGCAAGATTATTTTTTTCTGTCACACCTTAAGCAAATTAATTCTTTTCATCAAAATTGAGAGCAAAATTATTTTTTTCGACCCCCCCCCCCCCCGAATATCAAATGGACCGTGCTTAATGACTTCGTGGCTCAGCGGTAAGCCTGCCGGCATTTTTTTCCCGCGTGGGTTCGAATCTACGGTAATCCCATCGGCTATATATTTTTTTTTCTGAATTGTGAGTGGGAAATTATGTAGAAGTTAGCTTTTTTCTGATATATCGTGGGAAAGGCGGTATATTTCATATCGAAAAATTCTAGATAAATTGAAACTGCCTCGCGTCCTACACTGATCGAACCTAGAGATCAACATCCCCCGGCCCCATTGATTCAGTCAATAATGCAGTTTCTAGTCTCCTTTCATAATTGTGACCTTGAAAATTTACCTTTTGACATCTCTGTATGCCAAAATTACTCCAAGTTGTTGTTCAGGACAAGAGCGTAGGAGAAGAGGAGAGGGGGGGGGGGGGGGGGGGGCAGCGCTAGCGCCCCGCTCGCCAGACATTTATTCATGTACTTAAACTTAGAATTGCACCAGAAATGTTAAAATTTGTGCAAACAGAACATGAAACCCCCATATTTTAAAAATCTCTTCTCTCCCCCCCCCCCTTCTAAATTTTTTTTTTTCATTTATTTATTTTATCTTATTTTTTTTTTTTTTTGCTTGTTAGAAATTTTGGGATGTTGTGCCCTTCCACTTTTTCAGGCAGAGCTACGCCGTTGGTCCAGGAATACGCCTGCTCAGGAACGTGGCACAATTTAAACAGTTCAGTGTCATTCACAGCCTATTTCAACAATGACCAAAATTTATACCTTTATTGTGTCCCTATACTCCGTGTTATGAGCGCAACGAAGGTATAATTCTAATTAGATTGCACTATGGCAAACTTGTCAAATTCTTCTTGTTCAGTGGCGGATCCCCCTTTGCCGGGGGTCAAGGGGCGAATTTTGCCGATTTTACTGATGTATCTGTTTTTGCCGGGAAAATATTGGGTTTGTGCAGGAACATCCCCTAAAATCGCCACTGTTGTTCGACCCAAGATCAAGGTTAGATTGAAATCCAAGCGTTCGATGCTTGCAATAATTCCATTATTATAGAAGTCTTTATCTTTTTTATGCAAGAATCACCCGATTTATGGTACAGAAACGACATTGTCGGGCATATAAAAGGCATTTAATTAAAATCATGACTTCTCATAGATGACTTGCAAGCGACGACAGTGAGCTAACGAAGCTTTTGCAAAGTTTTGTAATAAAAATGATTTTTTTATTTCAACTGAGTAATCATAATGTACAGCTGCCCGACATATTTTTTTCCCCAAAACAATGAACCCCCCCCCCTTTTAAAAAATTGAAAAAAAAATGCATAAAAACATTTTATTTTTATAAGTTCCCCCAATTTTTTCTACATCTTCTACTGGGCAGATGGACAACATGGACAAGTTACATTATACTTAAAATTGACAAAAGGGGAGCATAGGCGAATCCAGGCGATCTTTAGCTAAAGTTTAGGCCTGTGACTCGCAGAGTTGTTGCGGAGATGCTGGATATTGCCATTTACATTTTTTTTTTCGACTCCAAGTTGACGTATATGCTATACTTCAATTTTGTTAAACAGTTTATAAGTTAAATTCATTTACATAATTTTTCGTAAAGCAGATTACGAAAAGAACGAATATTTCTGTTTCCACTTACCTTACCGGCTACCCTTTTGGGGAGCCTGAGGAGGGGGGGCAGTCATCTAACACAAAGTATAAAATATGATAAACTATCATAGTTAAGTTTAGGATGCGAGAAAATAAAAAAGAAGGATGTTCAAGATTGAAATCATATTTTAGCCCCCTCCCCCTTAAAGAATTTTCATCTGCTGCATGTCTCAACCAAAAGAACAAATAGTAAGTTGTATACTTCCGTGTTTCCACTCGCTCAACTACCTTTTTGGCAATCATCAAACAGTATTGTACAGTTGTAAGATACATGTAAAGATAAAAAAGAATTCGAAAATTTTTTTGTGTGGATTTTCTCTCCGCTCGCACAAAAGGCTTTGCCTTGATTCATATTATCAATTATGTCATTCTATTTACATGTAAGATTGGAAATAAATATGTTTAAAATAACATGAAATAAAATAAAATAAAATAAAAATAAAATATTAAATTAAATGAAATAAAATATTCCTCTTGGTCAGCCGTGGGAGGGAAGCTAAAGAATGTAACGGCTTTTGACGCTCATGCGCACGTGCAGGTTCCACAACTTCCTCTTTCGGTGTGGCAGCCCAATCTGTAAGCACGTGTTCTTAGAATTCTCATGAATATTTCATTTTATCTCTTCTTATATTTATTTTCACGCCGTAAAGAATATATTGGACAATAAAACAGTATTTACAGTGAAGGTTCGCCTTGTTTTATTTTAAAACTGTCGAAACATTTTACTTTGTGCAAAGGAATTTGGGCATCCGGCAGAGAAAATTCGAAATTACAAAAAAAAAACCCCTTTCAGTTCTATCGGGGAAACGAAAAAAAAAAAAAGAAAAAATGTAGGCTTACTCCATAGCTAGACTAAATAATCCAGTCCCTCCGCTGCCGCTGGATTATTAAGTCTAACTCAATAGCCCGAAAAACCTCTGACTCTAAGGCACGGTCCATTTGATATTCTGGGGGAGGGGGGGCGGGACAGGGGTAAAATTATTTTTATCTTGCAAAGTTGGAGCAAGGAAATTTTTTCTAACAATCGATGTGTAAATTAAGAATGCTAGTGTTTTTTCAATAGAAAATCTTTATATTCACTTTAATTACGCTAATCATTACTTTATTTTTATGGAAATTTGCATTCACTTCTAAACTGAAAGAGATAAAAGACTTTTATAATATGATAGATAATTTTCAGCACACAAAATGTATATAAGGTAGTGTTGTAACGATTATGGGCGACATAATCGCTAATACCCTGCGATTTCGATTAATCGATTATGTTTTTAAGAATCGATTATAATCGGAAATATTCAACGTGGAAAAGCAGTGCTGTCGAAATACTCCAGAGTTTTGTCAGACACCAGTCTGACAGAATTCAAGATTTTGTCAGACCGAACAAAATTTTGTCAGACCGAACTTTTTTTTTCATATTTAGCATATAATTTTGGTCATATAATGATTTTAGGTTTAAATATATGCATATATTGTTCAAAGACAATGGACAAAATAATTCCAGTAAAATTCAATGTTATTATTGTTCAAGTGTAACTTGTCGCGTTGTGGTGCCAGCAAAAGCAAAGCATGACGGAGGGATGGACGGACGGACAGATGATGGAAGAAATGATTCTAACTTAAGTGACACACAATAACATAAATAATATAACAGTTTCTGGATTTTATTCATACTCTCTTTCAATTTCAATTTCAATTTCCTCTGAGTATACATGAGTATTTATGAATGTTGGAATGACCGCTCTGTGCGGTTCGCTTCATATTTTGCTTTGTTTTGAGTTTGTTCCACCCCCGAATCTGCTTTACGTTTGTTTTTGTTATACGCCCGTCATTTGACGGGACGTATTATGGTATGGCGAAGTCCGTCCGTCTGTCCGTCTGTCCGTCTGTCCGTCTGTCCGTCCGTCCGTCTGTCCGTCCGCCTATGGAACGCAATAACTTGAATACGCGTCAACGGATTATTATGAAATTTATACATAGTGATCAGACTGTGGAGAGGAAGCCGCCTTTCGATTTTCAGGTTCATCCGATTTGTCGTTACAGAGTTATGGGACTTAGATTTTTAAAATACAGTGAAAATATACTAAAATATTTAAAAATTATTTAAAAATCTATTTCTGGTCGAAATGTTTTGAAATTTGGTATACTTCAAGTAGAAAGGATGTTCTTTGACATATGTAACGGGATTTTAATTTTTTTGTCGCATAACCGAGATATTGTGTGTAATGGGAAGGGGGGTTGGGTTATATGCAAATACATTTTAAGCTAAGGGCAAAATATAGGCGCATGGAACGCGATAACTTGAATATGCGTCAACGGATTTTCATGATATTCATACATTATGATTGGACGGTGGAGAGGAAGCCGCCTTTCGATTTTCAGGTTTATTCGATATGTCGTTACAGAGTTATGGGACTTAGATTTTTAAAATACAGTGAAAATATACTAAAATATTTAAAAATTATTTAAAAATCTATTTCTGGTCGAAATGTTTTGAAATTTTGTATACTTCATGTAGGAAGGATGTTCTTTGACATATGTAACGGGTTTTTAATTTTTTGGTCGCATAACCGAGATATTGTGTGTAATAGGAAGGGGGGAGGGGTGGGTTATATGCACATACATGTTAAGCTAAGGGCAAAATATAGGCGCATGGAACGCAATAACTTGAATATGCGTCAACGGATTTTCATGATATTCATACATTTTGATTGGACTGTGGAGAGGAAGCCGCCTTTCGATTTTCAGGTTCATTCGATATGTCGTTACAGAGTTATGGGACTTAGACATTTTAAAATACAGTGAAAATATACTAAAATAGTTAAAAATTATTTAAAAATCTATTTCTGGTCGAAATGTTTTGAAATTTTGTATACTTAAGGTAGAAAGGATGCTCTTTGACATATGTAACGGGTTTTTAATTTTTTGGTCGCATAAGCGAGATATTGTGTGTAATAGGAAGGGGGGGGGGGTTATATGCACATACATGTTAAGCTATGGGCAAAATATAGGCGCATGGAACGCAATAACTTGAATATGCGTCAACGGATTTTCATGATATTCATACATTTTGATTGGACTGTGGAGAGGAAGCCGCCTTTTCGATTTTCAGGTTAATTCGATATGTCGTTACAGAGTTATGGGACTTAGATATTTTAAAATACAGTGAAAATATACTAAAATAGTTAAAAATTATTTAAAAATCTATTTCTGGTTGAAATGTTTTGAAATTTTGTATACTTCAAGTAGAAAGGATGTTCTTTCACATATATAAGGGGTTCTTGAATTTTTTGTCACATAATCCAGAAATTATGTGTAATGGGGGGGGGGGGGGGGGTTATATGCACATGCATGTTAAGCTAAGGGCAAAATATAGGTGCATGGAACGCAATAACTTGAATATGTGTCAACAGATTTTCATCATATTTGTACATTTTGATCAGACTTTGAAGAGGAAGCCGCCTTTCGATTTTAAGCTAGGTTCATCCAATTTGTCCTTATGGAGTTATGGGACTTAGATATTTTGGTGTTGTGAAAAAAATCCCAACGGGCGTATCTTGCTGCGTGAGCGTAGGCTTTATTTTTGTTACCGGCAGTCATGACTGCCGGTATACTGTAATCAATCGTGACATGCTTGCACGGATAAAATAACTCTTGGCAATATGATTGGTGAACAACTACAAAATATGCAAATATTCGTCAAGGTTATTCTGAATCTGTGCATAAGATGCTTCCATCAGGTTGGCTGAAGAGTCTAGATGACTTGACAAATGAAAGTCATATCGTATCAGTGCATTTTCTTCCGAGAGATGCATCGAAAAGTCTTTGTACCGATACGTCCTACAACAAATTACAGATCCTCGGGAATTTCCGTAGCTTGAATCGGAAATAAAAACGGAAAAGCCCGGAAATGTGCGATTGGTCAAACAAGAATAAAAATCGTTTATTCCATTTTTTCCTTACTAGAATAATGTCAGCTAACTGCCGGCAAGCTTTTTGTAAAAGCTAATACTTGTTTTGCCAACTAATTGGCCAGGCCGCGGCCATTTTGGGCGGGTTACGAGTTATTTCATTTACCGATCTCGATATATTTTTTTCTCGGTCGGAAAATTTTTGTCGGACATTTGGTCCGGCACTCGGGCGTTTTTTGTCGGACATTTTGAAAAAATGTCCGATTGTCCGACAAGTCCGACGAATTTCGACAGGTCTGGAAAAGAATGACATAGTTTTCGGTCGAATTCGCGTATGACAAGTGCGAATGAATAGTAATGACAAGTACTCTTATAGAAAACTTCAACGTCAGATGCGATACGGGCCCTGCGATACGTCAATATCTACTCGACTAAAAAGAAACTTTTT
Source organism: Pinctada imbricata (assembly GCA_033119305.1). Lineage (NCBI taxonomy): Eukaryota > Metazoa > Mollusca > Bivalvia > Pterioida > Pteriidae > Pinctada > Pinctada imbricata. The sequence continues at coordinate 83,020,970 of VSWD01000010.1, forward strand.
TAGTTTTTACGCCGAACTCCTGAGCTTTGTTAGAAGGACAAGGTCAGTGAATTTCACAGTACTGGCACTACTGTTACCATTAAGACATTGCTTGATTTGTTGAATGAGCAAAATCTTAAGTTAACTCTTGGGTCGTATGGAACACCCCCCCCCCCCCCCCCCCCCCCCCCCATCCCTAAATATGCTGTTTAAAATCGAAGTCGACTATTACCAGGGATTTTTCAGGGTATTTTACTTTGGGTCCAGGGTCCGGTAAAATTGGGAAAAATCGCGGCGTTTTAATGAAATTGGGAATTAATTTCCAATAGTTTAATTTGATTCTTAATGGAATAAATCCTTACACAGAGATATAACTCCTTCTTATTCAAAGTGTCTTCAATAAAATAAACAAAGTACTAGTAAAACTATCTATACTTTAGATTGTACTTCAAAGGACATAATGATAATCTTCTAGGATCAGGAACAGGCATCTGTTCAGAGTCAGAGGGGCTACTTTAATGATCATGATCAATTAGGATTCAGAGCCAAAGTTAGTGTTTGACAGGGGACATTCCCACTGTCCGAGTCGCCCTATTCTGTTTACTGAACATGAACTACTTTCTGTTGTTTCTTTTATAGTCGCTATCCAAAATTTTATTTTGAAGAACGTATCTATCCTCTACAAAGAAGTTGTATTCCCTTTTGTCATTTTTTGGTATCAAATTTGCTGTTGTAAGACGACATGCAACTTGCACTCAAGGATATAGGCCGTATCAATATATCCTTGCATTCAGCGGTCAATTTTTCCTACGCAAAATTTTAGAGGGAAATTTCATTGTTTTTATACGCCCGTCATTTGACGGGACGTATTATGGTATGGCGAAGTCCGTCCGTCTGTCCGTCTGTCCGTCTGTCCGTCTGTCCGTCCGTCCGTCTGTCCGTCCGCCTATGGAACGCAATAACTTGAATACGCGTCAACAGATTTTTATGAAATTTATACATAGTGATCAGACTGTGGAGAGGAAGCCGCCTTTCGATTTTCAGGTTCATCCGATTTGTCGTTACAGAGTTATGGGACTTAGATTTTTAAAATACAGTGAAAATATACTAAAATATTTAAAAATTATTTAAAAATCTATTTCTGGTCGAAATGTTTTGAAATTTGGTATACTTCAAGTAGAAAGGATGTTCTTTGACATATGTAACGGGTTTTTAATTTTTTTGTCGCATAACCGAGATATTGTGTGTAATAGGAAGGGGGGTGGGTTATATGCACATACATTTTAAGCTAAGGGCAAAATATAGGCGCATGGAACGCGATAACTTGAATATGCGTCAACGGATTTTCATGATATTCATACATTGTGATTGGACTGTGGAGAGGAAGCCGCCTTTCGATTTTCAGGTTTATTCGATATGTCGTTACAGAGTTATGGGACTTAGATTTTTAAAATACAGTGAAAATATACTAAAATATTTAAAAATTATTTAAAAATCTATTTCTGGTCGAAATGTTTTGAAATTTGGTATACTTCAAGTAGAAAGGATGTTCTTTGACATATGTAACGGGTTTTAAATTTTTTTGTCGCATAACTGAGATATTGTGTGTAATAGGAAGGGGGGTGGGTTATATGCACATACATTTTAAGCTAAGGGCAAAATATAGGCGCATGGAACGCGATAACTTGAATATGCATCAACGGATTTTCATGATATTCATACATTGTGATTGGACTGTGGAGAGGAAGCCGCCTTTCTATTTTCAGGTTTATTCGATATGTCGTTACAGAGTTATGGGACTTAGATTTTTAAAATACAGTGAAAATATACTAAAATATTTAAAAATTATTTAAAAATCTATTTCTGGTCGAAATAATTTGAAATTTGGTATACTTCAAGTAGAAAGGATGTTCTTTGACATATGTAACGGGTTTTTAATTTTTTTGTCGCATAACCGAGATATTGTGTGTAATAGGAAGGGGTAGGGGTGGGTTATATGCACATACATGTTAAGCTAAGGGCAAAATATAGGCGCATGGAACGCAATAACTTGAATATGCGTCAACGGATTTTCATGATATTCATACATTGTGATTGGACTGTGGAGAGGAAGCCGCCTTTCGATTTTCAGGTTCATTCGATATGTCGTTACAGAGTTATGGGACTTAGACATTTTAAAATACAGTGAAAATATACTAAAATAGTTAAAAATTATTTAAAAATCTATTTTTGGTCGAAATGTTTTGAAATTTTGTATACTTAAGGTAGAAAGGATGCTCTTTGACATATGTAACGGGTTTTTATACGCCCGTCATTTGACGGGACGTATTATGGTATGGCGAAGTCCGTCCGTCTGTCCGTCTGTCCGTCTGTCCGTCTGTCCGTCCGTCCGTCTGTCCGTCCGCCTATGGAACGCAATAACTTGAATACGCGTCAACGGATTTTATGAAATTTATACATAGTGATCAGTCTGTGGAGAGGAAGCCGCCTTTCGATTTTCAGGTTCATCCGATTTGTCGTTACAGAGTTATGGGACTTAGATTTTTAAAATACAGTGAAAATATACTAAAATATTTAAAAATTATTTAAAAATCTATTTCTGGTCGAAATGTTTTGAAATTTGGTATACTTCAAGTAGAAAGGATGTTCTTTGACATATGTAACGGGTTTTTAATTTTTTGGTCGCATAACCGAGATATTGTGCGTAATGGGAAGGGGGGGTGGGTTATATGCACATACATTTTAAGCTAAGGGCAAAATATAGGCGCATGGAACGCAATAACTTGAATATGCGTCAACGGATTTTCATGATATTCATACATTATGATTGGACTGTGGAGAGGAAGCCGCCTTTCGATTTTCAGGTTTATTCGATATGTCGTTACAGAGTTATGGGACTTAGATTTTTAAGATACAGTGAAAATATACTAAAATATTTAAAAATTATTTAAAAATCTATTTCTGGTCGAAATGTTTTGAAATTTTGTATACTTCATGTAGGAAGGATGTTCTTTGACATATGTAACGGGTTTTTAATTTTTTTGTCGCATAACCGAGATATTGTGTGTAATAGGAAGGGGGGAGGGGTGGGTTATATGCACATACATGTTAAGCTAAGGGCAAAATATAGGCGCATGGAACGCAATTACTTGAATATGCGTCAACGGATTTTCATGATATTCATACATTTTGATTGGACTGTGGAGAGGAAGCCGCCTTTCGATTTTCAGGTTCATTCGATATGTCGTAACAGAGTTATGGGACTTAGACATTTTAAAATACAGTGAAAATATACTTAAATAGTTAAAAATTATTTAAAAATCTATTTCTGGTCAAATGTTTTGAAATTTTGTATACTTAAGGTAGAAAGGATGCTCTTTGACATATGTAACGGGTTTTTATACGCCCGTCATTTGACGGGACGTATTATGGTATGGCGAAGTCCGTCCGTCTGTCCGTCTGTCCGTCTGTCCGTCTGTCCGTCTGTCCGTCTGTCCGTCCGCCTATGGAACGCAATAACTTGAATACGCGTCAACGGATTTTTATACGCCCGTCATTTGACGGGACGTATTATGGTATGGCGAAGTCCGTCCGTCTGTCCGTCTGTCCGTCTGTCCGTCTGTCCGTCCGTCCGTCTGTCCGTCCGCCTATGGAACGCAATAACTTGAATACGCGTCAACGGATTTTTATGAAATTTATACATAGTGATCAGTCTGTGGAGAGGAAGCCGCCTTTCGATTTTCAGGTTCATCCGATTTGTCGTTACAGAGTTATGGGACTTAGATTTTTAAAATACAGTGAAAATATACTAAAATATTTAAAAATTATTTAAAAATCTATTTCTGGTCGAAATGTTTTGAAATTTGGTATACTTCAAGTAGAAAGGATGTTCTTTGACATATGTAACGGGTTTTTAATTTTTTGGTCGCATAACCGAGATATTGTGCGTAATGGGAAGGGGGGGTGGGTTATATGCACATACATTTTAAGCTAAGGGCAAAATATAGGCGCATGGAACGCAATAACTTGAATATGCGTCAACGGATTTTCATGATATTCATACATTATGATTGGACTGTGGAGAGGAAGCCGCCTTTCGATTTTCAGGTTTATTCGATATGTCGTTACAGAGTTATGGGACTTAGATTTTTAAGATACAGTGAAAATATACTAAAATATTTAAAAATTATTTAAAAATCTATTTCTGGTCGAAATGTTTTGAAATTTTGTATACTTCATGTAGGAAGGATGTTCTTTGACATATGTAACGGGTTTTTAATTTTTTTGTCGCATAACCGAGATATTGTGTGTAATAGGAAGGGGGGAGGGGTGGGTTATATGCACATACATGTTAAGCTAAGGGCAAAATATAGGCGCATGGAACGCAATTACTTGAATATGCGTCAACGGATTTTCATGATATTCATACATTTTGATTGGACTGTGGAGAGGAAGCCGCCTTTCGATTTTCAGGTTCATTCGATATGTCGTAACAGAGTTATGGGACTTAGACATTTTAAAATACAGTGAAAATATACTTAAATAGTTAAAAATTATTTAAAAATCTATTTCTGGTCAAATGTTTTGAAATTTTGTATACTTAAGGTAGAAAGGATGCTCTTTGACATATGTAACGGGTTTTTAATTTTTTGGTCGCATAAGCGAGATATTGTGTGTAATAGGAAGGGGGGGGGGGTTATATGCACATACATGTTAAGCTATGGGCAAAATATAGGCGCATGGAACGCAATAACTTGAATATGCGTCAACGGATTTTCATGATATTCATACATTTTGATTGGACTGTGGAGAGGAAGCCGCCTTTCGATTTTCAGGTTCATTCGATATGTCGTTACAGAGTTATGGGACTTAGATATTTTGGTGTTGTGAAAAAAATCCCAACGGGCGTATCTTGCTGCGTGAGCGTAGGCTTTATTATGAAATTTATACATAGTGATCAGACTGTGGAGAGGAAGCCGCCTTTCGATTTTCAGGTTCATCCGATTTGTCGTTACAGAGTTATGGGACTTAGATTTTTAAAATACAGTGAAAATATACTAAAATATTTAAAAATTATTTAAAAATCTATTTCTGGTCGAAATGTTTTGAAATTTGGGATACTTCAAGTAGAAAGGATGTTCTTTGACATATGTAACGGGTTTTTAATTTTTTTGTCGCATAACCGAGATATTGTGTGTAATAGGAAGGGGGGGGGGTTATATGCACATACATTTTAAGCTAAGGGCAAAATATAGGCGCATGGAACGCGATAACTTGAATATGCGTCAAAGGATTTTCATGATATTCATACATTATGATTGGACTGTGGAGAGGAAGCCGCCTTTCGATTTTCAGGTTTATTCGATATGTCGTTACAGAGTTATGGGACTTAGATTTTTAAAATACAGTGAAAATATACTAAAATATTTAAAAATTATTTAAAAATCTATTTCTGGTCGAAATGTTTTGAAATTTGGTATACTTCATGTAGGAAGGATGTTCTTTGACATATGTAACGGGTTTTTAATTTTTTTGTCGCATAACCGAGATATTGTGTGTAATAGGAAGGGGGGAGGGGTGGGTTATATGCACATACATGTTAAGCTAAGGGCAAAATATAGGCGCATGGAACGCAATAACTTGAATATGCGTCAACGGATTTTCATGATATTCATACATTTTGATTGGACTGTGGAGAGGAAGCCGCCTTTCGATTTTCAGGTTCATTCGATATGTCGTTACAGAGTTATGGGACTTAGACATTTTAAAATACAGTGAAAATATACTAAAATAGTTAAAAATTCATTAAAAATCTATTTCTGGTCGAAATGTTTTGAAATTTGGTATACTTAAGGTAGAATAATGCTCTTTGACATATGTAACGGGTTTTTAATTTTTTGGTCGCATAAGCGAGATATTGTGTGTAATAGGAAGGGGGGGGGGTTATATGCACATACATGTTAAGCTATGGGCAAAATATAGGCGCATGGAACGCAATAACTTGAATATGCGTCAACGGATTTTCATGATATTCATACATTTTGATTGGACTGTGGAGAGGAAGCCGCCTTTCGATTTTCAGGTTCATTCGATATGTCGTTACAGAGTTATGGGACTTAGATATTTTAAAATACAGTGAAAATATACTAAAATAGTTAAAAATTATTTAAAAATCTATTTCTGGTTGAAATGTTTTGAAATTTTGTATACTGCAAGTAGAAAGGATGTTCTTTCACATATATAACGGGTTCTTGAATTTTTTGTCACATAATCCAGAAATTATGTGTAATGGGGGGGGGGGGGGGTTATATGCACATACATGTTAAGCTAAGGGCAAAATATAGGTGCATGGAACGCAATAACTTGAATATGTGTCAACAGATTTTCATGATATTTGTACATTTTGATCAGACTTTGAAGAGGAAGCCGCCTTTCGATTTTAAGCTAGGTTCATCCAATTTGTCCTTATGGAGTTATGGGACTTAGATATTTTGGTATTGTGAAAAAAATCCCAACGGGCGTATCTTGCTGCGTGAGCGTAGGCTTTATTAATTTTTTGGTCGCATAAGCGAGATATTGTGTGTAATAGGAAGGGGGGGGGTTATATGCACATACATGTTAAGCTATGGGCAAAATATAGGCGCATGGAACGCAATAACTTGAATATGCGTCAACGGATTTTCATGATATTCATACATTTTGATTGGACTGTGGAGAGGAAGCCGCCTTTCGATTTTCAGGTTCATTCGATATGTCGTTACAGAGTTATGGGACTTATATTTTAAAATACAGTGAAAATATACTAAAATAGTTAAAAATTATTTAAAAATCTATTTCTGGTTGAAATGTTTTGAAATTTTGTATACTTAAGGTAGAAAGGATGCTCTTTGACATATGTAACGGGTTTTTAATTTTTTGTCACATAATCCAGAAATTATGTGTAATGGGGGGGGGGGGGGGGGTTATATGCACATACATGTTAAGCTAAGGGCAAAATATAGGTGCATGGAACGCAATAACTTGAATATGTGTCAACAGATTTTCATGATATTTGTACATTTTGATCAGACTTTGAAGAGGAAGCCGCCCTTCGATTTTAAGGTTCATCCAATTTGTCCTTATGGAGTTATGGGACTTAGATATTTTGGTGTTGTGAAAAAAATCCCAACGGGCGTATCTTGCTGCGTGAGCGTAGGCTTTATTACTTTAACGTCAAGACAATGGAAACATTCCGACGTCATAATGACACTGTTTACGTTTCAAAATATTGAGCGAGTTTTCCCGCAAAAACAACGTCTTCCTTGGTAACAAGATTTGAACAGCAATGCTAGAACATTGTTTTAAATGCAAAATTGAAGATCGTATTGAGTTCAGATTTTAATTTTTAATTTTTATACGCCCGTCATTTGACGGGACGTATTATGGTATGGCGAAGTCCGTCCGTCCGTCCGTCTGTCCGTCTGTCCGTCTGTCCGTCTGTCCGTCTGTCCGTCTGTCCGTCCGCCTATGGAACGCAATAACTTGAATACGCGTCAACGGATTTTTATGAAATTTATACATAGTGATCAGACTGTGGAGAGGAAGCCGCCTTTCGATTTTCAGGTTCATCCGATTTGTCGTTACAGAGTTATGGGACTTAGATTTTTAAAATACAGTGAAAATATACTAAAATATTTAAAAATTATTTAAAAATCTATTTCTGGTCGAAATGTTTTGAAATTTGGTATACTTCAAGTAGAAAGGATGTTCTTTGACATATGTAACGGGTTTTTAATTTTTTTGTCGCATAACCGAGATATTGTGTGTAATAGGAAGGGGGGGTGGGTTATATGCACATACATTTTAAGTTAAGGGCAAAATATAGGCGCATGGAACGCGATAACTTGAATATGCGTCAACGGATTTTCATGATATTCATACATTATGATTGGACTGTGGAGAGGAAGCCGCCTTTCGATTTTCAGGTTTATTCGATATGTTGTTACAGAGTTATGGGACTTAGATTTTTAAAATACAGTGAAAATATACTAAAATATTTAAAAATTATTTAAAAATCTATTTCTGGTCGAAATGTTTTGAAATTTTGTATACTTCATGTAGGAAGGGTGTTCTTTGACATATGTAACGGGTTTTTAATTTTTTTGTCGCATAACCGAGATATTGTATGTAATAGGAAGGGGGGAGGGGTGGGTTATATGCACATACATGTTAAGCTAAGGGCAAAATATAGGCGCATGGAACGCAATAACTTGAATATGCGTCAACGGATTTTCATGATATTCATACATTTTGATTGGACTGTGGAGAGGAAGCCGCCTTTCGATTTTCAGGTTCATTCGATATGTCGTTACAGAGTTATGGGACTTAGACATTTTAAAATACAGTGAAAATATACTAAAATAGTTAAAAATTATTTAAAAATCTATTTCTGGTCGAAATGTTTTGAAATTTTGTATACTTAAGGTAGAAAGGATGCTCTTTGACATATGTAACGGGTTTTTAATTTTTTTGTCGCATAACCGAGATATTGTGTGTAATAGGAAGGGGGGGGTGGGTTATATGCACATACATTTTAAGTTAAGGGCAAAATATAGGCGCATGGAACGCGATAACTTGAATATGCGTCAACGGATTTTCATGATATTCATACATTATGATTGGACTGTGGAGAGGAAGCCGCCTTTCGATTTTCAGGTTTATTCGATATGTCGTTACAGAGTTATGGGACTTAGATTTTTAAAATACAGTGAAAATATACTAAAATATTTAAAAATTATTTAAAAATCTATTTCTGGTCGAAATGTTTTGAAATTTTGTATACTTCATGTAGGAAGGGTGTTCTTTGACATATGTAACGGGTTTTTAATTTTTTTGTCGCATAACCGAGATATTGTATGTAATAGGAAGGGGGGAGGGGTGGGTTATATGCACATACATGTTAAGCTAAGGGCAAAATATAGGCGCATGGAACGCAATAACTTGAATATGCGTCAACGGATTTTCATGATATTCATACATTTTGATTGGACTGTGGAGAGGAAGCCGCCTTTCGATTTTCAGGTTCATTCGATATGTTGTTACAGAGTTATGGGACTTAGACATTTTAAAATACAGTGAAAATATACTAAAATAGTTAAAAATTATTTAAAAATCTATTTCTGGTCGAAATGTTTTGAAATTTTGTATACTTAAGGTAGAAAGAATGCTCTTTGACATATGTAACGGGTTTTTAATTTTTTGGTTGCATAACCGAGATATTGTGTGTAATAGGAAGGGGGGGGGGGGGGGTAATATGCACATGCATGTTAAGGTATGGGCAAAATATAGGCGCATGGAACGCAATAACTTGAATATGCGTCAACGGATTTTCATGATATTCATACATTTTGATTGGACTGTGGAGAGGAAGCCGCCTTTCGATTTTCAGGTTCATTCGATATGTCGTTACAGAGTTATGGGACTTAGATATTTTAAAATACAGTGAAAATATACTAAAATAGTTAAAAATTATTTAAAAATCTATTTCTGGTCGAAATGTTTTGAAATTTTGTATACTTAAGGTAGAAAGGATGCTCTTTGACATATGTAACGGGTTTTTAATTTTTTGGTCGCATAAGCGAGATATCGTGTGTAATAGGAAGGGGGGGGGGGGGGGTTATATGCACATACATGTTAAGCTAAGGGCAAAATATAGGTGCATGGAACGCAATAACTTGAATATGTGTCAACAGATTTTCATGATATTTGTACATTTTGATCAGACTTTGAAGAGGAAGCCTCCTTTCGATTTTAAGGTTCATCCAATTTGTCCTTATGGAGTTATGGGACTTAGATATTTTGGTGTTGTGAAAAAAATCCCAACGGGCGTATCTTGCTGCGTGAGCGTAGGCTTTATTAATTTTTGTGTCGCCTGCGAAGCATAGCGACACTTAGGGATCACTTTGTCCGTCTGTCCGTCTGTCCGTCCGTCTGTCTGTCTGTCACACTTTGGGTGTCACAGCCCATAACTTTTGATTGGTAAGTGATAGGGCTTTGATATTTCACATGTGTATTCCTTGTGACAAGACCTTCTTACACATACCATAATTTTTGACCTAGTGACCTTGACCTAGAAATTTGACCTACTTTTCAAAAAAATTAAGAATGAATATATCTTTTGATTGGTAAGTGTTAGGACTTTGATATTTCACATGTGCAATCCTTGTGGCAAGACCTTTCTACACATACCATAATTTTTGACCTTGTGACCTTGACCTAGATATTTGACCTACTTTTGAAAAAAAAAGATAAGATTCGCCATATCTTTTGATTGGTAAGTGATAGGGCTTTGATATTTCACATGTGTATTCCTTGTGACAAGACCTTCCTACACATACCATGGTTTTTGACCTATTGACCTTGACCTACATATTTGACCTACTTTTCACAAAAAATAAGAATGGATATATCTTATGATTGGTAAGTGATAGGGCTTTGGTATTTCACATGAGTATTCCTTGTGACAAGACCTTTCTACACAGACCATAATATTTGACCTTTTGAACTTGACCTAGATATTTGATCTACTTTTCAAGAAAAGTAATATTGGCTATATCTTTTGATTGGTAGGTGATAGGGCTTTGATATTTCACATGTATTTTCCTTTTAACAATGCCATTCTACACATACCATAATTTTTTACCTTTTGACCTTGACCTAGATATTTGACCTACTTTTCTAAGGTTGTATATATCTTTTAATTGGTACAGTAGGTGATAGGTCTTTAATATTTCTTATGATGAGACCTTTTTGTTACCAATTTTTACGTATTGACCTTGACCTAGATGATTGACACTCTTTTCTGAAAATTTGAGAATCACCACATCTTTTAATTTGTAATTAAGTGGTCTGATATTTCAAATGAATTTCATTTGAAAAGACTTTTCTACTGATACCAATAATTTTGACCACTTTCTAGAATAATAATCAAGATGCTTCGCAGGCGACACAAGCATTCCTTGGATTGCTATTTAATTTTTTGAAATAACAATTGTGATGTATAAATAAAGAAATAAACTGCAAATAACGAAGTTAGACACGCAATTTGCATAGCAACCACCCAAGACAAATTACAAAGACAGATCAGGATGACATCTTGCTAGGCACAAAGAGTTCGGCATTATGATGAAAGTTACAGATGGTATTTGCCGTTGTTTTGATGGCAACTCTTTATATTTTAGTAATTAGTATTTTCACAAAACTTTTTCCAATATTGTCCATTTATCTAATCCGTTATTTACCGGAGACCAGAAATCTTGGTATGCAAATGTACCCCTGATGTCTAGGGTTGATCCTCGCAGGGATTCAAACCGGAAGTTGTTCTAGATGGACGACATGGTCATGGGTTCCCAATACTGGAGATAAGATTTGATTATTAAAACGTAAACCTATACCGGATATAAGATTTCTGACCAGTTTACACATCGATCATCACTGTCGTATTTCTGCAATATATTTCAGTCGTCATTATTCTGCTCTTGATTGAAGAACACTTCAAAAAAATTATGAGGTTCAAATTGGGAAATTTCAACCATAAATTTAGCAACCCCAGGTGAAATTTTCAAAGTTCTCAAAGTGTTCTACAACCAGTTTAATTGGATAGAGCTTTGAAAAACCTACACAAAACACTTTACTTTGTTCAGATATCTTTACCAGAACCAAAGTTATGACAATTTGAAGTCCCAAAATTTCTATGCTTTCGGGGAATTTTTCCTGCACTAAAACGCAGTCTTCGAGATGCTGTTCGCGGCACCGTCGAAACAAGATTTTACACAAAAACTGCCATATTTTTTTTGTTTTTCAAGATAACCACACCAAATTTTCCAATCTTAATGGAAATTTTCTTCTCTTTCCAATTCTGATGTTTGTTTCTCTATATCACTTCATTAAATAAGACTAAATTGCTGAATTGTAGTGTCATCTGATCATTTTATTGAAACATTCAAAGTATGTTTATTCAAAGACTCAATTTTTTTGAGATATAAACTCTTTTAGAGTTAATGGAAATTCTTTAATACCCTTCAATAGAGTAGTTGCTGTAAACAATCCAAAATATTTGCATGAAATAGGTTAAATCAATACATATAGAACCACATAATATATCAATTTTCATAATTATTTTATTGAAAATCATATCTCTTATGCTTTCTGAAATATCAGGATTCAGATAATATTCTAAATAAATATCACAGATATGTGTACATGTAATTATTATCTGAGATAGTTAATACATGTACCATAATTCTAGATATCTACATTACTATGCTTTTTAACACTATTCTGAGACGCTCAACTATACATGCAGTGTAATTACATGTATATTAAGGTTTGTTACAACACAAGGTGTCTTAATTTTGTCACTAGTCTTTCCCTTGTCATGAGTAAGCCATACTGAATCACCCATCATGGTCTCTTCATGTAACAGTGCACAGTCCTTGCCTTTGCATACTGGAGATGATGGGTACACACTTGGAAGAGAGAGAGGGTCCAAACATTTTTTTTCCTCACCATTTCTTGAAGATAGAGTCTCAAATGCAAATTGCTTATCAATAAATTCCTGTAGTGTTCTGTTTTCTTGACTCTTGCAATGCTACAAAGTTTGTCTATAATTCCCTGCATTGATTTGTTCACCATCTGGATGAATTAAAGAAAGGTACTTTAAAATGTCTTGAAATCTGCTATCATAAAGTATAGGTCCATTTGTGATGTTTTCCGTTTGTACAGCTGTAGCTTAAAGAGGCTCAAGGATTTAGAATGACCCAGGATATGTCTCCATTCTCTTATATACCACTGAAAGCACTGCCAGTACAAATTGAATTTGGATGGAGAAACCTGAGAGACTGAAAAGAATAAAATAGATATATTTAAAGTTTGAAGTTTTTTTCTCTCATAAAAACAGACATAGGAGGTATTTTCTAAACTTTCTTTCTTTGCGGGGGGGGGGGGGGGGGGGGGGGGTTAATGAAAGTTTCAAATTATAGCCCCAACTAATACATGTAAAAGCACTTTTACTATATGTTTGAGGTTGCTAGTATAATAAATCTATAGTCATGGAGTTCTTAAATACCCATGATTATAACTTAAATAGGGAGAGGAGGGGGTAGGGGTGGGGGGGGGGGGGGTGGCAGTAAGGCCTAAAAAGTGAAAAAAAAAAGAAAAATGGAAGTGTTTGCCCAATGTTTCCCTTTCAATTACATTTGAAAAATAAAATAATCCCTATCTATAAATGTTTTAATACCTATGTCGATTTACTCAACTGAAATTAAATGTATGCAAGTTTAAGATTGGGTTAAATTAAAAAAAAAAATCCAAGTCTCAACATTAGAAAGGGGGGGGGGGATTCGGGTTAAACTTTCAAAGGAGGCTTTCAAACTTATAAGTTTATTTTGAAATTGAAAAAAAAATTATTAATTTTTTAAGTCGGGGAATCCCCTGCGATCGTAAGTCCGTCCATCAATCATTCTTGCTGAATTTATTTAAACTGAATGACCGGGGGATGTTTGGAAATAAGGCCGGTTGTGAAAATTTCCAAGTCCGTAATTTAGAGAAAATGGGCAGGGTTCCTCGGTCCCATTGATTCTTTCTAGTCCATCCTATAAACCCAATTATTTAATGTCCACAGCCACTACTATACAAATATTACAAAATGAATGTTGGAGAGGGGTACGGGAATAAGGCAGTGGGTTGTTAATTAAAATAGACGGCTTGTAATTTTTTTCTAAGTCCGAAATTTAAAAAAAAATTGGACAAAGGATCCCATACGGACGTAAGTCCAGTGTTTCTCTCCAGTCCAACCCCTTAAACCCAAATTATTCCCTTGATTTTGTGAATAACATAATACATTCATATTTCAATGCTGCGGTGACGCGTCCGCGGCAATGTTTGGCGTTTTAATTGTATATAATTACTTTCTAAATACATATTTTGATTAACTATGTATTCATTAACATTGTCTATAACATTTAATTACTTTATTAGAGTTATTAACGATTTTTCAATTGAGTAATTTATCAAATTCAAGGCGCCGGCACGGAAAATCCAATATGGCGCCGTTTGTTTACATAATGTAAACAGGTGCGTGGAGGCGCCGTGCGAGTTTTTGAATGAACTTGACCTTTGACTCCCGTTTGCGCGGTGCTAAATAATACAAAATATTATTAATATATATACCAAAAGAAAATTTAGATTTTTCTCTACAAGAATATGTATTCAAAATATTGACTTACCTTATGGTATTCACGTACTTGTTGATTAACTTTTCACGCTTGTAGCTCCGGTCATGGTCAACATATTTTAATTTTGAAGGTGGCTTCATCCAGGTAATTTTCTCACCTGTTTGGTCTGTAAATTTCATGCATATTAATGGAGATTTGACCCCGCGGAAATCCTTTCACGTGTAACATATGTGACAAGAGCTTAGTGTTTTAGGCGCCGAAATCGGCGATGCGTAATTCTTAGCTGTGTATTGCAAATTACTCGTCTTAAACGTTCTTTAGACAGAACAAAATATCAAAACGATTACATATTCAGAAACTTTAGATTATTAGCTTCAAAATGGTACATAAATAATGAAAATTGGTTGGGTAGAAGTTACTGTAATCTTAATTTTAAAAAGTGAGGTATCGATTTTCGGCGAATTCGCCGCTATCGGCGCGCTCGGCTGGGGTTGCTAATAAATTGGGAAAATACAGGTCATTTTGGCGTTGGGAATGGGTCCGATAATCGGACCCAAAAACGGACTTGAAAAATCCCTGATTACAATCACATATTTGTTTTGACTCCATTACTGCTGTGATCTTGACAAAATATTTCATTTACTAGACAGGATTTTATCATTCTGTGGTTAGAGTTCTTTCTGGACATTTTGCTATGTATATTAGCATAAGATTGAGTGAAGTTTATTCATTACTTGTCATATTTCTATCTGTAAAAACAAGAAAGAATTATTTCCTATTAAATCGAAATAATCGATTAAAATCCTCTCCGATTATAAACCGATAATCGATTATGAAATTTTTCCGATTATACAACACTAATATAAGGTCGTGTAACATGTAAGAGGACCTGTTTTTTACATGTAGAAATGAAAACTAGTGAAAAACTGAATTAAATTCTTCTTCCAAGCTTGTATATAAAGTTAGACCCTCTATTAATAGTAATAAATGATATTGATAATGTATATAAGCATTTAAGGAAGCCCTTTTGTTTTAGTCACATGCATTCTTTTGATTTTTTCAAATATGAACTTGCCATTACAGAAGAAAACTATGGTGAGTGAAGAAAACTATGGCTCGCTTCGCTCGCCATAAATTTTTCATATGAAGTAAAAAGTGTGGCGGGTGAAGCGAGCCGAAAAATTTTCAGGAATTTTAAGCGAATTTTATGGTTATTCTTCAAATTCAGATTACTTGTAAGAGCAAGATTATTTTTTTCTGTCGCACCATAAGCAAATTTATTTTTTTCATCAAAATTCAGAGCAAAATTATTTTTTTCGAAAAAAACCCAAGCCCCCCCCCAGAATATCAAATGGACTGTGCCTAGCGCTTCTTGCTATCTCTTTCTGTTTGTGCACCCGGCAACCCTCTATTTGGTCAGTTGGCTGTATTGATGTTGCATGTATTGTGGGGAAGTCATTCGCCAACTGACCGTTACAGAGTACTCTAGCCAGGCAGTTCCCCTTTGGGGTGCCTCATAGCCTCTTCTACATGTATTATAATGTGAATCAACAGGTGGGGCACCACCCCTGATTTGCGAGATTGTCTCTATAATGAGGGATGGTGTTGCATTAGTGAGACGAAAATATCCCTCTTATTCAAGATTTTTGGTTCAGTTTTATTACTTTAGTGAAATTCGTATGAGAAAATAAAAAAGCGCAGCATTGTCGGCCAATGGCACAAATATTTAGATCACATTCCTTCTTGCCAAATCAAGTTTTATGCAATATAATGATGCGACTTTGAAATATGCTTGATTGAAATTACTCCTCCATATTTCCGTGTCATATTCTCATAACACATTTTTTAATTTCTCCGGCAAACTTCGTTATTTTACCTTAAACTTACTTACATGTAATGAGCTGAGGTTCTCTACTTTCATTTCTCAAAAGACTGTTTACAGTACTCATGAAGCAGTGCCCACCTGATCAAGGCAAAGCCTTTTTGTGCGAGCGGAGAGAAAATAAATATGATTGTATCTTTTTTATTCTCTATCTGTGCTGCCAAGTTTTTGTAAAGTAGGTCAAAGTCAAGGTAAAAAAATTTTGTATCAATAGAAAGGTTTTAACATAACAAATACACATGTAAAATATCAAAGCCCTATAATTTAACGTTCAAAAGTTATGCCCAATGTTAAAGTTTTTGTAAAAGTAGGTCAAAGGTCATGGTCACGAGGTCAACAATTTTGGTATCAGTGGAAGGTCTTGTCACAAGGAATACACATGTGAAATATGAAAGCCCTATCACTTACCATTCAAAAATTACTTTTGAATGGTAAGTGATAGGGCTTATAGTTTACACTGGTGTGTCAGGTCAAACACGTGATACTGTGAGGTTGTTTCCATAGCAACCTCCATACATACATTGTATGGATCTGAGTGTCACGTGTTTAACCTGACACATTAGTGTAGACTTGCAACATGGCGCTAGAATTCAAAGAGACGAAGCAGAGGCTAGAGGAATTCCGGGCTTATCATTTATATTAAAGCTCAATAAGATAGAATATTATTGCTGATTGTTAGATTCAATTTATTAGAGTCGGACATAGTGAGTAGTCCCCTGGAAAACTTGCCGCGAACCAGTCATCTCACTTGTATTCGCAAACTTAAGACGCCATGAAAAAAAGACTGTTTACAGTACTTGGGGATGCAGGCATGGGACCCACTGGTCAAATTTCATCAGGTCCACAGGACCCATTTAGATCGAATTGTAGATTAATCTCTGCATGTACTAACATCAGATTCTGTTACTACATGTATTTTAGTTTTTATTTTTATTGTTTTAGGTAAACCATGCCTCGTGTGCCACTAGTACGTAGTAAAACCTACACAACCCCAAGACGTCCTTTTGAAAAGGAACGTTTGGATCAGGAGTTGAAGCTGATTGGTGAATTTGGTCTCAGAAATAAACGTGAAGTATGGAGAGTTAAATACACTCTAGGAAAAATTAGGAAGGCTGCAAGAGAATTGCTGACTCTAGAAGAAAAAGATCCAAAACGTCTGTTTGAAGGTAACTAAACAAGGTTTTCTGACATCAGTTACTGTAAATGACTTTTTTATCTGAAAGGTCTTTTTTTGCATCTGAAAAAATATCTGAATTTGACTACGTGGGATAAATTAAATCTGATGTACATGTATGTATTCAGAGGATCTGATGTACTTTTATCCGAAGTTTGATACATATGCGAGTCATACCATATCATATTTTACCAAACCATATTAAAGCTGTTGTCAGTTTATTACTGTATATCGGATAATTTTCGCGTAGGGTAAATTTGCAAAATGACCCTAAAAAGGTGCGTCTTTTTTTCACCGAGTCTAATTTTCGCTAATCTATAAAAACCAAAAATTAAAATTTTTAAAAAGATTTATTTAATGTGAAATGAAATACAATCATGCATAATTTCATATACAACTGTGAACATTTTTCTGCAGTATTTATGTACTGTACATGCATGTACATGTACAATAATTCAAATGTACACCATACAATTCACTCGTTAAAAGTATCAACAATGCCGGCTTCTTCAAAGCCATTGGTTATAATTTCTGCTTTCCTATGCAATTAGTTATAAAGTTTTATGATCCAAAAAAGGCCTTTATAACTCCCAAATCATTGTTTAGATTTAATTTCTTGCCAGAAATACGTGGATACAGTACGACAACAGGTGGTTTAAAATTAAAGCCAACATGCATTATAGTGGTAATTGTTTGCACTGGGTAATTAAATTAATTATAATAATCATAATTATCTTAATCAGACGAGTACTCAGTAATACACTGGGACAGTTACATATAATCATACCTCAGATCTAAAACAAGTATGTGTCTTTTTTTTCGCTATGTCCATTTTTCGCGATTTGATGATGCTCGCGAACTTCACAAAAATTAGACACGCGTGAAAAATTCCCGATACGCGGGATTTAACATAGCTGAGGGACTTCTCAAATAAATTAGTCAACCACAGGAAGCAATTCACTAACTGTAATTGCTCACACTTGCTTTATTTTGACAGTAAAGATTTGATAAAGATACATATTAGTCTATGACCTTTGTTTTACAGGCAATGCCCTCTTGCGTAGACTTGTGCGCATTGGAGTACTTGATGAAAGCAAAATGAAGCTCGATTATGTATTGGGTTTGAGAACAGAGGATTTCTTGGAACGTCGTCTCCAGACTCAAGTATTCAAATTGGGATTGGCCAAAAGTATTCACCATGCCAGAGTGTTGATCAGACAAAGACACATTCGGTATAATTAACCTGCCTTTCTATTTGTAATAATTTATATGTCCTCCCCTGCTTTTGCAAGAGAGTCACTTTAACTTTTGGCATGATGTTGAATGGCGAGGGACAGGCTCTCATATTGCACCTTTGTTTTTTTAATGGGTATTTAGAATTTATACCTTTAACCTTTACCTTGGAGTTAATTGAAGTATCTTTAGAATGGAAGTGATATGTAATCTTCTATTGATAAAATCTTTACTTATCAGATTTTGTCGGTCAGATTTTGAACAGCTAACATTGGCAATATTCTTCAGATTCTTAATTAAATTCCTATATTTTGTGAGAAATGCCAGAAAGTTCCTTGAAATTGCTTTGTTTGTAGAATTGCTGTATAAGACATATTTTTGATTTAAGAATGTTAGTTTTTTTGATATATGAAATACTTACTTTCGTAGGAAACAAATTCTTTAATGGGCCACTTAAGCTCTTGCTTAACGTCCATTTTGTCTATGACATTAAAGACTTTGTTCTCAAGGGTCACTAAAGCCTAAGCTTTACACCCTTGTGGCTTGCTGAGTATCGTCCTATGTAGTATGGGAAGATATGATGAAGGCAGGTGTATGGGTATAAAGATAGTCTGATCAGAGAGGTAAGCATGAACTGTGGAGGTGTATATTATATACTGTATTGATAAAGATCTCTGTCGTGCGTACAAAACATGGGAATACTGGTACATCTAAGATAGAAGTAGGAGTACTGAACCTTAGTATCTCTATGAAAAGATATAGCAACACTGCAGCGTGTGTGTTTTGTGTTTTGAACTGGGAAACGGGTCTGAGGACAAACTAAACAGTGTATGATCAACAAATCTTCCTCAAATGTGTCACTTTATATGCATCATATAATTTTGAGGGAATTGTGGGATGGTATAATATAGGTTGTTGTGCTTATTTATGCATATAACTTTATGAAGATGTGAGGTAAAAATAAGATTCTAATGATTAAAATATTTTATTTTATCATGGTGTTGAAATCTGATTGGAAGATTTTTTTTTCCAGTGTGAGGAAACAGGTAGTGAACATCCCATCTTTTGTGGTTCGTTTGGATTCACAAAAACACATTGACTTCTCTCTGAGGTCACCATTCGGAGGTGGACGTCCAGGTAACATAACTTCTTTTATTTTGTCTTTTGTCAATTTGTCGAAAAAAAAAAACAAAAGAGAATGTTTCCAATTAGCATTTTCATTATAGATTATCGCTGCATAGGTCACCAGTTTAAAGTTATTTTACATACTCCAAGAAACTTAATGGTTTAAGTAACATCCAACAACCGGGCATTTTAATGTTGGCATACATCAATATATACTGTACATGATAGCTCTGTTGTTTCGTGATAAACAAAAACTTCATGGTTGTCTGACTTTGTATTTACAGGCCGTGTTAAGAGGAAGAACGCCAAGAAGGGATCAGGTGGTGGAGATGAAGAGGAAGATTAAACAGGGACTCTTGTTGGCTTATAAATAAAGCCGCCTCAAAATCTCATCTTGTTCTTATTCTTCTAATTGAAAAAAAGTTTTGATTTGAAAATACAATAATCAGTTTGTGTGTAGCTGACAAGACACTGAGCTGAATGAAATAGAGGAAAACTGGAAAATTTACTTTTGTGTATGATTTGTAATCAGTTCTGTATATTTTTTCCCCTCTTTTTCGAAGAAAAAAGAAATACTTGAGCACAGGAAAAACCAAAAGGGGTTACAGTATACATTGGTAATATTTCAAACCATGAACAAATTTTTGATCACAACTGAAGGACCACCAGATCATTATAGCCATGCCTAATGCATGTAAGACCATGCTTTGGAGTGTCATTTGATGTTTTGAAATAGTTTGCTATCCAGCAATTACTATTCAGGAACATAGGTCACATAAAATCAATTTTCAAGGTCATGGAGTAGAGGTTAAATAAGGAAAGATTTATTGTTTGCAGAACTAAAGTACTAATGGGATGGAATTTAGCTCTTGGTTGTTGACATTTGAGAAGTTGAGTTGCCGACAATTTATGCAAAACCATTGCTTGATTAATGCACATTATTTTTCCATCAAATAATGAGTGATACATACCCACTTAAGCCTCTTTCTAACTAACAATTTCTATAACTCCAGTGGCCAACCAACGAAATTGGAGATGTACTGGTTTCACCATGTCTTGGACACAAATCTTGTTTCTGGACCACAACTTCAATATTTTTCTGGACCTAAAGTGATGAAACTTATCACAGATTGTCTATGAAGAAAAGAGAATCTCTATTAATTTTGGAATATAAAGGTCAAGGTCAAAGAGGGCGCATCAGAAATGGCATTCGACATTAGTACTCGCACCCTAAAAATACTCGCACCCCAAGTGAAATTCTTGACCTACAACGAAAATGAAAAAAACATGTTCGCACTATAACTCGAATACATGTAATTTCTTTACCTACAATAGATATTTCTTACAACAGAGGGAGGAGCCATATTGATAATGGGGTCAAAAGATCAAACTCAAACTTGGCATGTATAAAAATGGTGTTTGCACATCATATTAAATTTGATAAATTCTTAGTTTTCTACTGTAATGCAATTCTTGACACATCGCTAACAATTTGATATGGAAGGATGACCCTTTTGAGTTTTGGGTCAACTTATAAGGAACAAAGTTGCACTGGTAACATCGCAAGACATGTGTATGTAATACCTTACTCCCCCTTGTCGGATGTCATACATAAAACTGCGTCTCCAGCGAGTGTTGTAGTGGAGGGTATATACAACAAGATCAGAGTCCACATATCATACTTTCATAAAGAAACAATTTTGGGAGTAAAATCATTCAAACAAATTAACAAGCACTGAAATTGCTAGTAATTGATATGAATTTTTGGCCTTTTTTACGACACTCACCGGAGAAGCAGTTTTGTGTATTATGCATGGTCCATTTGATATTCTGGGGGGAGGGGGGGGGGCTTGGGTTTTTTTTCGAAAAAAATTATTTTGCTCTGAAATTTGATGAAATAAAATAAATTTGCTTATGGTGTGTCAGAAAAAAATAATCTTGCTCTTACAAGTAATCTGAATTTGGAGATTTACCATAGAATTTTGCTTATTAAGAATTCCTGAAAATTTTCCGTCTCCTTTTTAAAAACTTGGCTCGCTTCGCTTGCCATAGTTTTCTCTCGAAACAAAATTTACTTCTTTAATGGAAAGTTCCTATTTGAAAATATCAAAAGAGAGCATAATTATCAATATAATATATTATTACTATTGATTTTTTTAAATAGACATGATAGATGCATATCACCATAGAGTCTAGTTTTATATACAAACTTTGAAAGAGTATTTCAATTTTTCACCAATTTATATGTAATATAATTCTAAATTTGAAAATTTGTCTAGATGACCCTCCCCTCCGACCCTCTAACTGATGTACCTTATTTAAGTTTTGTGTACAGAGGATTATATTGTCAAATTCTTTTATCTCTCTGTTTAGAAGTGAATTAAATTTTTGCATATTTAGTAATATTTCAGAGTTTTTAGTAAAAATAAAGAATTTCTATTGATTAAACACAACAATTTCTAAATAAAATTTGCACATTACTAATGTTTGAAAAAAAATTTCTTGCTCCAACTTTGCACGAAAAAAATAATTTTGCTCTGGTCCGAGGCGAAAAAAATAATCATGCTCCGACAAAAAACCCCAAGCCCCCCCCCCAGTAGTGTAAGAAGCCTGGGTAGGTAGGTAGTATTTTTAGAACTGGGGAATTCCGTGTTTTGTGTATAGGAAAGGGGGAATTCCGAGGGGAATTCCGTGTTTATTTATAGAATGGGGAAGTCCATGGTAAATTCCAGAGGAATTCCCAATTCTATATTAAGGATTTAGGAAAGTCCCAGACCTATATTTAGATGTTGTTCTAGAAAATCATCTATTCGTGGAAGGAATAATTTCCCCCTACAACTAGATGAAAAAGAATAAAGACAAATTGAAAGTTTATACATATTTTATTCAACATTGTACATATTTCAAAAGTCTATGCACTGTACTGTGGCCTCACATTCTGACTCGCCATAGGTGAGCGTCCTCTGTTTGCTCCATAGATGGGTCGTCCTCTGTTTGCTCCATAGATGGGTCTGGGGTAATTTGGCCTGTAGCTTCCGTAGTTGTTGGGTCCCTGATACGTATTGTATTCCTGTTGTACAGGACAGTCTCTGGCCCAGTGTCCTGTGCCTTGGCACTTGTAGCAAATGTCGCTCTGCTTCTTGGGCGGCTGAGGACATTCGGTAGCAAAATGTCCCTCTTCATTACAATTGTAACATACGTATCTGGCTTTCTTCCTTGGGGGTTCGTCTCCTCCCTCTTCTGCATTTCTCTTGTTATCCATCAATGTTTGGATGTCGGCTTGCATCTTGGAAATGGATGTCTGTACATCTTCCATCATGGTAGTCATACGCTGACAATTGCTATGGATGTCGTCCATTCTGTTGTCCGCAGGCTGCTGTACATTGCCGTTTGGCCATTGAAATTCAAAGTTGGTTAAATCAATATCAGAAACTTGTTGAGAAGTCATCTTAGTTGTGTTTCCTATGAAGCACATTTTCGGTGCACTGAGGTGCTGAAGGTGCAGCTATTGGGTGCACTGATGTGCTGAAGGTGCACATATTGGGTGCACTTAGATGAAGGTGCACATTTAGGATGCACTTAAGTGCTGAAGGTGCACACATTTAGGATGCACTTAGGTGCTGAAGGTGCACATTTAGGGTGCATTGAGATGCTGAAGTGTGCACATATTGAGTGCACTTAGTTGTTGAAGGTGCACATTTACGGTGCACTAAGGTGCTAAAAGAGCATAGTTAGAGTGCACTTAGGTGCTTAAAGTGCTCATTTAGAGTGCACTTGGGTGCTAAAATAACACATTTAGGAAGCACTGAGGTGCTGATGGTGTATATTTAATGTGCATTTCGGTGCTGAAGGTGCACATTTAGGGTGCACTTAAGTGCTAAAATAACACATTTAGGGTGCACTGAGGTGCTGAAGGTGCACTGAGGTGCTGAAATTGCACATCTAGGGTGCACTTAGGTGCTAAAAGAGCACATTTAAGGTGCACTTAGGTGCTGAATGTGTACATTTAGGGTGCACTTAAGTGCAAACATGTACAACGTAGGCGCACATATGTGTCCAGGTGCACATTTCAAGTGCACATATGCATACACAGAACACGCTTTGGGTGCTGGAAGAACACATTTAGTGCACAAATAGTGTACAAAAGTGTATAAGCACATTCAAGTGCAGATGGCGAGCACAGTCTCAGCGGTCATATTTGCTGCTGGTGCTCATTACTAGTGCAAATCTCATCTGTGGAGCACATTTCAGTGTTTGATGAAATAAAACATAACACAGATTTTTAATTCACATTTTATTGAACTATTCAATTTGAACAAGAAACACAAGAAAAAAACAGTCATATGAATGTTATGTAACATTGATATAAGTATTTATGAACAATAACTATGTACAATGGTTTGACTAACCTAATAAGTTAACATAATGTCTCACAATGGCATCGTTTTCAAAAAGGTTTTTTGTGAAAAAGGAAGTAATTTCAGTCATATCTAAGGCACGGTCCATTTGATATTCAGGGGGGGGCTTGGGTTTTTTGTCGGAGCAAGATTATTTTTTTAGCCCCGGACCGGGGCAAAATTATTTTTTTCTTGCAAAGTTGGAGCAAGGAAATTCTTTTTATAACAATGGATGTGAAATATATTAAGAATGCTTGTGTTTTTTCAATAGAAATTCTTTATTTTTACTTAAATTACTTTAAATATTACTTTATTGTTATGTAAAACTTGTATTCACTTCTAAACTGAGAGAGATAAGATTTTTACAATATGTGATATATAATTTTCAGTATACAAAATGTATATAACATATATAAGGTCATGTAACATGTAAGAGGGCCTGATGCAAGTTTTTACATGTAGAAATGAAAACTAGTGAAAAACTGAATTAAATTCTTCTTCCAAGCTTGTATATGAATTAGACACTATGGTGATACATGTATCTATAAATAGTAATAAATTATATTGATAATGTATTTAAGCATTTTTAGCTCGACTGCACTTTAGTGCAAAAGAGCTATTGCAATACCCCCGGCGTCGGCGTCGGCGTCCGCGTCGGCGTCGGCGTCGGCGTCGTCCGAACTAGATGATAAGGTAAATGTTAAGATTACACATTTACCTTTCCTATATTCATATTCTGTTGGTTTTTTTTGTTGCAAATGTTTAATTATACATCATTTAATATATCCAGATGAGGATATAGCCCCTGGGGTTGGGATTTTTAAAATTATTTCAAATGATAAGGCAAATGTTGAGATGATAAGGTAAATGTTAAGATAGCAATAAAGTCTTTAAAAGCCAATATTGAGCAAAGTATAAGTGCTACATGTACCAAACTTACATATTTGATGTATCTTTGATCAAACTTTCAAAAAATGACCTTGACCTACTTTTTTCCGCTTGAATGATTTTGCCTTTAAAAGCCAATATTGAGCAAAGTATAAGTGCTACATGTACCAAACTTACATATTTGATGTATCTTTGATCAAACTTTCAAAAAATGACCTTGACCTACTTTTTTCCGCTTGAATGATTTTGCCTTTAAAAGCCAATATTGAGCAAAGTATAAGTGCTACATGTACCAAACTTGCATATTGGATGTATCTTTGATCAAACTTTCATAAAATGACCTTGACCTACTTTTTTCCGCTTGAATGATTTTACCTTTACAAGCCAATATTGAGCAAAGTATAAGTGCTACATGTACCAAACTTGCATATTGGATGTATCTTTGATCAAACTTTCATAAAATGACCTTGACCTACTTTTTCCGCTTCAATTATTTTACCTTTAAAAGCCAATATTGAGAAAAGTATAAGTGCTACATGCACCAGACTTGCATATTGGATGCATCTTGGGTTAGACTATTGAAATATGACCTTGACCTACTTTTTCCGCTTCAGTGATTTCGCTTTAAATTGGCAATATTGAGCTAACTATAAGTGCTACATGCACCAGACTTGCATATTGGATGCATCTTGGGTTTGACTATTGAAATCTGACCTTGACCTACATTTTCTGCTTCAGTGATTTTGCTTTAAATTGCCAATATTGAGCAAACTATAAGTGGTACATGCACCAGACTTGCATATTGGATGCATCTTGGGTTAGACTATTGAAATCTGACCTTGACCTACTTTTTCTGCTTCAATGATTTTGCTTTAAATTGGCAATATTGAGCAAAGTAGAGTTCAAATTTTTATGTGACTTGATATATGTTGTTGCCTGAGAAAGGGAGTTTAAATAAATTGGCTGTCATGAGAGATATTATGCTATGCAGTCGAGCATTAGGTGACTCTGGCAACTATTTTAATTGTTTCAGTCACATGCATATACTTAATTTGATATTATCAAATATGAACTTGCCATTACAGAAGATAACAATGGCGAGCGAAGCGAGCCAAAATTTTTTTTGAAATAGTAAAAACTGCGGCGAGCGAAGCGAGCCAAAAAATTTTCAGGAATTTTAAGCGAAGTTTATGGTTATTCTTCAAATTCAGATTACTTGTAAGAGCAAGATTATTTTTTTCTGTCACACCATAAGCAAATTTATTTTTTTCATCAAAATTCAGAGCAAAATTATTTTTTTCGAAAAAAACCCAAGCCCCCCCAGAATATCAAATGGACTGTGCCTAAACCCTTGTATCGATGAATTAAATAGAATATGCAGTGGTGTCCGCATACAACAGAGTGTCTGTCTTGAACTTGTTTGGTGTTCCAAATCCAGGAGTCTACATTCTTATGCATAAAGTCTGAAAATTCCGTATGCAGTGGTGGTAAGCCATAACTGTCGGTAGTATTCTCCATTACCACACTGATCCAAGTAGATTGCAATCCAATGTTGACCCATCTGGCTGTCCAGATCGGTATTGCAGACAAGCGAGCATGGTAATGTATTCACTGAGGGGATCCTATTTCGAGCAAATACACCAAGGAAAGATGATCCTACATTCTGTCTCATAACCTTCTGTATTTGTTTAGTGTTCATTGTTCTAGGTTGCAAAATCAAATATTACATTCCTGTTACGATCAATCTCAATGATGTTATCGAATTCAGCATACACAACAACACTGACGGTTTCTGCCAAGGCTTGAGAGAAGTGAATTTCCAGTCTCAGGTTACCATGTTTTATAAGGTGGAAATGACCTGCTTCAGATAAGTCTGGAGTCAGATCAAAACCAAATACTGTATAGCCATTTCCATATTCTTCCCTACTGATATCGTTTCCTTCATCGTGGAAGATCTTCCCAGACCCCGTAAAAAGGCCTGAATAACTGCGAATAAAACGACTCCGTCCAAAGTTAGGTTGCAAAGGTTTGGCTGGAATCTGCTGTCCGTCAACATAGAGTGCCATAAACTCAATGTTGTTGTGCTTGAAATTGAAAGGATTCTTCGTAGCTACTCCATTGTAAGCATCATTGTCTACCAAACCAACGAAAATGCGCTTAGGCATTTGTCCCAGGAACAGGTTCTCTTTGTTGATACTCATGCTTCCACTGGCAACTGAAAATGCTTTGGTCTCAATACGCTTTATGGGATATTTGGCTGTCCCTCTCTCCAAAGCTTTGATGTGAGCCATTCTGACCGTGTTACTGATCCTAACTTTCCGCACAAATAAGGCAGCGTCCATGATTTTGATTTTAAAGTCATCATTGGTTGCCATAAGTGCAAATGCATCTTTGCTCCTGATCAAATTTATCTTTGCATCCACTCCATTGAGCAGATATCTTTCTTGGAAGAACATATCCAAATGAAGTTTTCCTGTCAGATCAACTATTTTGCTACGGGCGATTAATGCTTTTCGTTTAGTAAAGCCAGCATTATCATCTGTTCTGGCTTCCATATGACTACTGCTATCTTTGTACCACATCTCGGAGGTGAGTTGCGATTCCTTGGCTGATTTGCCATAGCTTAGAAGGTTCTCTAGGAAAGCTCTGTAGGCATAAGTGTTGGCCGGCATAGATATCAGTTTTTCGTTTAAAGAAATGTTGACTTGGCTGAAGAGTGAATGCAACCAATTGTTCACAGGCCCTACATCTGACTGAGCGTCGAGGTTTGCGTTATTGTTTGCCGCGACTATTTTGGCTTGCAAATACAAGAAGGTGTTATTCAGATCCAGATAATCATCCCCTGAACCGGAAATATTAAATTCTATAGGTCCCGAGTCGGTGATAGAAGACAATGGCCGATGTTCTACCCAATGTCCATATTCAATGCTTGCTTGCGTTGGTGGAACAGCAAACAAGTCCAACTCTGACTTCATGCATTCACAGGAATGTTGATGGACCAAAGACATTTTGATGTTTAGGTGAAGATGTCTCTTCTCGGTTTAGATGTTCTCTGTACCTTTGATCGCTTAGGAATGACAACTGAAGAATTTGCACGCCGCTTTATACCCTTTCGACTAGGTTCTCCGGGTGGTTTTGATATTCTGCCTCTTGCTTGATTCATGATATTTCTTCCCGCTTCTTTCAGTCGTCGTTCTGTGGATGTGCGTATGTTTTCTCCACTAAGTAAATCATTAGCAATGTCAAGTCCCGTTGATAAGACTTGTTTACCCAATGCTTTTGATCCTTTTTTGATGAGAGGCATTGCACTTTTCAAAAGACCGCTAAACATGTTACCGATGCCATGTCCTCTTTGAATTCTTACTCCTTGAAAAGCTGGTAATCCATGTCCTGCTTGATCAATGTAATATTCATCAATCGCATCTCTGTTTCCTTCAAAGCGAATACTTTTGTCTGTTTGGAATCTCATTATGACTGTCGTCGCCGGAAGTGTAGTATCACAACGACCTTTCCTCTTTCAAATGGCACTGGTAAGCCAGTGTCGTCTCTTATATCTATTTCTATGGTGTCAAATTGTCTCTGCTGTAGTGGTAGGTACTAAATATTTTGATAAGTATGAGAAACCATTTTGCCAGACGATCCCTCTATTGGAACAATTCTCAGTAATGGTACAAGTGCATCACCTACCATACTAGGCGCTACGATGTTACTGTAGATGTACAGAGAATGAAATCCTTGTGTCACGTCGCACACCCAAGGAGCTATATACACACCAGCGTCGAATTCCTCTTGTTCAAAGCCTAAGATTTTAGCAAGAGAGTTGGACAGTTTCAAAATAGCTTCATTCACTATTGTGATTGTAACTTTGTGACTGACGTCATCAAATTCTATTTTCACGTTATCTCCTCCATCGATGCTCCCTTTCAAACCCCATAAAGTCCTCATGAGCTTTTCAGGTGAAACGTAGTATCCATTTTTCAGCACAAACTGAACTCTTGGAGCATCTGGATTTTCGGTTATCTCAAACCATGCTTGGTCTTTTGATACATTATACCACGAATGTGGATACTGAATTTCAGTCAATCCCACTTCCCACTGTCCTGATAAATCCAGGGAATGATGTAACTTGACACGATAATTTGTCAAAGTATTGTTAGAATAAGTTGACATCGAACTATTACTTGGGATTGTCAGGTAAAACATGTTGAATGGCCGATGTGTGCTAGTACTGGTGTTTTGGGCAAACTAAAGTCTTGAGCAATATCTATCCTTTATATGTAGTCAACTGATTTCTGTTGATCCAACTGTTGAATGATTCGGGATATCCATGCCACTTGATAAGATATTGAATCTGCTTTCCTTTCTTTCTTTTCTGTAACACCTCTTCAATTCTGTATACGTCATCAGATTTAACGATTTTTTGTAAATCTTGAGGATAAAATGTTCCTTTCAACGGTTCTCCATTGTAGTCATTGATGCGATACACAGGTGGCTGACGTTTACGCACTTCACTAACAGTAAATATTTCTTCGCTCCAACTAGGCAAGTAACCTTTCTTAAATGCCCGTCTTGCTTTGCTGATTCGAACCTGATCTCCTATTTTCAGGGTGGTGTTTTTGACATCCAAAGCTTTGTCATCATAGAGATTTTTCCAAACTATGATTTCATTCTTTTTTGTTGCCTGTACTGGAGCCATTTTTATACTCCTGTGATGAGTATGGTTGTATGAATACACCAAATCCTCCAAAACATCAATGTACTTCAAAGTATCACTATGTGTAAAATATTTCCACATCTTTGTTTTCAGAGTTCGATTAAACCTTTCGGCTATGGAGGCTTTAATGTCTTCATTCTCTGTTGTGAAGAAATGTACGTCATTCTCTCTCAGGAAAGACTGAAAATTTCTGTTGGTAAATTCACTCCCTTTATCTGTTTGTAGCTGACGAGGTTTTCTACCTGACTTGAATATTGCCTTGAACGCTTCCACTAATGTTTTGCCTGTTTTGTCGCGCAAGGGAATGACCCATGCATATTTGGATAGAACATCAATGCAGGTCAACAAGTATTTGTATCCATCATTGTGTTTTGCAATACTTTGCAGGTCCACGAGATCTGCTTGCCATTGTTGATCGATACCAGCCACAAGTACTTTTCTCCTTTTGAAACTTCGACGCACAGGCTTATGTAAAGTGTAGGTGTCTTGCGTCATCAACCAGTCTGAAACATCTTGTTCTTTCACTTTCAAATTGCCGAGTGCTTTTTTGAATGATTTCACTCCGCCGTAACTTCCAGGATGTTTTGGATCATAATACTTTTTGGAAAGTATTTTTGATGTTTCCACCTTCTTCTTGGCTTTCATGATGAGGAATGATAACTGGACTTGACATAGATTGTATTAATAGGTGTTAATATGGTGACCAACGAGGCGTAGAGAAGGATGTTTTTGAAATGCTGCTCTTCTTTGGTGTTTTCAAACTTAGCTTCATACTTTCCGGATCTGATTCGTAACCTTGTGCCATTGATGACTTGAACTCGGGTTTGTCATCTGTTAACGTCTCCAAACTACTAGATGACGTATCTGATTCTGATGAATCATGCTCGTCTTGCAACGGATCCTTTCCAGATTGTATCCAGTTCCATCTCTCCTTGTGCCCTATGAGATCCTGTGGCACATTAGTTTCTCGAAGACCAGCACTAAATACCTGCCACCCACGTGGTTCGAAATGTTTTCTTCGACGTAAAACATCATTGACAAGATCGACAATATTACTGTTTTTGATCCGTTCACCCTTATAGACAAGTTCGCCACGGTCATTCCACTTCATGTCGGGTTTTGATTTGATTTTGTGTAATAATAGTTCTGCTCTATTTCTCATAGTCTTTGGGACAGATTTTATAATTTCACTTTCAATCGGGTCTGTTGTGGAAGATCCTTGGTCAACTCCAATACTTTGGTCTGTATTGAAACTGGCATCATTTTTTGGTGCAGTAGTACCCCTGACAACTTGTACTTTGACCGGTGGTCTGTTCTCATACTTGTCATCATAGATGAGAAATCTTTGTAGTTTCTGCTCGTAAGCTTTAACTTTTTCTCCCATGGAAAGATCATCTCTTTGAAGAATAGACTGCATCTCGTCGTCAAGTCTTGTCATGGATTTAATTGTGGGATTTCTCACTACATCATGATGCTGCAATCCCTCCAACAATTTAGGTTCTACCAGTAACATTTTCTTTGTGTGCTCCATCTCAAAGTCCTAATAATTTTGAAGCCAAAGGCGCAATCACTGGTGCCAACAAGGGTCCTAAAAGAGCAGGTAAGATACCACCAATTTGTAATTCTTCTTTCTTTCTCTCAGTAGGAACTTTCTTATTGACAAGCTCTCGGAGCTCCTCTTTGTAAGGAGCTAATGTGTTAAACTGGTCCTTTGTAAGGTCGACATTTCTTGGCACATTCACAGAGGCAAAGTATCAATGACCTATCTGCATCTCGGATGACGCTTCTGCACATTGTGGGTTTCGCAAAAAGCAAATAGTTCAAATCAGCCGCATGGTCACGCAGGCGCTTGCAGGAATAAGGAAAAGAAGCATCTTTCTCTTCTACTAAGTCTTCATCTTCACTGTTTTCACTATCATCGACGTGAAAATTCTTCATGTGTCTTTTTAATGCAAAGAGTCTGGAAAATTTCTTTTGACATTTCATGCACTGTAAGGAAGACATGTTGAGTCTTTGATGTCACTATTTCAACTGCACTCACAACTGGCCCGTTGATGTTTTTATAGTGCCTTTTTCACGTCTTCCTTAAATACACCCATTGGTTTTGTCCTGGGAATATACGTGTACGAAGTCGTAGATGTTCTGGTGTGTCTTGCTTCAAATCAATTAAAAGGTACCCATAGGGATCCGAGGTGACATCATGAAAAGCCTCCTGCATATATTTAACATTTCCTGGATACATCTGCTTGGCGAGATGTGTGATCTGGGATGCATCTCTAGGGTTTTTGAACATTACAATGTAATGGGAATTTAAACTGATCGTCCTGTTCTCTTTTCCTTTGTGAAACACATTCTGCACTATGTAGATAACACTGATATTATTTCTGTGATGACTTTTCTTGGTGAATAAAGATGTTATCCTTTCGTCTGTTTCTGACATTAAGTCGTCAATAATAACTAAATGTCTCTTTTGAGGATCAAGAGCTCCTATGTCTGGTAGTCCCTCTACAAATTCAACTCCGCGTATAGTTGCGTAGATGGGTTGCCATTCCCCGTAGTACCAGACTATGTGATCCGGTATAGGTTTCATCATTTCTTCTGTGTGAGCTAAAAGACGTCTCACAAAGTATGTCTTTCCGCTACCAGTAGGTCCTGCTATAATGCATGTGAAAGGATATTTCATTCTAGGATCCATGATCCTACTACTCTGATTACAGATAGACAAATGAAAATACAACACATAACCCAACATTTAAATATGGATGCGTTTGAGTCTATTCAATGGCATTTTCTAAAAATTGTCTCAACTGAGTGTATGTTACAATTGCAATGAAGAGGGACATTTTGCTACCGAATGTCCTCAGCCGCCCAAGAAGCAGAGCGACATTTGCTACAAGTGCCAAGGCACGGGACACTGGGCCAGAGACTGTCCTGTACAACAGGAATACAACACGTATCAGGGTCCCAACAACTATGGAAGCTACAGGCCAAATTACCCCAGACCCATCTATGGAGCAAACAGAGGACGACCCATCTATGGAGCAAATAGAGGACGCCCACCTATGGCGAGTCAGAATGTGAGGCCACAGTACAGTGCATAGACTTTTGAAATATGTACAATGTTGAATAAAATATGTATAAACTTTCAATTTGTCTTTATTAATTCTTTTTCATCTAGTTGTAGGGGGAAATTATTCCTTCCACGAATAGATGATTTTCTAGAACAACATCTAAATATAGGTCTGGGACTTTCCTAAATCCTTAATATAGAATTGGGAATTCCTCTGGAATTTACCATGGACTTCCCCATTCTATAAATAAACACGGAATTCCCCTCGGAATTCCCCCTTTCCTATACACAAAACACGGAATTCCCCAGTTCTAAAAATACTACCTACCTACCCAGGCTTCTTACACTACTCCCCCCCCCCTCTGAATATCAAATGGACCGTGCCTTATGACATCCGACAAGGGGTAATAAAGTATTGCGTACACTTGTCTCGAGAAGATGCACTGGTAATGGAAAACAGGATTTCTGACAAAATTTCATTTATGTATGAGGTTGGTTACAGAGAAGTTCCTGTCTTTTAGAGTGGTTGTTACAAAATAGAATGGCATACACTTAAGGTGGGTCCCTACTCGTGAATTTAACAGATGAATTTTGTATTTTAAGGTTATTTTCTATACATAATTGTCAAAATGACATAATGAACATAGACATAGATAGGTAATTTTGTTTTCATAAAAGATACAGTACATTAAAGAAAGGTACCCTAGGACTTAAAAATTGAGAAATATCAAATATCCATCATATGCTTTTGAACACTCCAAATTCAGTGATGATACGAATATGTTTATTTGTTTTGTTTTATTTTATGTTAACGAGTCATATAGAAGAAATAAAACACATAAAATGATATTCTTACATAAATCTAAGTATGATATATCTCCAAACATTAGGGTACACCCTTTTAATTTCATAACATTTTTGACCAAGAATATGTACTAAATCCAACATTTTGCATAAAAAAACAGATGAATTTTTTTCATTTTGTAATATTTCATAAAATTATGTATGTAGATGAAGAAAAAATCACATACAGGTACACAGTTTTTGAAAGTATCAAGGTATGGCTCCAAACATAGGGGTACCCCCTTATAATGATATCATATTTTCGACAAATAATATATAGTATATCACATTTTTGTGCAAAAAACAACAGATGGAATTTCTTCAAATTGGATCATTTTATACGATAATGTATATAGATGGTGAAAAAATCGCATACAGGTATACAATTTTATAAATGATCAAGATATGGCTACAAACATAAGGGTACCCCCTTATAATTTAATTACATTTTCAACTAAGAAATTTTACTATATGATTGGTGTGGACATTGATAGATTGCACCATCTTTTGCTTCTTTTGGCATTTAAGATCTTCTGTCTGTGTTTTTCAATGCGCTGGCTCGTCCCTCGCCAGCCATTGTCAAACGTTATACGCAGACTGCTGCATGTAAGGAAAAACCTATAACGGTTCGAGTAGGGAGCCACCTTAAGTAAGGTTTTTGAAGCAAAAAGGAAGAAGCTTAAGTTAGTTGACAATTGCTTTCGTTTTGTCATTGTCAATGAAGTAGAGGTGATTTCACATTGTCTGGCGTTCTGTCTGTGGGTATAATTTTGTTTTTGCACCTTAAGTGATGTAATTGACCTATTGTCATGAAATTGCTACACACCGACAGACTTGTATGATCAAAGAAGATTGGCTTATATGAAAACAAATATATGCAGCATAACTTCAGTGTTTCTTTACTTCACATAAATTGCCGATCTAAGGAAGGTCCTTTTCGATTCTGGGGTCCATGGTCATGCTTGACATATCCTTATGGAAAATAGCATTTCCACTTCATTTTCATTCTGAGTATTTCAAGATTTACAGTTGTGAATATTCACACATAAATGACCTATTATCCTACAATGACCCCTATAAGTTCAATCTCCCACGCATACGTCCGATTTCTGAACCGCTTTTCATGTGGCGTGGTCAAACTTTGACACAATCATAGATACGTTTTTCTGCATCTGGACTACGTTGCATGGACCCACTTCACACAATCAACCTATGGCATAAGAAGTACCCCATTTGATTGGTTAAAGGTCAAGGTCAAATTCAACTTTACAAATGTGACGAGGATCCGAATGTTCTGCTTCTCCATCAGCAGGCGTGTCATATAAAGGAAAGAAGATCTAGAACAAGACTCGGTGCAATACCCAAAGTAAAACATCGAAATAACCCTATGTGAAAACACATAGTAGACAAGGACAAAAAGCCACTTATGGAATACGACATCAAAAGACTACACATAAACCAACGTTGTTTTGTATAAATGTCCCTTCATTGTAACAAGATAGTAAAACGCAGGGGCCCAACTTACACACAAATGAATCAAAAACACGAAAAACAGTCTTCTCTGTTTACTGTAGCGAGCTCTTGCATGCAATCATCCGGAGTCCGACCGACATTCAGAAAGGGGCACTGTCTTTCTTACGAGGTTTAGACAGGGCTCGTCATTGAGTCCCGTCGTCACAGTCAGTGCAATTCTTCCAAGAAGTGCTGGTACAAGGCTGTAGATTACTAGTAGTCATTACCATACAGAGTGTCATCCGGTGATACCATATCCACGGTATAAAAGGCGATTGGTGATTCTGATGTATTTTCGCTGGATATTCTGTCCATCTTTGATCCTTCTTATTTCGTTTATTACAGCAAATCACCGTAAAATGCAGGCTATGAAATCAAAAGTAATGTAGTATTAGTCTGTTGAATGTATAGGTCCGAATTTCAAAAGAAGATGAGGGTAATTTTGTAAAATTTCCGGAAAGTAAAAACTACTTTATGAAAGAGGAAACGATCTAAAAGTTTCTTTATAATTTGTTCTATTGTAAAAATCCAAAACATAAGTACAAGCCCTAGCGTAACAGATGAGATGAGATATGTAAATACCGTATGACGATAGTCTAGGAACATCACCGTCAAGTCAAAGAAAAATTCGATATGTTGATCTTTCATCATACACACTCGTATGAATTTCTCCGTTAACAGTTTTGATTACATCTTAATTTGATACCATATGTATTTGTCGTTTTTAAAAGTACTGTTTCACGATTTATTTATTGTCTTGAATCGTAAGATTCCAACTCAAAATATATCGTGTGTTTATGCAAATTTTGCGTTTTTCTGTTTCTTCAGAGCTTCATTTAACGCCTTTCGCCTTTCATCCACCCGTAACAGCGCATTGTATAGCGCCTTGCGCCTCATATCTGCGCGGTATAGATGATATGCCTCTAGTTCGCAGTTGATGACATCATCTAGCTTCCTTATCATGATTTTATTTCCATTCATCTCGAACCCTTGTTTACATGCCTGGCCTGCGTCATAACGCCGTCTATACGTCACTATCCATCGGCTTCTAGTGTCGCTACACGAGTTGGCAGAATGCACGTATAACGGATCGTACTGTAAAGAAGTAATGCGGATTCCGACATTTCTCTCCAGAATCTCTTTTACCTCTTCATGCGTTCTGTAGTCCCTCGTTTTGAAGCTGAAACACACCGCCGTAGGGTTTTCTTGCGGGGCGCTCCTGCGCATGTGCATTGATGGTTGTCCCGAGGTGTCATAGCTTATGCTTTTCTTTATTTCATCAAGAAGAGAGGGTTTTTTCTTATTCCTGTAATATACATTGTGGTATTGTATTAGAATTACACTGTGTAATTTGACACGAAATCAGTGTGCGTCAAACTAAAACCAATTTAAGGTAATAATGATTATTCTGCAAGGGTACGAGGTCGTCAGTTACAGATCAAGTTCACGTCTCGTCGACGTATCTTCCGTTCTTTAGTTTTGTGAACTTGGATTCTTTTCTTGGGATTTTTCTAACGTTTCACAATTTCTCGAAGTATTAATAAACGTTTGAAGTTATATATCTTGTTAATATTTCGTCGTTTTGTCCTTTTTATAAGATTCTGGATTGATCATAGGGCAGTTATACTTTGTTAAGGCTGTACATTACGAAAAAAGAATTCACAGCCGTGAATTATAGCCGTAACATTGGAACCTGACATTTTTTTCTGGGAAATATTGGTTTGCAACGTTTCAAATCAAGTTCGCGATTTGTTGCAGAATAAATTATAGAAAAGTATTTATGGTATCTCTTGAATATATCGAAGAAAAATAGTTTCATTTGCCTTAAAAAAATGAACAATTTAACAACTGAAAATTAAAAACTGGCCTTACTGTTTGCTTGTTCTGGACATCTTAGCGATGTTACAGGTCAGCTCTTGTGTCTTGGTATGTCTATTACTCTGTAATGTCTATACATGGCGTGGTAAACGAGTTCATTCAAATATTCATGGATTTTAGCTCACATGCACGAATAGACGAGGAACAAAAATTAAGTGTTGAATAATTTACGGTTTTTTATCTACTATAGATCTTAATATCATGCAATCATGGAAGGACGTACTTCCGCTAATTTCCAATTTCTTTGATATTGTAGTCGTGCTTATTTACGATTAAGTGATGAATAAACATGAATTATTTACAAAATACTTTACACTCAATCGGACAACGAGCATCCCCTCTTTCAGGTTAACTTGTTACTTTCGCTTGTTTGGTCTACATGCATCTACATGTATATATATGTATCCACAAACAGCCCCGCATACGCTCCATCCACTGCCCCGCAAATTCGGGTTGGGGAATATCACGGGCAGGAACACGTTACGTCGCCTTACAGTACCGTTGTCAGAAGTATTTAAAGTTCTGCACTTTAATCCGTCCGTTGACATTATGCAACAGGTGAGGATATGTTGGAAACCATCCGTTGTCATGAAAATTATCGACAAAATTTCAGTAAAATCACAAATAAATCATTAGGTAACCGGTGATTTCTTTTAAAAAGCCAACGGGGGATACCCACACGCTTCAGTTATACATTATTACCATGAAATGAATAAAACTCCTTTTATGTTATGAGGATATCTAATTGGCGATGACCTACTGTCAGCAACGAAAACGGAAATTTGAACAGGAAAACTATCCTGTCTCTGAATTATTTGATGTTATATACCAATTTTATGTAGAAAATTATCGACAACATTATACAAACAATATATGTGAATGACCGTCTTTTACATTGTATATTTATTGTATACTTTGATTATTTGATATAGAATGTCCGTTGTCATGACAAGACAAGAAGATATAGTCCGTTGTCATGACTCTTAACGGTATTTGGGCATGAATGGGGAATTGAATCTTTATTTCGAATCTAAGGATGAGCAATTAAATGAGCTTAGATAATTCTTAAAGTTTTTTGGGTTTTTTTTTTTTTTTTTTTTTTTTTTTTTTTTTTTTTTTGTAAAGCAGGATATCATATAATTTTCAGGTTGCGTGAACATAGAACGTATAGAATAGATTTAAAATTGAAAATATGATTCATGAATTTGAAGAGGTGTAGGCCTAGATGAGTTCATGAATTCATACATTGATCAATTAAACAATAATCGTTTAAGGGATTTTGAAGTCATATATAGCGTTAAAAACAAAGACATCGATAGCCTCAGCCTTTATCACGTAACTGTTCCGAACGTCCTTTACATGAAATCGCTCTTTGATCTAGAATTTTCGCATGCTTTTTTTTTTTTGCAGAAACAATAAGATTCTTACCTACAGATGGATTATTAGGCACCGTTTTATCGAAGGGACAAAATGGATATCAAATGCATAAAAATGAATATAAACGTACAAAGTAATGAAAGACTTGTATAATAAATAGCCATTATAATCTTGCCCATAGTAGCTCCCTATTACTGCTATATACTTACTGGAGAACCCCCCCCCCTCCCGGCGAAAAAAAACTTTATTGTAGTCTTTGGAGTCCCCTAAAGCAGATTTCCCTTGCCTACCATTAATGGTTTGGATTTTCTCTTTGAAAAATTAGATTTATAATTTTGCATTCAATAGAGATCTTCGATTGGGGTATGATATAGACATTACATGTATATCTCAGGTGATGATGAAAATTGTAGTTGATATGTTATTTACATTTGTGTTTGTCTGTATGTAAGTTCGTTTGTCTTTTTTATGTCAGCGTCGATATCGGTGTCTCCGACTGCCTGCGAGTGAATTCTTTTGTCCGCGTTTGTTATCATGTATGTCTGTCTGTGAGTGAGTGCATCTGTCTGTGTCTTTTGTGTGTGTCTGACTATATAAATGAATGTCTGTCCGTTTGTTTTTGCGTATTTCTGTGTATACCCTGTGTCTGTCAGTCTGTCGTTTTGCGCATGTCTGTGTATGTCTTTCACGATGTTCCTTTCAGGACGTTCATGTCTGTATTTTGATCAGTGTCTGTCTTTTAGTCTGTCTGTGTGAATCTCTTTTTGTTTATCCCTGTCTTTTTTTCTTTGAGTGCTTGACTATGTGTGTCTATCTGCTTGACTTGATGAGAGGTTTTTGTCAAGAAAGAGATATTGGCCTGGTCTGATTTTCCGTCTGTCTTGCATACTGTGATAAACTGAAATCAAAGTCAATACATGTTTTTGTTTGTGTGTGTGTGTGTGTGATAGAGTACATCTGTGTATGTCTGTCTAACTTTTCACCCATAGCCCAGAAGACGAATTTAAGACGGGACGAATAAAATTTAACGTTAAGGATATCTTAACAAAACGGATGATTCGGCGAATTTAATTCTGGGCAAATCAGTATCCATTCAAATTGGTTGAAAATTAAATTGTGCGTATTGATTGGTGAATTTTAATGATAAGTACCGGTACCATAGTATCATTCCATCCATTAAGATATCAAAGCAGACAACGGACATCTGACAACGGACAGAACTTTCGCAACATGGATTGACAACGGACTAATTTTAGAAACGTCCAAAAAAAGTTGTCCAAAATTGAATTCGTCATCATGACACTAACAGGGGAGCATTATATAGACTTGATATTTATTATTAGTATATTTCTGGAATAAGATAACCTGAATATTTAAAGATTTCAAGAAAAAGGAAGAATAACACATGTGCAGGACGTGGTGATCAAAGGACGCCAACTCGATCTCCTCTTTTCAAACTGTATATCAGTACCAGAAAAGCATATAAACCAATAGCTTAGTGTTATGACTACCCCCCATTGAATTTTCGAGTGTATTACTTCTAAAATTTCAACGTTTATTAGAAAATTATACTTTCCACACATGCTCATTGTCACGACAACGGATGGTTTCCTTCATATCCTCACCTGTGGCATAATGTCAACGGACGGTTCTAAGTGCAGAACTTTAAATACCTCTGACAACGGTACTGTAAGGCGACGTAACGTGTTCCTGCCCGTGAATATGGGATATCGTAATCAAATAGTATTCGTAAATCGTTAAAATGAGACATTTTTATTTGTCAAAACCGTGGAATATTGAAAGAGTTTTTAGCCGAGTTGCAAAAGTCGGCTCTTTCTTTGATGTTGGGGGCGGGCGGGCTGGCGGGCTGGCGGGCGAGTGTCAACATATAACTCAAATAATGTACTCGTATATGCTAGTGCCGTTAACTCACCATGAGTCAAGGATGACCCCTGTTGATTTTGGGGCCCAAAGGTCAAGGTCACAGGACTCTGATAATTGAAAATGGTTTTCGGATCATATTAGAGTGTATATTGCACCTATGATTATGAAACCTGCCAAAAATGTTTTCCATGAGTAAATATGATTACCCCCTATTGATTTTTGGACCGAAAGGTCAAAGGTCAAGGTCAAAGAACTTCAATGATTCGAAATGGTTTCCTGATAATATTTGATGTTTCTCGGGACATGAATGAAGGATGACCCCTATCGATTTTTGATTCCAAAGGTTAAGGTAATAGGACTAGTATTGCACCTATAATCATGAATCTTTCTAGAAATGTTTCCCATGAATCTAGGATGACCCGTATCGATTTTGGCAGCAAAAGGTCAAGGTTATAGGACTCCAATGATTGATAATGGTTCCCAGATCATATTAGAGTGTGTGTTGCACCCATTATCATAAAACTTTCCAGAAATGTTTCTCGCGAGCCAAGAATGACCCCTAATGATTTTGGGGTCAAAGGTCAAGGCCATAGGATTCTGATGATTGAAAATGGTTTCTTAATCATATTAAAAAGTGCATTGCACCTATCAGGCATCATGAAACTTGCCAGAAATACTTTGTCTTCCCATGTGTCAAAGATGATTATTTTGGGGTCAAAAGGGGTTTGAGGTCAGACCATACACAATTCATGTAAGTCTGCATATTCCGGCATACTTAGATTCCAGTTTTGCAACTTTTAAAACACTTTGCATCTTTGGTATATTTTAAGCTTTTTTTTAAGTCAGCTGGAGAATCTGATCACTTATCATATACTTAAAAAAAGCATTATATTTTGTGTGAAAATCATTGCTTTTACAATATTCCAGACTCTATTATTTTTTCTCTCGATTGTTGGTATATACAAGGATTCATGATCAACTATTAATACATAGTGGATATGCAAGTTTGAAATCCTCAACGGGTTGTTCTTTTTCCATCGGGTGACTCTACTACTGTCCGCGCGGCTCACTTCGGAAACTAGATAAACGTGATTTTGACTATTTTATCATTCAGAAATTTTATTGAAATAGATACCATTCATTAGATCTCGCTTAGTCGTAAATTTTGGTAAAAGTTATATGATGGTCACTCATTGCGCGCAATCAAATTTTATAAACAAGTTTTAGATGGGACAAAGTAATCAAAATCGCGTTTATCCAGTTTCCGAAGTACTAGAGACGTCAAGATATAGATGATGTACAATTTATCTACTTTTTCATCATTGTTACTCAATTGCACAATTGTCTTGCTTATGTGTTCAAAATGAAAACTATCTTGCTTTGGAAAAAATGTTGAGAAATAGCCGGGTTCGTTAGTTAAAAAGAAATTTATATAAGACGATTTTAACGAAAAAAATAAAAACTGCATTTAAAAAGAAACGCTTACGGTTAGTATCTATTTCCTCCTAGTAAACGATTTCTTTCTTCATGACTAGACTTAATTTACTGTAAGAATCTTGATAAACGTATTCTGACAATTGACGTCAGAGGCAATTCGTAATAATTAATGGTACATGTAATATTACTGTTAAATACACAGATTGCGATTAGCCGTTTCTGTGGCTAGATGTATGATTTTTGACATGATACAATTTTATCACAAGTTAAAATTTCACTTTTCATATCACTGAAATTTGTATATTTCGGCAAAAAATATTGATCGATTGCAGGTTTCCGAAAAAAAAAACCCCATTTGCTAATACTAGTTTTCATTTACAATTTACATGTGCACTCAATGAATCAAATAATGTCGAAGGGTTCAAAATTAATTTGATTATGTCATTCCAGTATTCACAAAAACTCACTGGCATTGGGAAAGGGCCGAAATTCGGCCCAATTTACGAGTGAAAAATCACTGGTTATGTATGTAGGATAGAAGATTATGATGAACAAATTTTACCATACAATTTTGGTTTGTAAAATTTGTATTGGGGTTATAGTGGTTCAAATAAACTGTTTTCATCACCATCTTGTTCTTTAAAACGTGTACACAAGAGTAATCATTAGAATCTTCTTTACACACTCAAAGTGAAGTGAATTTGATGGAATGTATTATTTTACATGTCTGCTTGTCTTTCTGACTTAGTTCCTTCATGATTTGTTGAATATCTTTGTGCCGATATATCATATAGGAAGCTCACTTCAAATCCTACAAAGTACATTGTACATCTTCTTCTGCCAGGTGATAGCCTCCTTCAACATGCTGAAGATTATATTTTCTTCTTCTTATATTTCTTCTTCCCTAAAAAGTGAAGGGGCGCCACTGCAGCATTCTCTCACTGTGAGAGATACCAACCTTGTGTGGAAAATGTATCTTGCATATTGGTAATATTTTTGGTATGAATGTTGTATCTGACAAATACTTCATTCTTGAGTCACAATGAGTGGCTACATGTAGGCTAGGTTAAATAAAGACACATCCATTCCCAGCATACTATAACAAATACAACAATGAAACTTGTGTGGGTAATGAATCTGAGGATACTTAGTGCAATGCATTTCATGTATGCTGGACCTGACCTACACTTCACGAGTGTGTGAAAAGGTTACATGACGTAGGTAAACTGGGACAATTTGATTCTAATCCTGATTTTATGCTTGAGAGACCAAGTTAGGTAAAATGGTACATTTGTACCTGTACACCTTTATTCTGGCAACTCACTACACATGAATATGTTTTACATCATCCAAAAGTGTGTTTGATTGATACTTCTGAGGATGCTTAGTACATTGTACCATGCATATTTTGGATGCTGATCAGATAAGGTACATGTGATGTTGAGATCAAGATGATCTCTGTTATTTTTTATGACACTACATGTATGTTTCATTTGGCTAACATGATTTTCATGTAGCATACATTTTGTAGAAGCTGTGTTTAATATCAACTTATAAAAAGGGGGAAAAAATGCACATTTTATAACATTGACATCATAACTTATACATGTATTACAGAAATAAAGCTTCATTACTTGGTCTTTGAATGGCACATCCACTGAAGAAAACTCTGACAGCATCCAGGTTTTTGCACAACAGAGTTGTCTCCACTTGTGTACAGAGAAAACTTTCAACAGAAGGTATGGGTATAATGTACAGTATCATATTCACTTCTGTATATGGAAAGCTTTTAAGGATGTCTATAGAAATCACTTAGATATTATGAGGATGTCTACTTCAGAGAAAAGGAATCTTATATAATTTTATACATGTTTAAGCTGTTTAATTTGAATAACTGCTTCATTATTTTAGCCTCTAATCCAGAGAAAAAAGTTGAAAAAAGAAAAGATGAAGATGTCACAAATGTTTACAGAAATATTATGCGGAAAGTACCACAACCAGGTATATTGTTATTTACCTTTATGATTTGTACTGGCATATTAACTTTTTTGTAACATTCCTTCTAATCTTTGCATACAAAAAATGTATCAAATTGAATAATTTCTAAAATGAAAATGGAGACTGAAAACACTGAGTACATGTAGTTAAGGTAAAATGAAAAGAAGTATATCTTTTTGTGTTTTATGTATGTATGTACGTCTTTTTCAGTTACCATAGTGACCTCAGCTGAGTACGACATTTTACATGCACAATGGATTAAACGTGGGATGACATGTACTTCTTTCACCAATGTTTCATACCAACCATCTATCATATCAATATGTATCAACAAGCCTAGGTATTGTATTTATTGTTTTAAAATGAATTATTCATTTTTGTAGGGAGAAGAAAATTTCTTTCAAAGGAATTCAAGTTATTTTACCGTCTTGATTTATACTTCCACTTCTTCTTAAAATGCATTAATCACTTGACATTTGTAATATGTATGATGCATGTAC
Source organism: Pinctada imbricata (assembly GCA_033119305.1). Classification (NCBI taxonomy): domain Eukaryota; kingdom Metazoa; phylum Mollusca; class Bivalvia; order Pterioida; family Pteriidae; genus Pinctada; species Pinctada imbricata. Next base: position 83,065,074 of record VSWD01000010.1, read on the forward strand.
AATTATTGTTAAGTCATATTTGATTGGTTTTTTGTGTGGCCTGCGAAGCACAGCGACACCTAGGGATCACTTTGTCCGTTGTCCGTCTGTCTGTCACACTTGGGTGTCACACCCCATAACTTTTTATTGGTAAATGATAGGGCTTTGATATTTCACATGTGTATTCCTTGTGACAATACCTTTCTACACGTACCATAATTTTTTACCTCCTAACCTTGACCTAGATATTTGACCTACTTTTCAAAAAATCTGAGATTGGCTATATCTTTAGATTGGTAAGTAATGGGGCTTTGATATTTCACATGTGTAATCTTTGTGACAAGACCTTTCTACACATACTATAATTTTTTACCTCATGACCTTGACCTAGATATTTGACTTACTTTTCAAAAAATGTAAGATTGGCTATATCCATTGACTGGTAAGTGACAGGGCTTTGATATTTCATATGTGTATTCCTTGTGACAAGGCCTTTCTACACATACCATACTTTTTGACCTTGTGACCTTGACCTAGATATTTGATCTACTTTTCAAAAAATCTTAGATTGGCTATATCTTTTGATTGGTAAGTGATAGGCTTTGATATTTCACATGTGTATTCCATGTGACAAGACCTTTCTGCACATACCAGAATTTTTGACCTCGCGACCTTGCCCACTTTTCAAAAAATCTAAGATTGGTGATATCTTTTGATTGGTAAGTGATAGGGCTTTGATATTTCACATTTGTATTCCTTATGACAAGACCTTTCTGAACATTCCATAATTTTTTACCTTGTGACCTTGCCCTTGATATTTGACCTACTTCATTAAAAAAAAAAATCCGCTTCGCAGGCGACACAAGTATTCCTTGGATTGCTATTTTTTTTTTTTTGAGTAAAAATATTTTTTTGTGACATTGACTTAATGCAGCTGCTTAGCAGCAATGATTCCATTTTGTCAATAATGACAAGGTGGCAATAACAACAAATTTCAATGGCATTTTAGTCAGCCAAGAAATTTGTTGTGAGAGTCTGATTCTGTTAATGTTAGGAAAATTTCACAACTTTGCCAAGAAGTAAAGTATGTGTCATGACTTTAAACAAAGGGAATGTCTCAAAGTTCAAGGTCACAGTACATTAGAATGCTGTTAAGGCCATATGAACAAAATCAACCATGTTATATATAATTGAAATATTGTAGTTGTCGATTACTGTAGAGGTTTAGTTCTAATATTGATATCATATTATTGTTTTCCAGTCGCATGCATGATTTACTGTTACGTACACAGAAGTTTGCTATCCATGTCTTAGCAAAGGATCAGGTACATTTATATAATTTCTTATTCAGTTATTGTTGTCATTATATACATGTATCCATTTACTGAACTGAGTCAAAATGAGTCAATATGGAAACTGAATGTGATGAAATAGTACTCTTTTAAAAAAATTAAACACAATTCTTTATGTATTTGTCATTTTATTAAGCCCAACTATGTTAACTTTATGATTCAAACCAAATTTTGATATAAGGATACTTATCAAGAGGGGATGACAGGGGTCAGCAGGTCAAGGTCACTATTAGGAAAATGAATTTAGAGTATATGGTTTCAAGATGAAGGCTTAAGAGCTCTATACCTATCATAAACAAAATGTGGATATACAGTTACTTATCCAAAAAGACACCTATTGATTTACTGGTATGGGCCAAGGTCACCTTTACATGTGCCACTAGGAAAAGTAGACTACATAAAGACTAATTATTCTCAAGATGATATTTCAAGAATCCTTCAACCCATGACGTATTACACTTTTGGATTATTATATAGATTTTCATTTATTAGGAGGGTAGAATTTTTGTGTAATTCAGATCAGGTAATACTAGACAAACTGCTAAAGCTGGTACATTAAACTACAGTGAGGTTATATGCAATTCAAGGTTTAAAAATACTATAATATTGAGAATGGTGATTTGTAATTATTATCAAACAATTATAAGAAGATAAAGGATTCTCTAGTTATATATATATAATAGTACCTCATTACCCTATAGGTCCAGCATGGTGTTCACTTTGCCAAATCTCAGGGGGATGATGCTTGCCAGTTTAAAGATCTCAGTCATGAGATCAGTGAAGAGGTACACGTACATGTAAATTTATAATAATGGAACATGTATTCTTTTGAAATATTGCATAATCACAATATAAATCATTTAAGATAGACTTAATTTTTTGAAATGCACAATTTGAGGTCAGTTTGTTGGAGTATACTGTTTATGCTTGTGGTTATTTCCAGGGTTTGCCCTTGATATCTAACTGTGCTGCAGTGATGGAGTGTAGGGCCCACTTTGTACACACAGTAGGAGATCATCATGTATGGTACGGAGAGGTGACAGATGCCAGGTTATCTGATCAACTTGAAACTGAGCCATTACTGTACTTCACAAGGTATGTAGGTATCTTAATGAGTCATAGAAAAATACAGGTTGAAATGTACTTTCTTAAACAATTGGTGGAAAATTGTAGTCTTGGTCCAGTGAAGGACCAAGGATGGGCCGGCATGCAGTATTACACTTCTATGTTTTGAGTGATATACAAAAAAATGACCTTGTCTGTGTAAAGTAGTCTGTCCGTGGTGTTTAAAAAAATTGATGGAAATATGTAAGATTTTTTTTATTCATGCTTCATTCCATTCACAATTTCAATTTCCTACAATTGTTATTAATATTCAACTACATCATGTTGATAGAGAGATGTATTTTACTAGGTCTTTCCGGTCAGTAGGGGATGAGATATTTCTGAAAGCCTTTGAGGATGCAACTCTGCCATTTGAAGACTGGACTCATGAAGCCCATTTACGTATGGCTTGGAATTACATAACAGAACATGGCAAAGAGGGAGCTACTCCACTTATACGGTAGTGATGTTGTTTTGTGTGGTTTTAAGATTATTATTATCATTATTAATAGTTTTAAAGATACACTACCTCTGTAATAACTCCTCAGCATGGCATCCAATATTGTCCTTTTCAAATTAGAAATATTCTTACCGCAATAGACATGATAGAGGAAGTGCATGTATAATGTAAAATTTGACTTAACAATGTGTGGGAAATTCATATTTAGGGTATTATTGTACAGTCACTATGAAGTAAACTTGAATGGAAGGAAAACTTCACTGGTTTCTGATAGAAAAATAGCACATTTTGTTCAAACTTGATTAGAAACATTATAGTCGATTTGAAAATTTCAGAACCTAGAAATATCCTTTCCTATGAACTTTTTTTGATGATTCTTATCTATGGGTTAGTACTGAACGATTCTAGCTTGGTTGCCACTCTGGCAACCTTGGGCAACTCTTTTTATCGGTGGAAATTCAAAATGGCCGCCAAATGCCTTCCACAAATAGATGAAATTAAATTCTTTCTTTAAATATTAAGTGTGGCATATCAAATCAGGGGTTTTAAGGGTCAACAAACCCATTTCAGATGTCATTTTTGGCCGGATTGCAAAGCAATTCCGCTCTATAGATTGACGATGTCCGTCCGTCCGTCCGTCTGTCTGTCCGTCCGTCCGTCCGTCTGTCCGTCTGCCGTCAACATTTTGGTTAAAGTTTCTGGTTGAGGCAAAATCTAAGGAACTATATGCAGTAGAAACTTTATATTATACATGAAGGTTGCCCATGACAAGACCTTTCAATTTATGCCGTAACATTTGACCTAGTGACCTTGACCTTGGACTTTGACCTAGTTAAAGATTTTGGTTAAAGTTCCTGGTTTAAGCAAAATCTAAGGAACTGTACGCAGTAGAAACCTTATATTATACATATAGGTTGCCCATGACAAGACCTTTCAATTTATGCCATAACATTGGACCTAGTGACCTTGACCTTGGACTTTGACCTAGTTAAAGATTTTGGTTAAAGTTTCTGGTTTAAGCAAAATCTAAGGAACTGTATGCAGTAGAAACCTTATATTATACATTTAGGTTGCCCATGATGAGACCTTTCAATTTATGCCGTAACATTGGACCTAGTGACTTTGACCTTGGACTTTGACCTAGTTAAAGATTTTGGTTAAAGTTTCTGGTTTAAGCAAAATCTAAGGAACTGTATGCAGAAGAAACTTTATATTATACATGTAGGTTGCCCATGATGAGACCTTTCAATTTATGCCATAACATTTGACCCAGTGACCTTGACCTTGAACTTTGACCTAGTTAAAGATTTTGGTTAAAGTTTCTGGTTTAAGCAAAATCTAAGGAACTGTATGCAGAAGAAACTTTACATTATACATGTAGGTTGCCCATGATGAGACCTTTCAATTTATGCCGTAACATTTGACCCAGTGACCTTGACCTTGAACTTTGACCTAGTTAAAGATTTTGGTTAAAGTTCTTGGTTTAAGCAAAATCTAAGGAACTGTATGCAGTAGAAACCTTATATTATACATTTAGATTGCCCATGACGAGACCTTTCGATTTATGCCGTAACATTGGACCTAGAGACCTTGACCTTGGACTTTGACCATGTTAAATATTTTGGTTAAAGTTTCTGGTTTAAGCAAAATCTAAGGAACTGTATGCAGTAGAAACCTTATATTATACATTTAGGTTGCCCATGATGAGACCTTTCAATTTATGCCGTAACATTGGACCTAGTGACTTTGACCTTGGACTTTGACCTAGTGGAAGATTTTGGTTAAAGTTTCTGGTTTAAGCAAAATCTAAGGAACTGTATGCAATAGAAACTTTATATCATACATGTAGGTTGCCCATGATGAGACCTTTCAATTTATGCCGTAGCATTTGACCCAGTGACCTTGACCTTGAACTTTGACCTAGTTAAAGATTTTGATTAAAGTTCTTGGTTTAAGCAAAATCTAAGGAACTGTATGCAGTAGAAACCTTATATTATACATTTAGGTTGCCCATGATGAGACCTTTCAATTTATGCCGTAACATTGGACCTAGTGACCTTGACCTTGGACTTTGACCTAGTTAAAGACTTTGGTTAAAGTTCCTGGTTTAAGCAAAATCTAAGGAACTGTATACAGTAGAAACTTTATATTATACATGTAGGTTGCCTCTGACAAGACCTCTCAATGTAATTGCTGTAATATTTGACTTAGTGACCTAGACCCAGTTGGTGACAAAAACTTACTTTGCAATCCGGCCATACCGTCTTTAGCGGTGTTTTATTAGAATTTGAGTTCATTCAGAACTAAAAAATCAAGATGGCCGCCAAATTACAACCTCACTATGGTACAATGTGAATATTTCAATAAAACATTCGTGTAACACATCTTATTTGTTGTTGCAATGGTCCTAGAATACATTTATTTTGCTGTTTTGGTTGTTTTCAGCTACGACATGCTTCTGGGACAACTCTGTTTATCAGGGGAAATTTAGATCGGCTACCAAATAGTCTCCTACTACTGTGTAAAATGTAACAATTACTTTATATATCAAGTGTAGCACATCTACTCAGTGCTTTTAAGGTCAAGAAATCTATATCTGGTGTCATTTTGCTTATAAGTTCATTAAAGGCTAAACATAAAATGACTCCCCACTTCAATATTCACATTTCGTTGCGAATAACTGTATTGCATCTTATTTGTAATCCACAAGGTAGTATAATCCATCTCTAATTTCCTTTTGTCGATATGAGCTTACGCATGCTCTTTTTACATAGATTGCACATTCTCAAACCATAAAAGTGGAGAATCTTTTTTGCATTATAAAGATAAAAATAAATTGCAAATATTGTATGTTTTAAGAAAGGGGGATAAGAGTCGACCAGAAGCAAGAATCTACATAATAGGGCTATGAATTGTCAAAATATCATGTCAAATACTTAAGTGTTTGTCCTATTTGAAAGTCTGCAAAAGGAATTAAAAGGAGCAAAGTTCTTCCAGGATTGTGCATGATCTGTATTCTTGACACAGATCATTTCCCTATCACTGTTCTTTTGACTCATACTATTGTTTTGTTCTAAATTCATTTCAAGCTGGTCACACTGACTGCGTCCTCCTCTTCAAACAAATTCTCTCTGTGTTGTAACAAAACATTTGGAATGAAGACCTGTTAAAGATATGATATAGAAACAACCTTCAAACTGTACGAAACACTGATATCCAAGACAATTGCTTTCAAGATTTCACCCACTTGAGTTTTACATACCAAAGCCTACGTAGTACCATTTCATATTACCACAGTTGAAGACTCCTCAAATTCAATTTTGGATCACTGTAGAAAAGAACGGAGGGAATCTCCAACCAGAAGTAAAAATTATCCTTAGATGTAATCATAGCAGATGAAATTTTGAAAGGTCCTGTTCATTTACAAACTTAATCGGCCTTACGAAGAGAAGGAGAGTGCTAACAATGTTACTATTGAGCAGCCCTCTTTACATAGAAGAATACATTCTATACACCAGACATGCATGATTCGGACAATGATCGAATGCTCATCAGCCAAAATGATTCAAAGAAGCATAAATAATTTATTTGTTTTGCCACATTTGATGACATTCTATTCTTCCAAAGTTCCATTCTAAGTATAAATAGCTAGGATAATGATGCAAGGTTTAGAAAATCATTGAAAAATGGTACATGTCATCATGAACGTTATACATAAATATAGTAGATAGCTCAACTCAACGTAAATTACACCAAGGGATTGTTGTAAAGAAAACACCAAACACTTACTATTGCATTCTTGCCGATTGGAAAAAAGCTATACAGGCCAAGCAAAGAAATTGCCATGATGGTCAAAAGAGCCAAAATAGCCAAGTCACCTCGAGTTTACTTGCTTACTCTAGAATCCCCTGCGTCAAACAAACTGGTCTTATACCAACATGATAAATAGGGAAACTCTATTTTTGTCTTTTGAGTACCATTTTAATCAAACAAATGACATGCTAATCTTTGCATTACATTTTGACGAATCTTAGTCTGTTAAAGTTTAAACCATCCAATCTTGTATGTCACTCTTATTCATTCTTATGAAATACTAGCTTGTGATACTTCTTTTTAGAAAAATACAATATTCACACATTGATTTATTACATTTACTTATTGTTTCTTCCATATTATTCTTAGTTCCCAACTAAGGTGGTAATCTCGAAATAAGCATACATAAGCTCAAATCGTAGCAAGATCCCTGTGAAGGAATACTACGACCCTCAGATTAATAATATGATGAGTTGTCCTTACTTTTTCTTAGAAAAAAAATAAATTAAAATAATTCAGCCTTACATTAAACCCATATTAAGATAATGACACAAGATATCGGTTTTGTGGCCCTTAAAACCACTGAATAGATGTACCACACTTGATTTATTAAGTAATTCTTACATTTTACTCAGTGGTAGGGGAATTGGCGGACATTTTGAATTTCCCCGATGATAAAAGTTGTCCTACAAGTATGTGTGAACTGGAAAATACCAAAACAGCAAAATAAATGTATTCAAGGATCATTGCAATTACAAATAAGACGTGTAACACAAACTTATTTTTTGAAATTTACACAATGTACCATAATGAGGTTGGAATTTGGCGGCCATCTTTAATTTTTAGCCTAGAATGAGCTCAAAATGTCAACATGACAATGGAAATGAGATTGTCGACCCCCAAAACCCCTGATTTGATGTGCCACACTTGATATTTAAAGAAAGAATTAAATTTCACCTATTGGTGGAAGGCATTTGGCGGCCATTTTGAATTTCCCCTGATAAGCAGAGTTGTCCCAGAAGCATGTCTTAGCTTAAAACAACCAAAACAGCAAAATAAACGTATTCTATGACCATTGCAACCACAAATAAGATGTGTTACATGAACGTTTTATTGAAATATTCACATTGTACTATAATGAGGTTGTAATTTGGCGGCCATCATGAATTTTCAGTACTTAATGAACTCAAATTGTAAAAATGACATCTGAAATGGGTTTGTTGACCCTCAAAACCCCTGATTTGATATGCCACACTTAATATTTAAAGAAAGACTTTAATTTCATCTGCTTGTGGAAGGCATTTGGTGGCCATTTTGAATTTATGCAGATAGAAAGAGTTGCCCAAGGTTGCCAGAGTGGCAACCAAGCTAGAATTGTTCAGTACTATTCCATAGATAAGAATCATAAAAAAAGTTCATAGGAAAGGACATTTCTAGGTCGGCCAAATGTTATATAAGGCTGTCAAATCGACTATTAATACATTAACCAAATGTCTGACATAATATATATATATTTTTTTTTCAGAAAAGGAATTCTTAGGTTTAATAAGCAGAATAAAGAAAAGGTAATGTCTTGAGTGCCTGGAGTACATGCATATTTAAAGGATTTTAAAATAATGTTTTCCGGGCAGTGTTAAACAGTGCAATCCTGATGACATGTTAAAGTGAAATAAGTAAAGTCTACTTCTCTGGGGATATTAAACATGAAGGGGAATTAGAATGTTACTTTTGAAGTTGTTTCTCATATGTACAGTGTATATTTTATCATTTTGCAGATAAAGTTTGGTTATCATGAAACCATAACAATGTTCTACACTAACATGGTTGCTGATGCTGTGAAAAATACAGGACTGATAAATTCATTTGAGGAATTCTTAGAAAAGAACAAATACTTATTGGACAGAACAATCACCACAAAATATTACTCTAAAGAAAAACTCTTCTCAGACGAAGCTAGACATATGTAAGTAATTTAAAATGTACATCTACATCTACATGTATGTATTAAGTATAGAATCCATGATACTTTATCAAATGAAGGACAGTCCACAGTAGAGCTGAAACAGAGCATTTTTAGCTCACCTCGACGAAGTTGAGTGAGCTTATGCTATAACCCTATGCGTCCGCGTCCGCGTCCGTGTCCGCGTCCGTGTCCGCGTCCGCGTCCGGTTAAGAAGTTTGGGGTAGCTCAGTATCTGACAAAGTACTAATGCTACAGTTACCAAACTGGCACAAGTGATTCATCTTTGGATGCTGAGGTGAACCCATGCATCGTATGCAGCATCTGACCTACATTTTCCGCTTGAGTGACTTGGTTAAGAAGTTTGGGGTAGCTCAGTATCTGACAAAGTACTGATGCTACAGTAACCAAACTTGCACAAGTGATTCATCTTTGGATGCTGAGGTGAACCCATGCATCGGATGCAGCATCTGACCTACATTTTCCGCTTGAGTGACTTGGTTAAGAAGTTTTGGGTAGCTCAGTATCTGACAAAGTACTAATGCTACAGTAACCAAACTTGCACAAGTGATTCATCTTTGGATGCCGAGATGGACCCATGCATCGGATGCAGCATCTGACCTACTTTTTCCACTTGAGTGATTTCGCTTTTAAAAGCCAATATTGAGCAAAGTATAAGTGCTACATGTACCAAACTTGCATATTGGATGTATCTTTGATCAAACTTTCATAAAATGACCTTGACCTACTTTTTCCGCTTGAGTGATTTTGCCTTTAAAAGCCAATATTGAGCAAAGTATAAGTGCTAGATGTTCCAAACTTGCATATTAGATGTATCTTTGATCAAACTTTCATAAAATGACCTCGACCTACTTTTTCCGCTTGAGTGATTTTGCCTTTAAAAGCCAATATTGAGCAAAGTATAAGTGATACATGTACCAAACTTGCATATTGGATGTATCTTTGATCAATCTTTCATAAAGTGACCTTGACCTACTTTTTCCGCTTGAGTGATTTTGCTCTATAAAGCCAATATTGAGCAAAGTATAACTGCTACATGTACCAAACTTGCATATTGGATGTATCTTTGATCAAACTTTCATAAAATGACCTCGACCTACTTTTTCCGCTTGAATGATTTTGCCTTTAAAAGCCAATATTGAGCAAAGTATAAGTGATACATGTACCAAACTTGCATATTGGATGTATCTTTGATCAATCTTTCATAAAATGACCTTGACCTACTTTTTTCCGCTTGAGTGATTTTGCTCTATAAAGCCAATATTGAGCAAAGTATAACTGCTACATGTACCAAACTTGCATATTGGATGTATCTTTGATCAAACTTTCATAAAATGACCTTGACCTACTTTTTCTGCTTGAGTGGTTTTGCCTTTAAAAGCCAATATACATGTACTAAGAAATATGTTTGAATTGAATTTTGCTGTCACGAGGTGAGCTTTGTAATCTGTGATTACCTATGTTTATAAATGACTAATTATTAGTCTTCTGACCTCCATCAAGCACTGAAAATGAAATGAAACTTTGCAAGACTCATTAGGTGACGATGCCCCGTTCATTCATTTTTTAGCTCACCTCGACGAAGTTGAGTGAGCTTATGCTATGACCCCACGCGTCCGCGTCCGCGTCCGTGTCCGCGTCCGCGTCCGCGTCCGTGTCCGCGTCCGCGTCCGGTTAAGAAGTTTGGGGTAGCTCAGTATCTGACAAAGTACTGATGCTACAGTAACCAAACTTGCACAAGTGATTCATCTTTGGATGCTGAGGTGAACCCATGCATCAGATGCAGCATCTGACCTACATTTTCCACTTGAGTGACTTGGTTAAGAAGTTTGGGGTAGCTCAGTATCTGACAAAGTGCTGATGCTACAGTTACCAAACTGGCACAAGTGATTCATCTTTGGATGCTGAGGTGAACCCATGCATCGTATGCAGCATCTGACCTACATTTTCCGCTTGAGTGACTTGGTTAAGAAGTTTGGGGTAACTCAGTATCTGACAAAGTACTGATGCTACAGTAACCAAACTTGCACAAGTGATTCATCTTTGGATGCTGAGGTGAACCCATGCATCGGATGCAGCATCTGACCTACATTTTCCGCTTGAGTGATTTGGATAAGAAGTTTTGGGTAGCTCAGTATCTGACAAAGTACTAATGCTACAGTAACCAAACTTGCACAAGTGATTCATCTTTGGATGCCGAGATGGACCCATGCATCGGATGCAGCATCTGACCTTCTTTTTCCACTTGAGTGATTTCGCTTTTAAAAGCCAATATTGAGCAAAGTATAAGTGCTACATGTACCAAACTTGCATATTGGATGTATCTTTGATCAAACTTTCATAAAATGACCTTGACCTACTTTTTCCGCTTGAGTGATTTTGCCTTTAAAAGCCAATATTGAGCAAAGTATAAGTGCTAGATGTTCCAAACTTGCATATTAGATGTATCTTTGATCAAACTTTCATAAAATGACCTCGACCTACTTTTTCCGCTTGAGTGATTTTGCCTTTAAAAGCCAATATTGAGCAAAGTATAAGTGATACATGTACCAAACTTGCATATTGGATGTATCTTTGATCAATCTTTCATAAAATGACCTTGACCTACTTTTTCTGCTTGAGTGATTTTGCTCTATAAAGCCAATATTGAGCAAAGTATAACTGCTACATGTACCAAACTTGCATATTGGATGTATCTTTGATCAAACTTTCATAAAATGACCTCGACCTACTTTTTCCGCTTGAATGATTTTGCCTTTAAAAGCCAATATTGAGCAAAGCATAAGTGATACATGTACCAAACTTGCATATTGGATGTATCTTTGATCCATCTTTCATAAAGTGACCTTGACCTACTTTTTCCGCTTGAGTGATTTTGCTCTATAAAGCCAATATTGAGCAAAGTATAACTGCTACATGTACCAAACTTGCATATTGGATGTATCTTTGATCAAACTTTCATAAAATGACCTTGACCTACTTTTTCTGCTTGAGTGGTTTTGCCTTTAAAAGCCAATATACATGTACTAAGAAATATGTTTGAATTGAATTTTGCTGTCACGAGGTGAGCTTCGTAATCTGTGATTACCTATGTTTTTAATATACATTTGTAATATGTTATTGGCCAGATTGCAAAGCAAAATCTGGTCTATGAAATTGCAAAGTTTGTATGTTCGTCCGTCAGTCAGTCAGTCGGCCGTCCGTCAGTGTGTTAACATTTAGGTTAAAGTGTTACATTGAATTCTTTTTTGAGAGAAATGTCTGGAGCAGCAACTTGAAACTTTACATGATGATAGACCATGATGAAACGAATCAAATGCAGCCAGAAAATTTGACCTTGACCTTGAGATAGAAATTTCTGAATTTGTATTTTAGGCCATAAAGGATTAAATTATGAAGAAATTTCTGAATTTGTGTTTTAGCCATTAAGGATTAGATTATGACGAGAATTGAAAAGTTGCTTTACATAATGATTAACCTTGATTTTCTTTCATCTGAGACCTTGACTTTTGACATAGTGACCTTGACCTTGAACTTTGACTTTTCAAAAACAATAAGCATGACCATATCTTTTAAAGCTTTAGAGGTAGGGATTTTATACTTTATGCATAAACACCTTATCATCAGACCGTTCATTTGTGATCTTGACTTTTGACTAGTGACCTTGAACTTGATGTTTGATCTGTTTTTCCAAAACATATACCATAGTTATATTTCTTTAACCGCAAGGGATCGAGCTTCCATATTTCACTTATAGATTCTTTACAACAACACTTTTTAATTAAACCTTGCATTTGACCAAGTGGCCTTGACCTTAACTTTGGTGAACTTTTCAAAATTTTAAACATGACTGTATCTCTTGAACCATAAGCAGAATTACTTTCATATTTTACATTAAGATGAGACTGTGACCTTGGACTTGAACCTTTCATTTATGACCGTGACCTTGATCTTAAAATTAGATAGATCTCTTGAATTAGAAAAGATAGTGCTTTAATATTTCAGTGGTGGACTCCTTATACAGTAACAATACAGTAGATAAAGTATACATCAACTAAAAGTAGCACTTCGCAATCCGTCAGTGCTGCCTTTAGCGGTTTATTTTGTATGATTTGATATTGAAGAACTTCTTGTATCGACAAGATATGTGTTTATTAGATATTTTTTCATATTTACAAGTCATATAAATGACGTGTTTGTACTTTCAGATTTGTTTTACCTGACATTCAGCCCTTACCATAAAAAGCCAGTGTTTTCATATTGTGGACCTGCTTTTAGGACGAAATGTACCATATAGAATATTGTCCAGGAATACAGACAATTGAACAATTTTCTAGTTACCTCATACAATTTGAGTTCAAGTTGTAATCCTCAAAAATAGATGTTACAGATAAATTCCTACATGTGTATTTATATTTATGGTAAAATTACTTTTTGATATTGATATTAAAGCAAAGCTTAGGTTGTGTTGCAGCTTTGTTGTTATGCCTCATAATTCTAGTGCATTCATGATTGCATGTTTAATAATTTTTGCCAATCAAAATTTATTAAAACCATGAATATACATGTATTAAGGAGGCTCAATAATCGTTTGACGTCATCAAATATCGAGTGCAGTACTTTTACATGTGGCCTTTTTTAGTTTTCGGCCTTCAAACTCCTCCGTAATTCGCTTGTTTCTCGACGGATTTCGACATGTTTGGTATCGATGGAAACAGAAAATTATCATCTACAATCTGTGTGTAATAAATATTTTGTCAAATGTATCGTTTAATTTATATATACAAAAATATCCCGTAAGTGAGACACCCTGGCTAACGCCGTAAACGTATCGTTTTCAGAACGTCATCGGCAGAAATTCAACCGCCTGTTGCCTTTGAACAAATTCAAGAAGGTAAACTCAAGTTCATGATAAAACAAGATATTTCTTTGAGGTTTTAGCGATATCATAGATAAGATATTTCAAGTTTGGTTTCTCTAATAATCTTTGGTTTAAAGAATTTTCTTCAATTTTGTCAACTTTCATACTTTGCATTAAGATGTTATCGAATAAAGTTTCCCTATTTGAAAAATTTAAGCGAATGAATTTTAGTTTAAACCCTGCTTTGTTCAAAGATATATCCATTTCACAGATAACTGCACGCATTATCGAGAACGAGGGAGGGGATTGACGTCCACTTATTGACATTGAACGTCAAAATGTTTAAAAACGCTTCCGTTTACTTTAGTTCTATTTCTCTTAAATATATATCCGTATCTCTAAATAGATTGATGGAATCAGATATGAAATTTTGAACAATACATTTTTTTAAGCTTTGACTTGAACTTGAACTTTATTTGACAAAACTCATTTAGCTGACTCTTACAAAACATGAAAGGTGAGTTTATAAAAGAAAAGGTCGAATAACGCTTTGCCAAGGATATTTAGAAGTACACATGTTACTTTCCCTTTCTTGTTTATTTCGACAAATCATTTGTAAACTTGTTTATTCTTATTTAATTTCGATGATAAATGATAATTGTGTAAGAATTCTTCCTTGTATCAGAATTTGAAACTTTCACTGAAATTTGGGGAAGATGATCTCGACTCGGAGTGTCTGATTTTTAGCTCACTTGAGCTATTGTCATAGCGCGCCGTCCATCCGTTGTCTGTCTGTCGTCCGTCCAGCATAAACCAAGTAGATTTTTACAATATGGAAACGAGGTAAAACGGAATGTCTTGTACTTTTGTTAAAAGATTAGAGTCTGATCTTGAAAAATATGTCAATTATAACAGTTTTTAACAAATATTTTCATCGTTATAATGTCAACTAAGGGAACAGGGCATTTTAATTTGACTTATTGCAAATTGTTATAAAATCGTTACTATGACAACCAAATATTTTAAATCAGAATGAACGATAACATGTACTTTTTTATATTTCTTTTTGAAGGATAGAGTATGTCGTTGAGAAATATGTAAAAGAAAATAACTTCTGACAAAGACTTCTGATCACTTTGATGTCAAATAAGGGTGCTGAGTATATTTTTTTTTTTTTAGATTCTCATTTTGGGGTGGGGGTACCCAAAATGTACTTTTCTGGAACAGTTTGAGCTATTTCACTCTTTGAAAGCATTATCTATAAAGAAATATACATATTTGATGACATTATGGTGAAAATGATCACAAGAATGGTTTCAATCTGGAATCATTATCAATATATCATGTTTTTATCTATCAAAATTCATTGTTTTGCGACAGATCTCGGGTTTGGTTTACATATATATATTCAGAGGACCACTAGTCAATCAAATGGTCGATGATATGTAATCTTAATTACAAATATAAATCGTCAGATATCAATGTTAAATAAACAGAATATTTTTTCTCCTCTGACAAAGAATTCTTGGATTATTGAGCCACCTTAAATAGAAAGCTTCATGTTTTACATTTTCTTTGATGATATGGTCAGGACATTTTAATTTTTTCTCTTTGTTTCTTACCAAATGCCTAAATTTGTACAAGATTTTGAATGCTTCAATGTTTAACTCCAACAATTAGATTACAGCATTTATTCTGTTTGAAGATATTGTTTTTTAAAGTGAAACATGTATTTACTCAATGAAGACAGTTTTACATATTTTACTGATTGACAATGTGCCATATGGAGATTGAAGATTCTGTTGAATTAATGAAAGGTGATTTCAAAAACTGTTGGAAGATACAACACAAGTCAATTTTATTGATTAAGCACAAGAACTGTGTTGTATGTGGTACTTTGCTGTTAAAGATAACTAATATACATGTAGTATTGAACACTCTAGTGTCACTGTACATTTATATTTCTCGGAGATTAGGGGTATTTGAAAAGTTTTACCTCAAAATTTCACTTTGTGTTCAAAACTCTCTTTTCTATATGAATTTTATATACAAGATTGAAATACGTAATGATTGTTGAATTAATAAATATGAGCTACAATGAGAATGTGGTATTGAGGTTACACTTTAGTAATCTGTATTAAATGTACAAGAAAACATCTCTAATGTAAACAACAACAGATGTAGAATTAGTTTTGTCTGTTGCGGCCATTTTTTCGAGGCTTATCAGGCTCTTACTATTAAATCTTACTTTTTGCAGATATGCTTTGTAATAAGTAATAATAAATTTTTTAATAATAATAACTTTTGTAATAATAAATTTTACCCTTTATTTTTATTAACAAATGTGCATGACAATTAAGGATATGTCTACTCAAAGCCAAAACCACTGTAGGTGAAGTTGTAATTAAAAGATGTTTCAGTTTTGCAGACAGTACAACATTTCAGTTAAGCATTTAGTTCATAGTCTGTTATCATTCCACAGTGAAAACATCAATAATGTTCATCAGTTGTTGAAGGTTGAACTTTCTGTTTACCAATGTTATTGTGTTACTGCCAGGCTGATCATAAAGACTGTGATAACCTTCCTTGTTAGACAGATTTGTATTTATGTGGTGTTTTGTCAGAAATCAGTGTTTAGAAATACCAGCAAACCTGCATATTGTCAGCAATGCACTATCTTAGATATTAACTTTTATGCAAGATATTAGTAAAGCTCAGGTAGATAGCAAGACAATGCTTACTGATGTCTTTGTATTTTTGTTTGTTATTTGTACTTTGGTATGTTTGTTTTATGTTTCCAGTAATAATAAAGTCTTGCTTGTGTATGGTTGGTTCCATTTATACTTTATGCAAGTACATTTGTACAGTGCATTTTTATCAGTTTTGTGCTTAGGAGGGAGAAAAACAATTCCTTTGTATAATTTTAACTTTTGAATACAGTAATGATATTGATTTATGTATATTTTATTCATTAGCATTAATGCTGTTGGAAGTCTCAAGTTTCTGGCTAGATAGCAATTTCTGGTCCTTCTGTCTGTCAAGGTTTGACTTTGAAAAAAAGGCTTCACAGTACCATTTGATACTGAAATGTGTCATATTGCACTCTGTCTCCTCCATTGGAATAGTGTCTCAAAAAAAAAGTCTTGCATTCATTTACATTGAACACTTAGCGATTCGACCACAAGGACTTCAGTTGTTTATTGTTTCGTTTCCACAGGAATGTAAGATGATAATGTTTACTTTTCTACGAAACTCAACACAACTACAGTAACTGTACACGTATACATCGCATACTAAATCAACGTTGGATATACAATGTCATTGAACCATTCTCCCTACCGTATGTGTTAATGGACACATTATGACATGATGCTGTTAATCTGTCCGCCTGTTAGAATATTGTTTAGGTCAGGAAACACTTAAGTTATCTTCACAACAAAAGATGGGACCATTATGATTTTCAAGGCCAGTGCCTGACTTTACAACCATGTACATGTATCTCGTGACGGTCATTGTATGAAAACAGATTCTGTTACTCTTCCATTATTGAGAATTATTCAGATACTAGATACCAAGTGATGTTTAATGTTTTATTTCCCCATTACTTAGGAGACGATTCCTCTTGTTGACCCTCAAGACGCAGGAAGAAGCAATGAAGACAATAATTGTTGATCAGATTTTATTATTTTCAAAGTTATGTAGACGATGATGGGGTGGGGATGGGGATACAATTTTTGGGTATAGCAAACAAGGACATGTCTATGGTCTTAGTAACATTGCTGACAAAAAGGGTGAGCTGCTGTGTTGCTGAAATAGAGAAGATTGATGACTTATTCAGATTTCATGACGCTTGGATAAATTGTATATTTGATTCAAATCAATGCTGAATAGAACGAGATTTTTCCTTTTCCTTTCATGGAAAGAAGCAGCCGTTGAGATTAAAATTTCCTCTGGAAAGGAAACACATTAAGCTGTGCACTTTAACATGTTTAAGCTAATATAAGTATAAAATCATATTAGTCCGTTTAATTGAAAACGGTATATATAAATATATATATGGACAGAGTTTTCTATATGATCTCTGAAAATATATGTGTAATACTCTTGAAATTAAAGACAATATTTTCAAAATAGGAGCACCAACGGAAGCATATAATCTTACCACTGAGAGTGGATTCGAATACAGGAATGCAGTTTCCATCGGTAGTCACGGAGATTTTCATTGATGTATCTTGGAAGTTCATACGCCATGAATCTACTTCAATATGATTGTTCAGGGAACCAAAGAGGCTACGTCCCAAGTACGTGGAATTGTCTGCGAAAGAAAGCATAGAAACCGTATACTATATCCAAAGAGAATAAAGTCGAAAAAATATCAGACAATGAATTATATTTATGACATTTACAAGTACTTGTTTATGATGTAACGAGCAATGCTAGAGTACGACTATGCATATCTGCTAATTTCCAACATGTGGAACATGCCTTGTACCCTGTACCACGATGTGATGACCTATATAAGAATTGATAACTAATTAGGCTCATTTTCTCCTTTTTTAAATATCCATTGTCTTCCTTTATTTTTGCTCATCCTGCAACCTGACTTAGGAATTTATAGATCAACAGAGTTACAGAAAGGGACATTTTTTCTGCCTTATTAATCTGTGTGCTATAGAATGTCCGTTTTTACATTTTATCTTTGATCATGAAAATCTATAGTGACCATTGAATTGTTTTTGGCAAATTGTTTTTACGGTGTGTTGATCAGACTGTATTAAACATGGACCATCGACAGCGGTGCTGCAAACCCTGCAAAGATATTTTGCATGATTATGCATTCTCTGTTGTTGCTTGAACGTGCGCACATCTGATAAGTCCTCAAACATTTTCATAACTGACAAGTAACTAAAGAAAGTGCAGGTTTCATCATGGAGTCTCATTGTCACAGTACTTGTGATCCTTCCTACCCTTGGTATGTGTAGATTATATCTCAGTCCCTGTTTGTTATTTACATACCTGGCACACAGGGTGCTCTCATGGGATCTGTGTTGGGTTGGTACACACAATAATCCTTTCCCTGGATGTACATACGATTCTGAAATACCGAAACACCGATTTTTTCAAGTTTAATGTTTTTGTGAAGTTTGTAAGGTAAAGCAAAGACAAATAGCACTTAACATACCTATTATGTTTACTAGACTGAAAAATCAATGGAAAACTGCAGCATCTGCAGTTATCAATGCTTAATTTAATTTAAGTTGAACACTTCATTTTTCCTAAAATACGCTTTATTATAGAGAAAATTAGTGTTCAGAAACCTTTTACTATAGTAGTCATTTCATAAACAATGTTAAACGTCTTCAAATTGAATAGCATCATTTAAGAACAGATAAATTGGCAGCATGGATCAGACATGCACGTTTCGGGTATTTAACCCTCGTCAGTGATCCTCTAATCTAAACAATGTCATATGCCAAAAAAGTATGAAGGCAAACTTCATACTAGAGAATGAATAATTACCTTGTTATAGTCAATGGTGATATCCATCTTGTCCATACCCGGAGCACTCCTTCTGACGAACATCATCTTGTTATTGTAATCATAGTGCAACTCGCCCTGAAACTGTCAATGGGAAAAACAAAATAAATACTTCTTGAAATGGAAAGAAGCTGGATATACTAGTATACTAGTATTCTTTCATGCATTTTCGCGATTTTCATTAACATGATGTGCAGAGCGAAGTAGAAATTAAACACAAAATACTAAATCAACTTTCGAAAATAATCATACAATAGGCATACCTTAAAACAGCAAAACCAAACAAAATATACTAAAACGTTTTGCAAAGGAGCAGGGGTGAATTTTATGATTACTTCTATTTCATGTCATCCTTCTAATTAGATTAGATTATTTTTTATTGATTGAAATAACAAAATAATCAAGCTATGTATAATTATTCACATTTTACAAATAAAAGAGCAAATCATTAGTCTTACATCGATAAAGGATCGGTTTCCGGTGTTAGGATCTACTTGTCCTCCCATCTCGCTTAAGTAAGCACTGAACTGGTCGCCAACACAACATGGCTTAGGTGTGCTGGGAGCACAAAATATACTTGGAAGGAAAATCAACAGAACACTATAGCTCTTCATGTTTAGGTCTTGTAAATGTATCTATAGGAACATTCAGTTATGAAACATTTGGCGATTCACAGGGGACAAGATAAGGAAACCGACCAGGTCAAGAGAAAGAACATAGAACCAATCTGTGTCAGACAAAAGAATGAGTAATTATCTCGTGTTACACAATTCATTATAGGTCAATGTATTTTCAAATTTGTGTCCTTGATTTCGAAATCGTTGACCGGTTCGCCTACTTGTTCAATGAGTGCAAAATATCCTCTGTGAACTAAACAATTGATAACCTATGCTTCAAGTAATTGACAAACTGTAGCTTTATATTCGACACTACTTCTTTCAATGGTTAACTTGAAGTTGCTATTATATGATCGTCCATTTTTATAGCTTTATTTTGTACATGTATATTCAGTAGCTTTGTATTTCACACCTCTTATAACATGCAGCTGATTTTGATCACGAAGAATTATAATTCTTTTGCACAAGTTCGTGCAGTCAGCGTCTGAGCGTAAATTCTTTTGGACTATGACGAAAAAATACAATACCGATTGTCCATCTTCTCAAGACAAATCTTACTCCCCCTTGTCGGATGTCATACATAAAATTGCGTCTCCAGTGACTGTCGTAGTGGAGGGTATATACAACAAGATCAGAGTCCATATTATATTATACTTTTATATAGAGGCAATTTTGGGAGTAAAATCATTCAAACACATTA
This sequence comes from Pinctada imbricata, assembly GCA_033119305.1. NCBI lineage: Eukaryota > Metazoa > Mollusca > Bivalvia > Pterioida > Pteriidae > Pinctada > Pinctada imbricata. Next base: position 83,085,479 of record VSWD01000010.1, read on the forward strand.
ACAAGCACTTAATTGCTAGTAATTTATACGAATTTTTGGCCTGATAAGTCTCCACTACGACACTCACCGGAGACGCAGTTTTGTGTATCACATCCGACAAGGGGGAGTAAGGTATTACGTACACTTGTCTCGAGAAGATGCCGATTGTCATGAAACCTCTTTTTAAACAACATTAGAATGAATATTCTTAAATATTTCGATTTTTCTTTTTCTATTACACCATATTAATGTTATATCGTTATGACATAATTTCAATCTATTTTATTCAAGATTTACATTTAGCAGTGATTATAATGATTTCGTTGATGTGAGGAAATGGGAGAACATGCTGGGGGTTCCGTTCGTTGATACCAAGAGAAAACCTGATGGAGTCGTGATAACAAAGGGGACTGTTGCAAAATGTTTGAAAATCCATTTCTTACCTCGGGGTATCTAGATAATGCATTGCAAGCTTGAAAAAAACTTATTTCAATGATTAAAACGCAATCACAAGAGAAAATCTGAAGGCATATAGAAAAAAAGGACTTAATTGTTAAACGCATCAGACCTTGTCCAAAAATGTGTTGGGTTAGGGACAAAGACGTAAAAACCAACATGTACTGTGCACTCACCAAAATTACCTGTTCCTTGTCCCTTTGGCTTATCTTACTGTGTTTGTCTGCTCTGTATTTTTACATAGGGATGTTTTGGTGTTTTGCTGTGGGTGCTATAACCCAGTCTTGTTGGAGATCCACTCCTTTCTTTTACTTTAAGCGCAGAAAAAATATACCGTTTCTTCAAGTATATAGCTATATGCAGGGTAAGGATATTGCTATTTTCAAATAAGGGGTACATACACATGGCTGAAAGCACTATTCAGTTACAAATTCAGGTGGTTGATAAAAACGAACATCTTTTATTGTGCATCAGTGCTACTCTTGACAAACGTGTTTGAAAATTTAGTGTTATCTACAATAAATAGAACAGATACAACCGGATATGGTGCGCTCTGAAGCCAGTTACACTTGACCAAAGTTCTGATGCAATTGGCCTGGCGAGGAGGTAGTTCTCTCAGCACCAAAATTAAATTTAACTATGTGAATTAAACAAAAACCGCACTTAAATTGAACGTTTATTTCAGTTTAACATCCCCGTTTCTTAGTAAAATTTAAGAGCAAAAACTTTTGTTTATGAGTTCTTTATGAATCTTTTGAATAGCTTTATTCCTCTTCTGGCCATATACTTTTAGGTATTTCTGCTTCTACAACGAGCTTATTTTCTAGTTAAACTAAGTCACCGAGTCAGAGTCAATGAAAACTTAACTTATTAGGAGAAACGCCAAACAATGAGAGAGTTTGACTTGATGTTCTGGAACCATTTATAGCAGAACTAGCCTGTCAAAGAAACAGTTCAGGGGCTCATGAATGATAAGAAAGAATCAACCTGTGAGTGCAATTATTTAGAACATAATTAAAATTTTAAAAGAAAAGAATCCCTCTAAGTTCCAACCGGCCGCATTGGAAAATGAAAAGGCCATCAGAGGAGTTGGGATATCTTGTTTTTGTCTAATTCATACATCCAAAGTTCGATGATCCTACATATGTAGTTTTCTTAACATTAGACATCCTTTGTAGATGTTTTACCTTTATTCCCATCGAGTACAATCAAAGCCACAGTTTAAAATGAAAAGGCAGTAACTTATCGTACAAATGCAAATTTGTCCCCTGCTTATCGCAGTTGATACGTTTTTCCAGAGCAAGCTCAAACTACAACGAATACATTCTTAGGGCAAGGAGACTGACCGACAAACAACTCAACCAAGGGTATATTTGTAAGCGACTGAATTTGTCACCGCAAAAATTGTTAAGACGATATACAATGAAAACATAAAACACTATACCGTTTCGCATCGTCAATGCTGAAAGATATTTTAGAACACTGAATCTGACACATTTACTGTTCCGGGCACCTGATATAATAATGGAATTCTCTTTTGCTTTATTGCTGAACATTTTAGTTGCGATGTTTGCTTTTGTGTTTATCATGATTTCGCTTGCATTTATCACGGGTTCGCTTGTCTTTTCATTATGGTTTATGTATTCTGATTTTTGGCTTTGTGTTTATCATGATTTCGCTTGTCTTTTGGTAATGGTTTATGTATTCTGATTTTTGGTTTTGTGTATGAAATTCATTCACTTATTTGGGCAGAATGAACATTGTAATCTGGATTATAACTTATTGTATGATATTTCAGATTTGTGTCCATGTTAGAAGATGTATGTTTTTCGTCGATCTGTCTTTATATATCCTTTCATAGCATTTAGCTTTCGGAAAAATAATTCCATGCCTACAGTGAGTCCTCACCAAAATGGGAGTTCGTACTTAGTAGATTTCTGATTAAAGAAATCAATAATAAAGTGCACGTATTGCATTCTATCTTTTTGAATATCAGAACTACATAGTAGAATATTTTAGAATGTATTTTATTCATAGAATTTACACGTAACGATTGACAATGCAACTGAAAAGGAAAAAGGAAACAAGACATTATAATCAAACAAATTTATATAGCAGAGGATTATAAAATCGTATTCAAGGATTAAAAAAAAAGAGATTAAGAGCATTTATAGATAATAAAGATTTTACCTTCTTATCAGAAAAAAAAATGTATACAATATTCAATAACTTTTTTCTTTAGAATTTCTGTTGAAAGAATACCTTGGTCGGTATGTTCAGGTTAGCCTTGCATGTGACAATTAGGTGGTATATTGAATGCGTCTGAAGGAAGTTTCCTTTGGACATTTGTGAAGTAATACGAAACCTCGGAGATAACTGCAAAAATAAAAGAAGAATGCTATCTAAACACCAATGTCGAAATATGTGTTCTATGTTAATGATTTCATTGCACCATATGCTCATTTCAACAAATGATGTACCCACAGCGATTCATGAAATAAGACTAGAGGAGATCCAAATACTGGTAATCAATACATGGAGAGCAAAATTCTAAGTATGACCTATGCCAAAGAGCTAGTTAAGAAGTATGCTTTAGGGAGCTATGCAAGTAGTACTTTATTAAAAGTTCCTACCACTACATTAAACAGAACTTAAATCGAAATTTAATGAAACTGGAGACTGACCTCCCCCAGGGGCGCCGTAGACAGACTGATAGAGTGGAGTACAGTCGTCCGTAGACACACTTATCTTCATGGTGATATTTTTAGTTGCCATCAAATCGATCCTGTAGCTGTCACCGAATACAGCGTTTTTACCAGAACCAAACATCTGCCTGCCCGTGTATGTGGAATTAGCTAAAAAATAGAATTAAAATGTAGTAAATATATTGTAAGTAAGATACATGCTCAGGGCTATTTTGCACAACGGTTGAAATCATCTTTGAGGAAGTTCTTCGGTCGCTACGGGGATATTATAAACGCATATCAGATCCCCCTTTCCAGAATGATAGTGACATTTCTGGATTGTGATTGAATGGCTGTCATCATCACCAAACAAGAAATACTTACTTTATGTATACATCAATATGTACATCGAGACAATCACCGATTTTGACAAGTTTCCAAGGAGCTGTTGCGACTGGTGTTGCATGCAGTCAGGAGACGCTGACTCTCCCCGGGCACCTGGTCTCACTTAGGAATGTTATTCATTCTGAGATTCGCAACCGTTCCTATGGAAATTCTAATGATTTTGCCTTCTCGACTTTGAGACTGAATAACTGATAGGTAGTTCTTTATGAAGACATCATATACAGCATCTGAGACCAATAAGTAGACCTTAGCTCATGAGAAGGAAGTCGGGATGCAAGGTCAAAACAGCATCAAAATAGGCAAACCCAATCGTTCTTACTGCACACTTTGTACTAAGGATCTTTTTTGCATTCTCAACCACTGCACTTTTGAAATATCTTAGTACTACTATGAGGGTTGAATCCATAGTGGATAGACCATTTATCTTTGAAATATTCATTTTCAAGAGAGAAAATTTATTAGTGACGACATACCTGGAACACAGGGTGGGGTCATTTCATCAACCAGGGGAAATGATTGGCATGAACTAGTTGTTACAATGTATTGTTTGTGCTGTCCAATGGAAACATTGATTATTTTGAAATGGATAAACATGTATATATTACATGTAATTTTTTTTTACTGTATTACATATATAAATAAGATTGTGTTGCACCCTATGCGTATTTCATTTTAGAGAAAATCTAAATAATGAATTGTTGATGAATATCATAATTTTTCTAAAAAAAAGACCAACAATAATATAAGACAAAGAGCTTCATAAGGCCAGAGCTGTTACTACTCATTGATTCAAAAAATATTTTTCAAGCTTAGTATTAACAGACTATGAGAGTTAAACGTATTTCAAGTCAACGCGGAAACAGGGCCGAGTAAGTAGTCAATGGATATCGGAGACTAAGTACATTAGTAGCTATACCAACATCATAGAGAAAATGGCCGTGTACATATACGAGGGCTGATTGATATGTGGTGAGCCTCGTATTGATGGATTTGAATTTATCAGACATTTTGCATTATTTTTCTCTATAATCCCCTTCAGTATCTATACACTTTTGCCACCGTTTAAGAGCATCATTTCCTCTTTTAAAGAACTCCTTATCTTAACTGGTCAGAAAACATTCCACTGCAAGTATGACGCCATCATCACGGGTGCCATAATTAGCTGCTTTCAGTTTTAAGATTAGATGAAAGTCTGAGGGAGCAAGATCAGGTGAATAAGGCAGATGCTCAATCAAATGAAAGGCACAATCATGACTTGTGAACAGGAGCAATATCCTGATGGAACAACACATCTTTAACGAGTGAGCTTTGTGTCAAAAGTGAAGCATAGTATGTGCCATTAATTGTTGGTCCTTTTTGGAGATAATCTATCAGAAGAATACCTTCTTCATCCCAGAAAACCGAGGGTTACAACATATCAGTCAGCCCTTGTAAATCACAATCTTAAAAGTTTTAACCAACGTAGTATTAACATCTCATTTAACCAATGTATCATTGTTTAATCAAGATACTGACATGTTTGTAGTCCATGATGACCTTCGTTGTGTCCACTGTGCCATCGTCGTTGCGCACTGAGCGGTCAGATCTCAGCATCTTAACATCATAGTCATAGTAGATCTGAGCTTCATACTGAAAAAAAGAAAGAAGATGTACTATTTTTAAAAACATTCAACTTTTCAATTTTGTAATATCAAGCAATAAAACTCGTTTCATTTCTAAATTTCAGGCAGGTATTTTATTTAGAGTGATAAAAGGTCGGCTGGGATACACCATTAATTGGGATTCATGAAGCAATTCTGTCGCCTTCTATGTCAGGCGAGCAATGTAATATTCCGATACAGTACGGATATGCAGATCGCATATAACATATTACATCAATGTAAATCAATTGGAGTGACCTTAATTATCTTTGATCTAATGAAAAGTTGACTGTGTCGTAATCGACGATTACATTATCCCCTTTATGAAGTCTCTCACCAAGGAACTGTCATTGTTCGTCATACAATGAATTGTGGCAAGGCAGGATGTAGAGATGAGAATAGAATTAGAAACTGTCTGAAAGCCCAATGGCATAGAGAGGTGAGAGAAATGGAAGGTGTCTGGAAATGGAATTACTAATTGGTTACAGATAATCAAAGAACTTAATTAGAACTTACATCTGTTGGTGTTGGTACGCCGCTTTTTGGGTCAATGTATCCCCCTATTTCGTGAAGAGCAGCCTGAAACTGGTGTCCGGTACAACAAGGGGTGGGGTCCGCCCGACAGAGGAGGGGTAAGAGGGGCAAAATTAACTTCCACATTATGGTTACACGCGGTAAGATATACTAGGATAGGAATAAATGAGATCTTGACCTGACTGATTTGATAAAATATCAGGCAATATCTTTCAGAGACCTTATCTTTAGGATCAGTTTCTTGCAAGGTGATCCAAGAGAGTCATAATGTAGAATATCTTTTCTGACATAGAATAATAAAAGCCAACAGTAAAATCAAAATCCATTATAGGTTATGTAGTTGATTGACCTCAATACATAACAGGAGACGGATCAGAGGGTATGAAAGATACGAAAACTTTTAAGATATTTGCAAATATCAGAAAAAATGAGCATTCATGACATAATGGACAATTTTAATCTAATTTTACTTTTTATTGTTACTTTTTCGATGTTTATTTCAACTCGGCCCTCATTACCTTCGCAACAGGCTGGTATATGAGGCTTCAAATTTTGCCTAAAGTCGCTTACGCGCGTTTTTATTGATCAACATTTTGTTTTAGAATATCAACGAAAACAACATCTGTGTATCTTGGAAGACGTCTGTTCATCCAGAAAGTGACTGAGTTGCGTTAACATAATCCGAATACATGTATATACACACTTTCCTTTTTATATAGCGGATGGTCGTCCAAAGTTGACGTTACAGTGTACATTGCCCCCCCTCTGTATCCGTGGTATCATGTGTATGTATATCTTTTATGCTGTTTTATGTCGTCTTTGTTGTTTTGTTTTGGTATTGCAACGGACACCTGTTGGTGATTTGGAGATTCCCCCTTTCTTTAATGCTGAGGTGTTTCTACTTTGACTGTTGGTTTATTAGGTGTTCGTGTCATATTAGTCTCATTGTTCCCTGTTGTTTTTTGAGGTTGTATTGTCTGATGTTTGTTTTTGGTTACATCTTGCTGGTGTGTTCCACCCTGTTCGGTAATAAATCACATCCATATCCTTCTGACCAATTCTTTGTGCACTCATTTTCTAACACAGATGTCAGTATAAATAAGGCGGCATCACATGGATTATTTTTCATGAAATCCTCCATATGATTGTTCTGAAAGAATTTTCCTCATACATGAATGGCGAAGAAAATTGTAGGGGTAGCAAATTTCGTTGAATTATATAAGGATAATTTTCCCACCATTTTTTCTCTTCATTTTCCTATTATGAGGTGAATATCTCGTTTCACCATCCGAACCTTGAGAAATGAATTTTATTCTGTTTGTTTGTACCACTAATACGTCCCAAAACAGGAATAAAAAGTTCTGTAAAAAGTGTTCATGTATCACCCTGCCTGATTCTTACGTGAACTTGTACTTTTAAGTTCAGAAGTGGACACTAAGTTATGTGACTTCTTTAAAAGCGGTCTGGATGTCCTGTTATTTATGATTATGTTCACCCACGCAAATAATGTCAATTGCATAAATAAATGAATAATGTAATATTTATAATGGTTAAATATTGTGCAGAAATATGCTACTAGTATATAGCAATGAAACTTCTTTGATCTTCAGAAGAATTTTAACTGCAAACAAATTATTTTTTGGCAAAGCTTGGAGATTGATTGTTCAAGATAAGAAAGTCTAAATCGTGTTTTCTTTGGATAACGAATCGAAAATTTTGAACATCATTGTTTCAGCGAGGACCACTGGGAGAGAGGATAGAAAAGAGGTAAAAGGATGAGTTGGCGGGGATATAAAAGGACACTGGCTGCCAAATACGTTTATTAGGATACAAACAACAATAAACAACTACATGGTAGGCAAGTAGCCATTACTGTGAATTAGGACGACTATTAATATTGTATTACGTTCTACAGTCACCAACCGCCCTGCCTTTTAGCGCTTCTTAATGTCGCAATTTGAGCAAACCCATTCAAAGTATTGCAACTATGTCCTAACTTATAATGGTGCGAAGGAAAAACACAGTAAATCCTTATAGTTCAGTGGCCATTTGAGACGTACATGACGATGACGGATGGGATTTCAGCATCGCTGCACCAATATTACCGTGGGTGCATTATCACAGTAGCACTAAGCAATATTTAATCTTTAATGTGTTACATATATTTTGTAATAGATTTTTATCATAATTAAATGACCTGGGTCCCTCCATTGCGTAATTCACATCTACATCGCAAGGTGAGTTGACGTACATCAAGACAGTTCCAAAGAATGCATGGAAAGAATGCGCAGTCATTAATCAAAAATGTCAATTTCTGTGATATTTGAATTTTATTAGTAACGCCTGAAATGCCATCCATGCCTCTTTCAGGTGTTTTTATATGCCTTTAGTGCTCTAATGGACAGCATTTATTGCAGCAAGTGTGTATGGCTTTACCTAGATCATCTTACCTCCAGACTAGCAAGATTCCACAAAACATAATAAATGTAGGACAACTCAACAACAAAGTTTTTGAGACACAAGCAGGTACAATTTCTTGCAAGATTTTGATTGACAAAATGACATCTAGAAAATTTCAAGCCAGTACGATTTCTTCGTGCGACTTTTCTAATATGTACACCACGCTTCCTCACGACAAATTCAATGATCGATTGTCCAAACTCATTAAATTATGTTTTGATCAAGAGGGGAAAACTTATATTTGTACCTCTGAATCAAAAGGTTTCTTTTCCGCATCATGGACATGTATTGCCTTATCCTTCCTCTTGGACAACATTTATATAAGATTTATTGAGAATCTCTACAAGTAGGTTGTAGGGATCCCTATGGGTACTGATTTGTGACTTGTTGCAGATTTATTTTTATAAACGTATGAAAGAGATTTTATCCAAATTCTCCAAAAGCAAAGAAAAGATGATAATTTTAAATGTTTCATTGGTACTTCTAGGTACCTGGATGATATTCTTACTATCGACAATCCTGTTTTTGAAAAGTATAAAAATGTTATTTATCCATAAGAATTGACTCAAAACTAGGCAAATGTTACAAACATAGAAACACCATTTTTGGACGTAAATACCTCAATTGTTAATGGACAGACAAACAGACAGAATAGTTTATTTAAGTGACACATGTCAATAATACAAACATATCACAACATATACAACAAGTAAATAAAACATTTACAAGCATAACATATTGACATCCAGCCATATTTGGCTTATGAGACACTATACAGTGATGATTCGTTAGTCCGGACGAATTGGTTCCCGAGGAATTCGTCCGGATTAACGAATTTTCCGGATTACTGAATCATGTTAAAAATGTCAAAACTAGAGCGCGAAATTCCGAAGGAAAGGGAGAGGGTCGGCCGTTTTTTTTTTTGTGCGTGTATGTACGGTTAAATTGTCTTGTAAACAAATATTTTCTCATCAAAGGTAATTTGATTAAATGTTTATTTCTTGAAAATAATAGATTACTGAATCTCTAGATACGTCTTTTAAGCATGAGCGCTAAAAAGTAGAAAAGGGGAAGGTGGTTCGGGCGCCGGAATTTTCTCTTCGCTTTTTTGTATTGGTAAAATCGTCTTGAAGTCAATACTTTTCTCATCATTGAAAATAAATATACAAGTAGTTTTATTTCTTTATTATTCGAATCAAATTAATAGAACTGAATAGAACAAAATGCACAAGAATAAAGATCAAACGAAAGTGAGGGAGGCCTCCGTTTTATTACACTGAGATCAAGAATTTTAGATAGAGCGTTACTTTAACCTTTAAAATAAGAATAAAAATGTATCTAAACATCGAAGCTCCGAGGGTGCCGATAGTTACCACTACCTACCGAAACTTAGCACTTTTCTTCTTGAAAAATACGGAAATCATCGTCTGTCAAGAGCGGTTGACGGCCGTTTTCGATTCAATTTTAATCAAAAACAAGCCCTGAATATCTCAGCTAACACTAACATTCAGTTCGCTCTCATCTTCATCGTGACACAAACATTAAAATTAAAAATAGCAACTTTAATTTGAAATTATTGTAGGGCGCGCATATGTTCAAAATAATGATCAAACGCTACAAGCTCAAAATGTCACAATAAGAATTAAGAAAGTGGCTAAAAGAAGCGAAAAATTAAGTCTTTTAATGCATAGATTTGATAACCACGTAAGTACGCGTACCCGAAGCCGTGACTAGTGCTACGTATCCCATCGCCTAATTAATCTGCCGGTTCTCCGGTAAATTTCTCCAGGTAAAAATTAATTGTTATGAAAACATGTCCATGTAGATTTCTCCAGTTAAAAATTAATTGTTATGAAAACACGTCCGTGTGGATTTCTCCAGGTAAAAATTAATTGTTATGAAAACACGTCCATAGTTGCTTATATCGTCCGGACTAACGGGACAAAGTAACATATGATCCGCACGTCCGTTCCCGGAAACTACCGTCCGGATTTCCGGATTATCGGATCATTTTTGCACTATGCACGTTTGTTCCCTGAGAAATCGTCCGGAGTAACGAATTTTCCGGAGTAACGAATTCCGGACTAACGAATCATCACTGTACATTAAAATATGTACATAGTAAATTTAAGATTTAAGATAAAATAAAGGATCATAATGGAAAGATTCATACATGTGCGTATGACAATAGAGATTATTTTGGATTCAACATAATAAATGTTCCCTTACTTGACGGTTAACCGTCATACGTAGTATCTAGATTTTATAGTTCATCTGGTATGCCAGAGCATGTACTGATGTTTTGGATTTTCATAGAAGAAATTTGCAAATTACCAAGGAACTTTTAGGTCAAAGTTTTCGATTTCACAAACTAGTAAAGACTTTATGGAAATTTAACAAAACGTATCATCAACTCTTTTTGAAATTCGGATCCATACTAGCAACAGAGTATATTACTTTGGATATATCGATTAAGAAGGATCAAAGGTAGACAGAACTACCATCGGAATTGTGTTCTGTCACCAGACGGACACTTGGCTTAATTGGAATTGCATTCTGACTGACTATGACGATAGGTCTCCATTACAGGCCCTGTCCAAACCTCGTTAGAAACGACAGGGCCCCGACCAACTGTCCTCTCTGAATGTCAGACTCCTCGGGTGATCACATGCTCTCTACAGCCGACAGAGCACGTATGCCTTCTGTTTTTTTATATCCATTTACATACCCATCTGTGTGCTTCATAGGGACCCTACGTCATGATGTCTGTTTGTATATTCATCTTACAGTTAGAAGGTTATCTTACACTCCATTTGTGTAGATAACAAGGAAATTAAAGTATTCCAATTTGCTACCTTCTTCAACAACATTTCAAATCATTTCCGAGTACTAGCAACGTCTCAAGAAGATCCTGACGACAAACTCAACAGCACTCACAATAGAGCACAAAATTGAGCATCGAAGGACCCCTAGTAAGCTAGAGATGGGACCAGGTGTCCGAGAGGAGTAAACATCCCTCGTTTGGCTAGCTAGCCACACCCGCCGTCGATGTTCAAGGAATATCATAATTATATTTTACACATCGTTATCAAGCATATTGTAAGGCATTTTAGACCATTGAATAACTTAAATGTTTCTCAATTATTGGAAAAAGAAATAATGCATAAGGTGGCGTGAATGACAAAGTTCAAATCTAAGTATAGATATGATTTCGTAAAGTGACTTTCTTCAAAATTACGTTGGTAATTAAATCAAAGGAATTTGTGACGTATCCAACTTGATAGTTTTCTCTCCCACTGAAAAGCTGAAAAAGTTAGCGATGAAAGATTTTTATCTTTTCATCATAAGGCAACAGATCTGAATCCAGTGGTTTCTATCCTATTATATTTAAGGCATTAGGGGTAAAATGCTCTACTTCCAGTTGTTTTGAAAACAGAAAAAAATAAATACCACGACTTCGGCAATGTTCGGGACCATACATGTTCATGCCGAGTTGAATGAAACATTTAAAAATATCAAATATCTAAAAATATTTTGACGTACATTATTTCTAGCTTTTCCACAATATTGTTATTATACCCCTAATACCTTCAATGGTTTAAAGGTTTCACCGCTTTCAACTCTGGTGCTATCTACAATGTCTTCCATTTTCAGACGGTGTAATTTAGTCAATGGTCTCCTTACATTTTTATATATTTTGATAGTATTTTGCCTTGTATGTTGGTAGTTTTAACGTGATTGCTCTAGTTGTCTCCAAAAATGTGCATACATGATAAGTTTTATACATGCCTCCTTATTTCAAATACGTGTGTGTTCCGCTGTGATCGTTGGAATTTTGTTGTCATATTGATGGCTTCCTTCATATCTTAGGTTTCTGAACACAGTTTGTATTGATTTAAAAAAAAAAAAAAACATATGGGCAATACAACCCGCTTTGCACAATAGAGTCTCTGGAATTAATCGCGTCATGTAACGAGGCCTTTAATTATAAAAATCATAATCAACCGTCTAAACATTTTCTGGTTTGAGGCGTATAACAATCGTAAAAATGTGAAATCAGTTCCTATTTCTGAACTCTCTATATTTGTATGTAGGAATGTAAGATTGACTCGGACATTGACAATTTTTCTACTTCATAAGGTTGATCAATAAAGTTACTTTGAAAGATAAATATTGTAGTTTTCAATGTAAGAACGTAAATTCTAAAGAGCATGTTTAAGCACATTAAAAAGTTATGCAATCGTATGTAAATTTGCCTTTTTACGTGCACATTCTGTCACATACCACATAAAGGTACGAGACGGGGCCACGAGCACGGTACTGGGCCTTTGGTAGGAGAGACAAACTTGCAGTGTATCCTTATCTGACTGCTTGTTGATGAATGGGGACTGTCGATACATACATTTTGTGAGAAGGGGATGTTGTGAGCCATATAGACTAGCCTGTCTATACCTTCGGCAGTTGCACGTTTTATCGATAGATCACTTGGCAGGATTTAAGTTTACCTGAATGTTTGTGCTCCCTTAATCTAGGCTTTCAGTTCACAAGGATACGGTGGTCTGAAGCAATGGGGCTCTTATATGATAGAATTTATTGACTTTTAACTACAGATACATAAATGGAAAGCCAGTGATACTTACCATTCAATTTGCATGCTGGAATTTCGCAGAACAGAGAAAAATTAAGAAATCTAAAGAAAGGATAAGATTTTTAAAATAGGCGTTAAATTCTGAAAAGTTTTAAAGTTCTCCGCTATAAAGAGCGGGTGTCGCACGTATCCTTATCTATAAGAGAAATCCTATGATCCAATCAATTTGCAATTGTTTGAAGTGTTAAAACAGTGAAAGAGATGATGATAATGTCATATAAGGAAATATTGACACTTTTGTGTGTTTTGACACTTTTCAATTTGTGTTCATGTGGAAAAAGGAGGGGGACTACAGTTTCCATGTCACATAAGGACCGCGGTATGACTGTGAACTATTTCAACGATTTAAGGAGGGATGTGAGGGCTGCTGATATGAGAGAGATGGTAAGTGTTTTATCATCATATATCTGTATTTGTTGATGTATGTCCGAGTAAGGACCACAGAATATGTAAACAAAGCATCCTTTGATGACATATCGTACAGACTATATACTCGCTGTATAAGTTTGTCTGTACTTTCCTCTACACGCTTTATCAGGTGATTATGTAGTTATCTTGATAAATTTCCTTTCTCCTCTTTACTATCAAAGGTCTTACATTATACGTGGACGTAATAGTCATCAGCACCCAATAAATCACCCAAAATTTACATTACATATATTTTTTTAATATCGATTTGATCTGAAGTAAGAATGAATGTTTCTAAAATCAGACCTTAAACAAACAACGAAGAGGGGGTAGGCGATTATGGCTTATCAAAGATTGCATCGGTCATCACATATGTACACAATATTTCAACGGGTGCATATTTGAACATTGATATAGGAACACGGTTCCATTTATTGAAACAAGTAGACCCTGCAAAGATCAAGTATTTCTGTCATCTGTTTGGCATTATCGTCTCAATTTAAAAAATCATTACGCATTTAACAAGTCTTTTGAAAAATTCAGAAAGACATCAAAGATTAAGCCTTCAACCCATACATGCGTCTTTTTATTTGATTTTGGGCATTTTCATTTTTGAAGCATGCCATTTGGAATATGCTACGTACCACATTAAACTGTTGTTATTGACACAGACAGATCTTGATCTTGTTCGGCATTTATCCCCTCAATTTAAAGAATCATTTAACAAGTTTTAATTGAGGATACATTTGTTAAAGCCTTCTACTCAATCTTGTTTATTTTCACTCCTATAAATTGCCATTTGGAACATGCTCTGTACCATTTAAACCTGTTATGACTGACACTGACATATCTTGTATAATCTTAATTCTAATTAATGATGCAGCGTCGGAAATGTTTCTTTCATGCAGAATCTTTTAATGAGAATTTAATGATTTCAAGACGGTGAAACTTCATTATAAGCTCCTTTTACGAAATCTGATATCTGATTTGATGTCTTTAGTATACAAGACATCATACATGAATTTTGATGCATGGAATGCACATGCTAACCTGTAATACAGCCTAGAAGTTGATTATTGACATTAAGTAGAGATAGTTGCAAATTCATGAATAAAGTACGCATGCGCAATAATTTTTGGGGTTATTTGTGTGATATCAGGTGACATTTCTTATTCGAATCTTATTTCTTTTTCATCAAAGAGAATCTAATTTCCATGAATATATCATTCGATCTTTATATTCTCAGTCTTTCGACCAGAAGAGTCTTATTTCTTTTTATTGTTTAACATGAAAGAGAATCCAATTTCCACGAATACATGTAAATCACTAAGCTTTTATATTCTCAGTTCTTTTAATTTGAATTTTCTCTATCCAAAATCAAATGACTGAGGCTTTTTTTTTTTCATTATGTAGACATCGACGTAATTTTTAGAATTAATGTGAATACTCTTGTGGATTTCCTCCTTAAAGGATTTTCCTTCCTTTTCCTCCTGACAGTGACTGTAGGAGAGTGACCGTGGCTTTGTTTTATTTAGCATTTATTGACAATTCACGGTCACTAACTGTAAGATATTATCCGCCTATAAAGAAACGTATGTCAAGTCAGAAATTACCTTTATCAGTAAGGTTATCAGTATTAAAGTTTTTTATGTCCCTGGTATGTTATGCATCCTTTACTATCAGTCCAATTTGTCTCTTCATGCAGACATCTTGGACACTGGTCATCTCAGACATTGGTCATCTTGGACATTAGAATATAGGTCAGATGCTTCCATTGGATTATTAGACGGTCAATGTAACGACGGGGGCTTTCATGCCCTTTAGTAATGTATACGTTATGTATTTTGCAGTTTACAGACCCGAATATATATTATACATGTACATCTTACTGCAGCCCTCGGAACATAAAGAAAACAGTGACACTAAAGAATGAAGGCTGTGTCATATACCTGCCGTAGGTTCAGACATTCACCAGGTGTCTGTGCTCTTCCATTCATTAAACTAATTTAAAGCTCCTGTTTAAATGTTTAGTGCATATATATTCTTTTTAACGTTATAATTGATCATTTGTTCTTATCATAGCATATTTCAAGATCATCCGATAGGAACGTTAAATGTCGACACAGTGTCAACTCCAGAATTTGTGAAGCTCTGATAAATTGATAAATACATAAATTGATAGATATAGACAAATAAATACATTTGTAGATTAAAATAAATATGCATCAGTAAGGATTGTTCCCTTGTTCCTATGTCCCTCGATCGTTTCATCAGGATAGAATGAATTTCTTATAATGAGCTGCAAGCTATTTAAGTCATATGAAATCATTTAAAATTGTCTTTTTCCATCGTCACTTTCTCATTTTTCGAAATCTATAGAAATTTATAGACATCCTACCAATAGCTGCATTCCTAGTATTTTCAAATCAAAATATTTGTAATGCACTTAAATTTAACATTTTTTTCTTCGTAAAATGTATGTATAGGGACATGAAGTAGGTGTTGTCTTTGAGTGAATTTGTCACCTGGATTTATGGTTACAGCATAGTTGTGTGAATATGCACGTAAATTTGCTCATTTATAATTAAACGTGTCGGTAACCATACATACCACTAAATTACAAGTATATAAAGTATTACACTAGTACCCTGTGACATTGTTAGACAACTTGGAATTTAACAGAACATCACGTAAAATCTTCACTTATCTAAATTCATTAAAATTTTACATGGCAATATTTAGCAGTCCTATGACAGGTTTATATATTTGAAAAAAATGGAAGTTCAAAGAACGCTTGACGATGTTGTATATTTCATAATTATGATGATAACCAAGAAGAAATCAAAACTTCCTGATACCTTTTCATGGAAATTTACCAAACATGATTTTATGTTGCACAAAATATTTAATATCAAAGGCCAAATCTTAATATTAGCATTTTGAATACATGATATAAGACAACATATACAAAAACACCGTTCACAAGCCATAGATCATTTAAAAAATCTTCTATACCGGCTAGCTATGCGTCTTATTTTTTGTTCCATGTTGTTGGAGTCCGTACGTACTTCTACCATGTCTGTGCGGTTTTTTGTTTTGTTTTAGAAAACCGTAATCCGACTCGTTAGTCCTTGTTGGTCGATGATGGAGCTGATCACTTCAAAATGACCAAAGAAAAAATCCAGACCGAACACCTAACACAAATACAGTGAATTAAGAGTTTTTGAGTACTGACAGTTTTAATTTCACATCGACTCGACTGAATCTTGATATATAGATTACACATAAAGGGGTTATTTCAAAGTTTTCATTATGTAAAGTCAATATAGGAGTTGTCTTTTTGATGATATTCAGATTGTGAGAGTCTTACACCATCATGATCAATAATGATTCACCAAGGAGCTTTATAGTCAAAATACAACTTGATATCCATTTTTTATTTCTGTAAAATACTTCTTTATCAAGTATGAAAATATCTCCTTTGCAATTCCATCCCAATATCTCTAAAGACGGCAGAAAAATTCAAACTGCAATAACTTTTGTAAAAGTAGGTCAACGATAGAAATAGTGAAACTTATCAATTTTAAGCTTCAAAATTTTTTGAAATTTCAACCAAAATTCTGTTACGACAGAGAACAGCCAAGAGATATACTTCCTTTAAAGGACAACAGACAACAGAGAGGAAATGTGACTCATCACTATGATGTGGAGTTTTTACTCCATTTTTTTTTAAAGAAAGACAAAGATGATTACAGTCGAAACATAAATTCTCCTGGTTTCACAAATACACAGTCATAACGCCCCCTCCCCCCTCCCCCCCCCCCCCCCGGTTTCACAAAGACGGGAGGGGTGTGGTTTTTCAATGCCTGTCATGATTCAGTTTAAGTTGTCTGAGAAAAGAACAACTCTATAAGATTCACATCTAGTCATTTATATGAAAGAACAAAGAGGCGACAACCACAGCGGAAGACACACACACAATATTGTAACAACCAACGTAAATCAACCACACCAACAAAAAGTGAGGCAAACGAGAAAATCTCAAACAATCAGGGCCTACCTAATAAAGCAAAAGGCTGAAAGATAATATATGACGACACATAAAGCAAGGGAGACCAATGGGCATGAAGAACCCAGTTTGGGCGTCATCTGATTATTCAAAGCATATGGAGTTATTACCCTGATAAAGTCCGCACAACCATTCCGATTATCTGGAAAGACATTGATCTCCAAACACGCACAATTGTTTTATAAAAACAAAAGGCATTGTTACAGTGTATGTTATACTACGAACAAGATGCAGGGATTATGTTGATGCATAAAAATCTGTCAGTGAATGTCAAAAGCATTAAGAGTAAAAAATTCTATATTTTTTTAAACAGATTTGGGACCCAGTCCTGGCAGGCCATGCGAGGAGGTGGGGCAAAAAGTGCATGTACAGTACATCAAATGACGATACATACGCACAGCTACTGTATAAAGAATTTTACAACCCCATCACTCGCCCAGGGGAAGTAATCATGAGCTCTATCCGATCCTGGGCCATGCAACAGCAAAACTACACCCGTGGTGGCTGGAAAAGGTGTGAGAAGGAGGGGACCTGCCAATACATGCAGGTATATAACATCGTATAATAAAGAAGGGTAAAACAATATTTTCTTTCGTGATAAAATCATTAAGTAAGTATTTTTAAAGGGGGCAGGTAATGCGACGAAAGGAGGTTGTGATAAGATCGTATCTTATGATAGAAAGTTATTGTTCTGCTAGCTCTGTCTGTGACAAACCTACTTGCCCTATAACAAAGAACGTATCAAAATACTGATTTCTATTGTTCTTAAGTATACATTACTGATGAGAGGTACATATCAAATAGTACATATTTCATGTTGTGTGGTGACGCTGCAGTTTATATTTGTTTGATATTCGAATCCTAACATTCTTTTTCCAGTGTTACAAAGCATGGTATAGCAACCCAAATTCATTCTCATTATTATTTCTTTATGTCCATTTTATTAAAGGAGTCTATAGGAATTGTATGGCAAGAAATAAATTTATTATCATTGTGTGAAATTAATTACATAGACTTTTCGCGCGTTACTGAAGCCATGTCTGGAGGGCATCGTATATACGGCGGTCAGTGTCATTCATAAAAACACCCTCCCTTTCGTATCCACTTCATATTTAACTTTAAGCTACTTTAATGTTGACTGTCACTTGTGGAGGTCCATCATTATGTAACAAAGAAAATAAAAGGTAATGCTTGAAGGTAAAGTACCAGTTTTAACGTCAGGTTAGATTCTGGTAGCGCTATCTCGGTGGTATACCCAACTTAACCACGCGGAAAAACGTAAAGATCCACAGATATATACTTAACGAAATCCAAGGTGATTACATGTTCTGAATAAGAAGAAAAGCGGGGACAAATACCGTTGATGAAAGAAAGTTGCTATGTGAAGGGATTACAAACATAGATGAATATAATCCAAGAGGGTAACCGGCGTCTTGTTGCATAATTCTATTTTTGGTGCTAGGTCTGATGGGTGAGCTATAAATCTGCATCATCTTGGTCTCACCTCTTTCATTGAACATGAGCTCGTTTCGGCCAACAGAGAACGGGCTCTTCATATGTCCGTTTTGCTGAAGGCATTGTGTCTTATTGTCTTGTTTGTAACGGGAACTTAATTCCAACTATATCTGGCGAGCGTAGCGAGCCGTAAAATTATAAGACATGAAGTTTTCATTTTTTTAATTTAGTCATCCATGCATGTATATACAACTTTATTCTATATTGGCGAGCGGAGCGAGCCATTAAATTTTTGGAATAGATGGTTACATTTTGTCATAAGAATACAATCTCTCTCTCATTTTCCATGCTCTATTTTTGTTCGATCATTTGGGGAAGGTTGGGAAGATTAGGGCATTGTAACCCCACTATCCACCTGTCTAACCTAGTTAGATCGGCACATGAAAATGAAGCATTTGGTAATTATTCAATTTGATTTTGAATTTGTATATGTGTATTACATATGAATCCGTTGAAACACGATGACAAAGAAAGTTGAAGACAAAGTGAAGACGAGAAAATAGACAGCTAATTAATGAAACATTGAGTGCGGCGAGCGAATCGAGCCGAAAATTTCCCCAAAAGTAAAGAGATTAAGCATAAAGAGAGTATTCTGAATCAATAACTTTGGGTGAAAGGGGGGCCCCCTGCCCCCTCTAAATCCGCCACTGTCGAGAACGCTTCACGACTATGATGGCTTATGTTATTGGGACTGGGGAGAGTTGCACAGTCCCAAATATAGTACCTCAATTTGTATTTGTTGTTCTTTATGGATTGTTCTTGCTCCAATATTCTTTGTTTGTTCGTCCTCTAGGTTTGGATCCTTTTATAATCCCCACTTAAGTTTTTGGAAACATACTTTTTAGGACAGTTTTTCGATTAACATCCAATGATGATGTCGCTGCTCAACTTTCAAGAGTCAAGAACAGCAACTGAAGATTTTGTGTTTATGTTACCATTATGGTAAATCAGAGTTGGTTTCTCCCTCTAGATCAAGTTGCTTTCGTTTTTTTTGTTTTTTTTTCGACAGATGCTATTCCTGAAACAGAAAGAAGTCAGTGGTCCCTGTAGTATATTAACTTCATCCATAAGGACATAATTACAAATTCTCGTCAATATTTTTGGAAAAGAATATCATGAATGTTATGCAGGTGAGCTAGAGATGGACTACTAGACTTGCGGTGAAATTTAATATCGAGTGAATTAATTCGGGAAAAACAGAGTTTCGTCTCCTTTTGGTTTGGTACAATAGAAGACACAATAAAAATGGGTACGTCTATATAGTTGGAGCGACAATGCTTAATGTTCTCATACTTTTGGAGACGAGAAGGTCATGCAAATATGCAAAATGATTTCGTCTGTCTGTACTTTTCACTAACGCTACACATGTTGAATATTGTCGAATCATGCTCCATCGAAGGATTTCTTTTTATACCATACAAAGGGTTGGGTTTCCTGTGTTAAGTCCTTCAAAGGAACACATGGTGTTCTGTTAATTATTGCTGACAGATTTAGAACATTTTTGATTAAAGAAACATTATACCAACATGGATGAGATTGACCCCAGCGTCTGGGCCCCTCCCCCGAGGTCAAGGACTATTGGGAATCCTTCAATGATGAAATATAACTACAACATAAAGTATGTGTGAAACACGATGCATCTTTTGAGCGTATGACGCGTACATGGTGGTACACTTTGACTGAAGTCTCAGTTTAATGCTGTACATAGTCTACATTATGGGAATCATTCTTTTGAATGTCATTCATCTTTCTCGCTGTATTGCACAAATAGAATCAAAAGTGGAATATCAAAATTTGATATTCCTGTGCAACATGGGGTGATTAAAACGAGAAGTGAAATGTGCAACTTAAATTTCCAATAAAAAGTGATGTCAAACTCGCTAGAATTGTACTCTAACAGCATGCTTGAAGATATGCAACACGTGTTTCAAGTGTTTTCAATGTTTTAGACCGGTAAGAATAATGATCATATCAAAATATACATATTTGTATTTGTATACGGGAAAGATAAATGTTTTCCTCCAAAACAGAGAAAAGGATTACCTAACATATCGATGAGTGTTTATAATAGGTTCTTTATATCATATTGATTTGTATTAAAGACACAACACAAATGTTTGTTTATTGTACAACTCTAGTGTATTCTGATTATTCAAGGAGAGGACTGTAGTTATGGACAATGTTTAACTCTCCATGTTTATCAGTGCTATCTATTGAATATTGGTGAAAGTTTTAATCACAACACTTTTAAATCAAGAGAAATTCAAACGGTTGACATTTTTTCTATTCGTGCGCGTCTCGTACATGTCGGTATCGGTTATTAGATTAAACATATTTATTGCAATCAAATATAACATTGCATCGGATTGGGCACAAGTTGTCCAACTTAGATTTGCCCTCTCCGTCGGTTATGATTAGAAAATTTCTACGGTTCGAAGTAAAGTAGAAATTTATTGTCTTGGCGGAATGATATAACAATTTGATTGGTCAAGAGAATGACAGTATGTCACGTGCGCTATTCGCGCTTCTCGTATAGGTAGTGGTCACTTCTAGCCTAGCACCCGAGCAGTGCACATTAAATTTTACACTAAGACATTTTGATAAATGTTTATGCATAGCATTTTATATTTTATGCTCATTTGAATTGTTTTCAAAATTTTTGAAAAGTTATTTTGAGTCAAACCTGTAGTTATACTAGTATATGTCTTAACGAGTACACAGCGCAGCCTCTAGCGTTGTTATATTTTCTCTCATGAGCTTGCTTAGCACCTGGTTTGAAACATTTTGCACAATAGTCTAAATTTCAAAATTAATTTTAAATCATAGATATTTATTTTTCAAATACATCAGTGCAGAATGAGTCGCCGATGTCTAGAGGACACGTTGCCGGTTTTTTTCGTGAGCGGCTATGGAGGCTCGAGAAAATATTATTTCTCCCTTGCCGTAGGGGGAGTGTCTTTATCATATGTACTCGTATTATTTCTACAACTATTTCAGAATATTTACATTACTAGTAGATTCCATATGTTAAACGCCCATTAGGCAACTAGAATTATATTCCAATAACTTGGGTTGCTATTGTGACGTCACGTTCAAGTTTTGCATGTAGGAAGAATTTAAAAACGTTAAAATACATTTGACGCTGTTACAGGCAAAATATGCGAAGTGCATGCAAATAAAAATGACCAATAATTAGAATAAATGTAAATATAAGTAATGACTGTCTTACTTTTGGTGTTCATGGGTGTATAATTCTGGTTGGACACGTGCAAATTTTCCGAGAATCGCTTCGCGATTCACGGAATTTGCACGTGCCCAACCAGAATTATACACCCATGAACACCAAAAGTAAGACAGTCATTTCTTAAATGTATATTGTACGTATGTGTTTATACAGTTTATGCTTGAATTATATTTATAACATATATTTATATGCTTTTCTATGTACAAAATGAGAATAAATCCCGACGGATATCTACGGCTAGGCTGTCGGCAAAACAAGATATGTGTTTTGATTATTGTTATATTGTTAGAAGTGTAGACTAGACTAGAAGTCCTCCGCAGACGTCAACTACACACTGGCCATCACTTTATGCGTTGCTCCGTCTGTTTTGTTTATATCAGCGTTACTGTTCTTGCTCGTACCTCTTGTCTACATGGCGCTTCTCTGCTTTGCATCATTATTTCAAAAGAGAGAAAGTGTATCCATTTGAAAATTACCCGACTTCGGACCTGAGGTGGAATCTACCTTAAATACAATTTTCAGTTTGTATTGACTCCATCTCTGCAATTTTGCCATAAATAAACGTTGTATCTTAGAATGATCTTAATTTACAGATGATCTCCAGCAGTTCAGATTTCGTTGGTTGTTCTTTGACACAATGCCCTAAACTCCAGGTGAAGGGAACTTCCGAACAATCAGACATGTACTTTGTTGTCTGCTTCATATCACCAAAGTACGTGTACAGATATTAGTAATGTATGTATTCACTGCTCTTTGAAGCGTATTAGAATTTTCTGGAATAGTCTTAATCTGTAAAAAAAAAAAAAAAATTGGAAAAGTAATGAATTTGAAGAAAATAAATGAAAAGTTTCAAAAAGGAAATGATATGGCATGTCTGTACTGACAGATCAACACCTATGACACTGCCTTACACCCGGGGTCGTCGCTGCTCAAGATGCCCCTCTGGACTCTCTTGCAGAAAGAGGCTTTGCTCACGTAAGTATGATAATGTTCTGCAAAGAACAAATTCAGCTCAAAAATTACAGTAAAACTGAATGTTTAAGTTCGCACTGGCCAAAGTGTATACATGTAACATGTGTAACGATACAATAGATTTTATACTCTCTTTCAACCAGGACGTTCAAAGAGGAAAAGGCGACCGGCTGAGACAAGACGACTTCCATATGGTCAAGACGCACGTATCAAAAATCAGCATTTGAACGACAATGTTAAAAACTCAAGATTTCAATCAAAAAAGACGATGTTATCCGATATAAAACCGTCTCTACCTCAAGCATCAATAAAGATATCATCCACTGAACTTAAAGAAGCCTCATTGCTACATGGCCGTTACCTTGACAACAAAGGTCAGGTTAGATTATCCAAAAATTACGATTCAATCGAAAGGTACGATCTCTACGGTACGAGTTCGTCCGCCGAAAGACAGAGAAAAGGGTTGGCAGGAAGGACAATTCCAGAAGCGCCATCTGGAAAAAGAAACCGAGGTATGATTACAAAGTGAAATGGAATATGTTTTTAATATTAAGATCAGTCTGCTGAAGGTTTATCTGAGTATTATATTCTTTTTATTTCGATATTATTGAAATTGAGGTTAACCTCTTCCTTTACGTCGAATGAAGGATTAAACATCTTCTGCACACTACATTCTGCTTGTTTGTTCGAGACAGTTTTCTTGACTCCTCCATTTTGTAAGGAACATACAATAAGCTAGTGAAGATTTGTGGTAACTTCATAATAATAACGACATCGTGTTTAATCGAATATGCAAAATACCACCCTTACATCCTGTATGCAAAGTAATTTGATACTCATTAGAATGATTCTCAATTAATTCATGTATTTGGCTTATAAGGAACAAGAAAGTAAAATCCTGATCGATTCCTTCATTGTCGAATATTAGGGGCGGAGATCATAATAGGATTAAGAGGAAAGTTCAGTTAATGAAACCTGATATGGCAATTGATCGAATACACCATATGTGATAATTATGTAGTTTAATTATCATACTTGGTGAATTTGATGCTTAAATTGTGAGGGCAAGATAATTAACTTCTCAGTAAAATTTCAAGTTCATGGTAGGATTTACTAGGCTTATCGTGTGAAGTAGGGACAAGACTTGATACAGATACACATTTTATGTCGCCTGCAAAATATTGGGATAACTTTGTCACTATATAACAATCTGTTTGTTCGTCTGTCTGCTAGTCACATTTTCTCATTTGTGAATATAACTTGAATGGTATATGCATTGTACATCTGTCAAACTTGCATGATGAGACTCAACATCCAATTATAGGCAAAGTCATCTGCAAGGTCAAGGTCACATATTAAGGGTCAAACAGGGCGACTTGAGACATACCTGCTCTTGAACAGTTCTATTTTGGTCAAGTTATTAATATTAATTTTCATTGTGAACTTATTCTAATTTGTTGTATCACTTACCATTAACAAGTTTAATACAAACAGTGAGAAGACAAGTCCGTGATCCGTATGCTGCCGAGAGGGAACGAAGACGACAAGAGAGACTACGGTACGACCGTCAGAGGCAACTTAGGGATCAGGAGATGCGCGCGCAACAACAAAGGGACAGGGAGGAAAGAGAAAGGCGCCAACGACAAAGACGCCAGGAGTACGAACGTGAGTTAGAGAGACGCAGACAAGAGCGTCTTCGAGAACATAATAGAAGGAATCGGCGACCCTACGATCCTCGACAACCGCAAGCTTTAGGCAAGTCCGCTAGTGCTCTAGTCTCATTGTGGTTTGGTCAGTCGTGGTGATTGTTCGGTTTGGTGTTGCTTGGCTATATATATGCAAGTTTAAGTTAACAATTGTTTACGAAATTACGACTTCAAGGTTGTTTGCATTATCTTAATTATGAAATAAAGCATTAAGTTATTATGAATTCATTCAGCAATTATACAAAGTTATAAATACATTTGTATCTTTACACTGTTACTACTAATTTCACTGCATGAAATAACGAATATATTAAATTTGTTTATGAAAATCGTTCTTGGAAGTTCTTTTGCAGACATGAAACACAGTGAACCAGTAATTTGTTTTTCAACTAAATATTTTGTTTTTTGTATGATAGATCTGTAGAATAGTATAAAACTATACAATCAAAAGAGGTTTTGCAAAATGCGAGGTTATTACAGTCTATTTCAAAACGGGCAATTTTTTGAAGAATTCTAGATAAACAGCTTTTGCATTAGAAACACTGCTTCCCTGCTTTCAAAAAAGATTAACCATGCTTATTTGCTTGCACTATTTGTTCAACTCATCGCTTTGTCATGTCATGAGGCAAAGGCTCAAAGTGAGCTATTGTCATATCGCTTCGTCCATCGTCCGGCGGTCCGTCCGTCGTCTGTCCGTAAACTTTTCACATTTTCAACTTCTTCTCCTTAATTGCTGAACAGATCCATGGAACTTGGTAGGAATGAAGTACGAATGCTACAAGTGCTGTTTTTTCCATCCGGATCGGTCATAAGGTGGTGCCACCACAGGCAGAATTAGGTCACAGGGGGTACCCTCCTTTGACAAACTTCTTCAGAATTGAAGCATATATCGACAAACCAAAAGCATAAGAATGCTCTAGAAGGATGTCTCAAAAAGTGTTGTTATTTTTTGTTTCGCTCTGAAGTCAAATTTTTGACGCGTTTTTTTTACGTCTATTCGGACTCTGTCAGAAATGCCCAGTTTTGAACTTTTTCTTTGAATAAATAACTCTATGAATGTATGCACTCATTTACAGCATATTTGACACATCTTTCTTACATCAATTGCTACACAACCTGATGGTTCCAATAGATACTTTCAATCTGGATCTGCCCTGGTAAAGTACAACTACAATATGTATGTATCAATATGCATTGTTAGTGTGGTAAGAGTGTGCATAGTTATCAGGTGAGCGATGTGCCCGACGGGGCTTTTGATTGTACCGATATCCATTGATTACCCTAGTAACATTGTATCTTTTATTAAAGCGGTGGTCACAACCCGCCGTACGTGCACGTACGTGCTGTCTGCGTGCAAAAACGTAGGCAAACCTTGGGTATCCGTACGGTGTCCGTGCGTTATCAGTACGTGTCCCGTACGTATTCCTTTGCGGATTTGGGAACACGCAGACAGGACGTAGCAGTTTCAGTGCATACAGAACTTTCGCTGCGTCCTGTCTGCGTACTGTCTAAGAATTCAACAAGAAGTACGACACGCACGTTGCACGTACGTTGCAAGTACGTTGCAAGTACATGCAACGCACCTTCGGCGCAAGGAAGTAAGGACTCCGTGCGTTGGCAGTACGTGTCAATTCGACATCCTTACAATGACGTAGAAGACGTACGGAGAAAGTACGTGGTAAGCAAGTTGCACGCAAGTCGAAAGTACGTGCAGCGCACTTACTTTTTTTGCGCTACCTATGATGCATGTAACCATTCATATAAACGTGCGTGCGACGTGCGTGACGCACTCCTTCCGCACTCTTGCCACTTCCTTCCTTAGTTTAAACATATTTATTCATTCCATATGCAAGTTACATATAATTACAGAACTACAAACAATGTAGGGATCTGAAAAAAAGCGTATCGCTTATTTAAATTCATTTCCCGTATTAAATTTGGCAATAACTAAGTCAGTCGCTATAACTAGTCAATGTGAAAAAGGAATAAATAAGTAATGAAATGATTACAAAAAGGAGTAGAATTAAAGTAAGGACAAAAATGTAAAGGCAAAAATGTAAAGGCGATAGTGTAAAGGCGAAATGTTGCTGTCGAAACCGATATGGTTTGGGTGACACACGTTTTCAAGTTAAAATGTAACGCATTTATACAAAACTTTGGAATTATGATGCAAATTCTAACAGCAGTATTTTTTTTTTTCCATATATATATACATACATAATAATGAAGTGAGGATAAGGATAATAATGAAATATGAGTTATATCAATAGAGTTTCTGAAGAGAACGTGATGCAGGGGAGAATCACAAAAAGCGTTTGGTTTTCAATATATACTCTTGCACCTTAAGAAAAATATGTTCATTGAACTCGAAGGATTTTCTTCTGTCTCCAAATAAAAGTAAATTGCAATGTAAAGGAAAATCCAAGGAGTACAACAAATTTATTCGTAAGGTTTGATAGTTAGTACAATAAAGGAGATAGTGGGCTGTCGATTCTATTTCGCCACAGGAACAATATGGATTTTCTTCAATATTACACTGAAATAAGTGATGTTTGAGGCCACTACAATTTAGTCTAAGTCTGGTGTGAAGTATCTGACCTTTCCGAGTACCTACATTATAATACCTAGGAACCTCATGGTTAATATAAAGTTTTGAGAGATTAACTTTGAAGGAATTTAAGGAAGGCGATTCTTTCACATTATTAGGCAGAGAATTCCAAAGACGTATTGTCGTGGGCATAAAACTGTTAAAATGGCTAGATGTTCTACATTGTGGAGGGATGAGATGTTGTGAATGTCGTGTGTTGTAATGATGTACTTGGTCATGTTGATTGGGTATGAGTGTCTGTAAGTATTCAGGTGTTAATGAGTTTTTAATTTTATAAAATTCAATAAGTTTATGTTTTTCCCTACGTGTTTCAAGTGTTTCCCATCCACATTCAATATAAAGGAGATTTAAATTGCAAAGTTTGGTCCCACCAGTTACAATCCTAGCTGCATCAATATTAATTCTTTCCAGTTTGTCTTTATAATAAAAGGGACAATTATCATATAAAATATCACCGTATTCGAGAAGTGGGCGAATAAATGAAAAGTACATAGTTTGTAGAGTATGGCGATCAAGATCAAACTTTAGTTTTCTAAGGATATTTAATTTAACTTGGGCTTTATTTACGATTAAGTCAATATGATCCCCCCAATGTAACGTGTTATTTATGATGATCCCCAAATGTTTGTGTTTATTAACTTCATTTACAAGGACGTGATCAAAGAATAATGGAGGATGATTAGCAGGAACTTGTTTTCTAGATATAAGTAGAGACTCAGTCTTATGAGGATTGAATGTAACAAGCCATTGTTTGGCCCATTTATGTACTGTTTCTAAGTTTTCATTCAGTATATGTGCTCCTAGGTTACGATTTTCTATAATTATGTAAATAGACGTGTCATCAGCAAATAATTTAATATTACAATTAATTTCACAAATTATATCATCGATAAATATTAAAAATAGTAAGGGACCTAGAATAGAACCTTGGGGGACTCCAGCATTAATTTCGATGAATTCAGATTCCCTCCCATTTATAACAACTTTTTGTTTCCGATTCGAAAGATAACTTTTTAACCAACAGAGTAAATTCCCACATATCCCCAATTTCTCAATTTTGAATAATAATCCCCTATGCCAAACTCGGTCGAAAGCCTTACTGATGTCAAAAAATACAACCCTAATTTCTTTTCCCTCGTCCAATGCTTGTGAAAATTCGTTTACCATATACAAGAGCTGGTTAATGGTTGAGTCCCCCTTACAAAATCCTGATTGATGAGGTGAAAGAAGTTTATTCGAAATTATGAAGTTATGGAGATATTTATATACACATCTTTCAAATACTTTACTGATAATAGATAAAAGGGATATAGGGCGGTAATTATTAACTTTTTGAGGATTATCTTTTTTGAATACTGGTACAACATTTGCTATTTTCCAAAGAGAAGGAAATTCGTTTAAAGAAAGGGACAAGTTAAATATTTTGGAAAGGGGCAAGGCAAGCTGGTCTGACGCTTCTTTTAAAAATCTTGGGTTTATTAAATCATTTCCTATTGCTTTAGTTGTATCTAATGTCTCTAAAATATCTTTTACGTCATTTTTAGTAATTAAAATGTTTCTTAGGATATTTGAGGAAGAGTTCTCACATAGCGAGGGGATTTCTGCATTTGAGTCTTCTATTCTTGACTGGAGAGAGAAAAACGAGTTTAATAAGTTTGCTTTTTCTAAATCATCAGTAATTACTTCTTCATTATCCGAAACTAAGATATTAATTCCACTATGATTTTTTGAAATATTAGATAACTGTTTTGCCGTTCTCCACCAATCTTTGCTCGCAAATTGATTTTTTTTCACTTTTTCGCACAAATTTACATGGTGTTGCAGTTTTGCGTCGCGAAGAAGACTAATAACCTTGTTTCGTGTACTTTTGAATTTATTCCAATAATAAAGAGAATTTAATTTTTTAGCTTTTTTCCGAAATCTGTTTCTTTTTCTCATTGTTTTTCGAATTTCATTGTTCATCGAAGGAAGATCGTGTTTACGCACAGTTATTATCCTATTTGGTATATATTCAGATGCTACTTCTAAAATTGTTGTTGTGAATTTTTCGACGATATTATTCAAAGATAGCGATGAATCATCAATAAAATTCCAATTTATATTAGATAATTTTGATCTATAACCGTCGTAATTTCCGCGGTCATATAACCAAATTTTCCTTTTATATGCAGTATTTTTAATTTTCTCCGAACGTATCAAGGCGACAATTGGGCAATGGTAGCGTACATTTACATTAAGAAAGGGTTCTATAACAGTACTAAGTTCGATAATGTTAGGGTTATTCACGAGTAGGAGATCGATCAAAGTAGATGAATTTTCTTGGAATGAAGTTGGTTCGTTAATCAATTGGTTTAAATCATACGACGAGCAAATAGATTTCATATTTGTGTCATTTTTGTTTAACTGGTTTTCATTAAAATCACCCGTTATAATTATATTTTTAAATTGAGTATCAGATGCTAATTCAACAGATTGTTCTATTAAATCCCATGTTCTATTACAAGTATTAGGTGGTCTATAAAATACTCCTATAAGAAATTTTTCATTTTTATCTTTGACTTCAATCCATATACATTCTAAATCATTTAATTCTAGATCATACCTTCTTTTGCAGAATAAAGTCTCTTTGCAGTAAATCATGACCCCTCCCCCCAATCTATCACTTCTATCTTTTCGAAAAGGAATACCGAAACCATTTAGTTTGATGTCATCATCAGATATATCAGTATTCAGCCAGGTCTCAGTAAAACAAAGGATATCATAGTTTTGTAATTCAATATTTAATATATCTAGTTTTGGTTTAAGACTTTGTATATTAAGATGTAACAAGGATAAACAAGTTTCTAGTTTTTCTGTAAAAGCACTATCATTTTCAACACTTGTTGAATCGGAATTTAAGGATGAGTCGAGTGAGTAAGGTCCGGGATTAATTTCTATATCACCACATATAATCAACAAAAGTAATAAAAATGTAAGTAAAGAAAGTGTTTTTACTCCTCGAAAAATGTGTGTCAAGTCCAAAATCGTTGTAATTTTCAAGCTAAATGAACGATTGTTAAAAGTACCTATCCTAGCTCTATATACATCCAAAGAAATATTCATTTATTCACGTAATAGCGCTATCTTTAATGTCGTATGCTAGAGCCAGGGTAGGTATAATTACATAGTTGATCTTTTTTGTAGGTATTTTAAATTCAATTTGAAGGAAATACTGAGCAACATTTCGCCATTCTGTTCTTATGATAATGCAACAACACAAAAGTGAAACACAAAATAACAAAAACGTATGTACAACAAAAGCATAATTTGATAATAAATGCATACAAAAAACAAAAAAACAAAAAGGAAGAAGAAGCTTAAACGCCTAAAAGTGGGTATAATTAGTAAGTTGATGGTAGTTGGACCATGAAAACTATAAAATGAGAAAAGAGTTTTATGATGAGAGAGAGAGAGAGAGAGAGAGAGAGAGAGAGAGAGAGAGAGAGAGAGATTATTATATTAAAAGACAGAGCATTTATGTTCACAAATCGGAGAGAGAGAGAGAGAGAGAGAGAGAGAGAGAGAAGGAGTATGTATTAATATGTATTTCTGATATAAATTTCAGGCTATTGACTAGACAATTTCAAAGCAAGAAACAATTAAAGCAGACAAATTTGCAAATTTAGTAAGACATCATTAGGCAGTCGAATCAGTACATAAGTGCAAAATGGATGCAAACCAAAAACGCAAATAAAAACATAAAGTAAGCACGTAATTAACCAAAACCGAGCGTAAATAAAGCAAAACATAACATGTTATCAAAACATTTGCGATACAAATCAATGCAATAAACATCAAATAAACATCAACATTGTCGTTGGGCAATATATAGAACATACAATTACATTCGGAACTTCAAAATCGTCATATCATTCGGAACACTAGAGCCGAATGTTTAGTAGGTCGAAAAATGTAACGACTTTTTGGGAGTGTTCTAATACAGGTTTAGTGTATATACGTTATAATAGCATAATGTGTATGTTTGCAAGTTTGAAACCTGTCGACTAGAAGGAGCTTGCATGTATTTCAGCCATAACTTCCAGTATCAATAAATAGTACTTCGTACCTGTACAATACAGTGTACTTGACGCGTGACGCTTGGTCACGGTATGCAACATATTCAGGTGTATTGAACCTAAACAACTAGCTTTTTTTAACACTGTATATCAGTCGAGGACGGGTGATTAGCTTACTAATAGACCTTTTGTTATTACCATACGACTGGGAACAAACAAAAACAATAAAGCATGATGCGAGTTAAAAACACATGTAAAGAGGGTATACAAACAGAAAATTTTACACATGTTTATAGCAAGAAACAAAAGATAAATAAC
The DNA here is from genome assembly GCA_033119305.1 of Pinctada imbricata. Taxonomy (NCBI): domain Eukaryota; kingdom Metazoa; phylum Mollusca; class Bivalvia; order Pterioida; family Pteriidae; genus Pinctada; species Pinctada imbricata. Next base: position 83,117,180 of record VSWD01000010.1, read on the forward strand.
TTACAAATCGGACGTCTATACACACATTCTAATAATACCTAGACTGGTTCTAGGTCATATGAAACACGTGGGTTTCGGGTCATGCCGTACATGTGACAGTCAAGACCAATCATCATCGCGCACAGTGTTTGTAAACATTACAGCACGCGTTCAGGTGTTAGAGACAGGGGGATGTCCGGGTTGGATGGCAGGAGCAAGGTAGTTTTGCACTTCAATTAGTTTGTCAAGACTTGTGACGAGATGCTTTTTTTCTTGCTTATCGACGAGGAATATTTTCCCGTCCTTGCTTCTTCAGAAAAATGTAGCGCACGTAGCCTCCACAAACACGCACGTCCTAAAAGCACGCACGGCGGGTTGTGACCAGGGCTAAACTTGGTCGTGCTTTGTATTTAATCAGAAACATGGTTTCTCGTCCTGTTGATTTTGAATGGAAAGTAGTGTATAATTATATTTTCGTATTGAATAAAATGCTAAGAATTTCTAAACTTTTTTTAATTGAAAAAAAAAATGAACAAGCGACTTAACAGCCTTTTCATACACCGGGTTTCTGCACAATAGGAGTTTTAAATGGATTTTTTATGATGAAAAATAGGAATTTGATATACTCAATTTTTTATCTTTATATGACGTCATTAGTAGGAGGTATGGAGCAGACGGACAAGTACTACTTAGAGCAGGTTCACAACACACTGAGGGGAACGTCAATGAGGGAAATGGTAAGAATGTGAATTCATGCTTACGACCTCATAATTTGTTAATATCTTATGTCTATATATATTACATATATAATGAAAAGACAAACTTTTTGAATTTAAAGATTGCTTATTTGTGTCATGTTATTGTCAATGATACACGTAGAATTCACTTTGAAATATAAGTCTACGATCTTTTTGAAATTTTCTTCGGTTTGATTTCCTATTCCGAATCAACGATACATTTTAGTAGGAAAAAAAGATGTAATTTTAAAATTTGCATGAAATTTCCACGTCAGATATACATAACAAATGAAATATTTCTAAAAGCTTGATGACAGAGTTTTGATCTCTGCAGAAATGGGACAACTATTTGGAAAAATGGGCCAAATACGTCATTCGGTGTGACATCGAGTATCCTGGACCTGTAGACTGCTATACTAACTTCGGAAAAGTTAACAGGGTAAGAACACTAAATATACCTTAAGTTTATGACGTAAAAACTTATTCTTGGAAGACGGCGTTAAAGATATGGATTTTTTTTATGACAAGTGGGCGAAGAAAAATAATTTAGTACTCAGTTTATGGCTTGTGTGACTTTTTGTTGAATTTCAAGTTTTCTAAAAAAAAAAAAGAAAAAAAAAGATGCAGCTGGTCTCTGTGAATATTTTAATCATTCTTCCATTATAAATATTTTTTCCCTATGCTTACATATCTAATACGTTTTTTTGTCACATATCAAGGATTCAAACGTTTACAACGTTGTTTATGATTGGGGAAGTGAGGGAAATGACGTCACTAGGATACTACAATTTGGCTGCAGAACACCCTCGGACATAGAACGGTGTAATCACAATGTTATAGTAAGTTTAATTTACAAAATAAATGATACTCAATTTCCAATGACTATCTTTGTTTTACATCAGTGAATAATACTAAATTGAACATTGAAACATCAACAAAAAAGAAATGCTAACTAATAATCTCTCCCCTAAAAAAACCAAAACAAAACAGAACCAACAGCAAAAAAAAAAAAACAAAAATAAACACACACACACACAAAAAAAAACAAAAACAAATAAACAAAAAAAAAAAAAAAAAAAAACCTAAACAGTTTTACATACAAAAAAACATCAACAACAACAACATAACCCCGACTTAATACAAATTAGAAAAAAAACCCACCACCAACACCAACAAAACAACAAAAGCAAAGACAATAAATAAACTAACAATGAATTATCTTTTAACAACATTTTGGTTCATTTCAGGTACGAAATGCCTCACTGCGCAAGTTCGGATGTGCTGCGATGGATTGTGGGGCAATGAAACAAGTAACCTGCATATACAAGTGAATGTTTCGGAACTGACTGGATAAAACCAAACCAGATATTCTGACCAAAATATTAGAAGTAAAGCATATCGCCAGGTGTTCATAGAAATCAAAATGTGTGAGAAAAATACTCCTGTGTTATAAGGGTATTCATACAAACGGCTTACATAGTAATATGTGTATGGCGGGAACGATCGTCACATTGTATTTGTTGTCTTGGAAATATACCGAGTTACTTTGTAATACTTGTATTTCATGTGTAGAAATATCACAAAAGAATAATTATTTTGTATTTCTAAAGATTAAAAATAACAGAAAATAATTTAGATTTCTATGCAAAAAGATTGTTTTTTTCGATTTCAGTTTACGTTTTATCTTGGTTTAAACATATTTTATTCAGAAATTTAATAGTGGGAATACTTTATAAGATTTTGATTATTTTAGAAAATCGTGACCAGAAAAGTTACATTCTTTTTAAGTTTTAACCATTGCTATTGGGAGACAAATTTTCATATAAAAATAATTTTTTTTGCGTGAGTTTATGATATTTATATTTCACCTGTAAAACTTTCAGTGTATTTGTTCAGTATAACAGAGAATGCGTGCTAGTTATATATATGATATTTATGTATGCTTTGGCGAATTTGATACGATAGCTTTTTTATATGCGGCGCAAAGTGGCATTATACATTATGAATGTAGATAAAAATCATTTTCGTAGATCACATGGTTCTTTGTATAATAGTATATCGTGGTCTCTAAGCTGCGATCTATTGGTTCAGTGCTGGTTTTATACAATTGAAAGGCGAAATCAAAAGACCCAAGCAACTGAGTAACAATTGTCTTTATCATGTTAATTTAAGTTTCAAAGATGGTAGCGTTCAGTTGGAACAGTTTTTAGTATCAAGTACGATTTTAGCAATTGGGATAGACGCATTTCATTTTAAATATCTATTTATATGTTCTTGATGTTGTTCCATAAGACGTAATAAAGGTAAACTATATACATTGTCTTTTTTGTTCTTTGTTAAAAAAGAAAATCCATATTAAACAGAAGCATGCTCGTAGTTGTTCATGATCAATTTGTCAGTAATGCCAACGCAATTATATCCTCTCGACTCCTTTTTAAAATCTCGGAAAGTCAGGCAAAAATTACATTTTTACTTTTCATACCTAGATGAATATTGTGCCCTATCTTTATAGGCAATGCAACTCCATGTCGTCAGAACATTTTTGGAAACCCTATTTTCCTACTTTAAATTCGGGGACCATAATCCGACAGCATTTCTTTTTAAAATGTTGATTTTGTTGTATTTCGGTTGCGTCATCGTTTCCGAAATAGCAAAATAACAACAAATCAAATCCCATTAATGATGCTCTGGACCGAAGAAGAGGATTTAAAAGTTTGAAAAAGTCAACATGCTATATTGAATTGTATACCAAAGACAATATGCGTGATAAAGCTCATCGTCATCGAGGAAGTTCTACGGTCGATATGGGGAACTCGCCATACACTATGATGCCCCACTCTCCAGAATGGTGGATGATATTCTGTCTTTGACCATTTGGACCATCCAACCAAAGATTGTACTCTATGTCTTCCGAAATGGAATTAACCGGATATGACAGTTCTACGGAATTGAAGCGGCGGGTGTTGCACGCAAGCAGGAGATGCTTACGCTACCTGGGCACCTGGTGTCAGTCCCATATCTGGAGTTCGCTTCTTTTCATATGGTGGAGGTTTTTGTTTGTTTACTTTGGTTCCTGTTTTATCCAGATTTTGTATGCCTTTGGTTTCTGATTTTCGGAATTATCGACTTTGTGCTGTATACAGGGATATGGTCATTATCCATATTTGTCACATTAGAGTAAGAATTCTATTCTAAATAGTGTCACTAAAAGGAAATTTAAAGTATAAAGTTCTATTTGAAGTCGATAAAGATACGCATATGAAATAGGCGAATAATATCCTCGACGACGGAAATTTTCAAGGGAACACATCTCTGTTTTGAATTTGGATTGAGATACCCCCTAAATGAAAGAATTGCGATCACGGAGAGACTAAAAATACAGATTAAATTTGGTGGTGTTGAAAGGTAGCAGGACGATCCGTCCACAAATAAATCCGTCCCTAGGTCTTTCCGTCCCCAAGACGATCCGTCCCCAGACGATCCGTCCCCAGATGATCCGTCCACAATGAATATGTAGGATAAAGTGATAATTATCCATAAAACAACTAATTATGTTGTTTTCTATCACCGTCTACTATTAGTTTGACAATTAGTGTACTTAATTGGGGATACTCCAAGTGGTTTTGTGTATTGGAGTATGTTATTTATCCAAAATAGTATCTCTTATTGTATGTTTTACGTCCTTTCAACTTTAGAAAAATTATAAGACGAAGCTCTGGCAGAAACGTTAAACAATGGTTAAAAAAGAAAAAAAATTGTGTATTTTCATCTCTGTTTCTTTATAACTTTTTTTCTCGAAGAAGTCAGATTGGTTTGGGGTGGGGGTTACTAACTATTCAAGACTTAGTCAATAAAAGACATTAAAAATTCAAAATTGCAGACGAGTCTGGTCCCTCCGTCATTAAAATTAATTTTCCTCAAATTAATTTTTTTTTCATCATTTTGAAATGGATATGGAGTGAGATAATGGAAGACAAAGAAGTGTTGACACGAAAAATAGTTTAAAAAAGATGTTTTGTAAAAGTGCATAATTATTGTATCACAAATTTTCTGATATATTTAATTCGATTCGATTCCGTATTGATTGGAGTATTTATGGATTTGTACAGACAATCGCGAAGTTTTTGTCATTTACTTCGTAAAGCAGGTTTTCTGTTTATTTTATGTCTGAAAATGGGTCCTTATTCCAAGTAGTTATTGTATCTTTCATCACAATTTCTCAATTTTACCGGAAATTTTAATTATATAATAAAAACAAATACTATAATATAAACATGTTCGAATTTACAGAACCTGAAAGTGCGTTAAACAATTTTGTTTAAAAGATACTTTAAAATAACCGGGAAAATGGGCAAATATTTAACATTGGAATATAGCTCAAATATACTCCGGGGACCTATAATTAAGCAAGTTTTTCTAATTCGTCGATCCATATATATAAAATAACATGAACTAAAGTAAAAATCACCCAAATCTATAATTATGATACTAGAATAAACATCGTTTTCGCAAAAAAAAAAAAAAAAAATATGAGAAAGTGTCTCCCCGGCAGTGGCCAAAAAGAAGGGGGGATATGAAATGATAGTCAAAAATAGTCCAAAGACACTCTAGAAACCACCGATTTGAATGTTCTCATGTTTCAGTCGAACTCAATACAACGATCGCTATCAAATTTTATCACAACCCCCAACCCCTATCCCCGCTTCCCACCCATACACACTCTTACCACACTGACAATGTTCCTTCATCATGTAAAATCAAATAAGAAATACGCACGAAACGAACGAAAGAAGGAGAACAGAACAGAAAGAGAACAGAAAAGAAAGAGAACAGAAAAGGAACGAAGAATTAAAGTAAACGACGAAAGAAATAATTTTCATACTTTAAGAACAATTTGAAAATTTTTCGCTTTGATACAAGAACATTTTAAACGAAAAAAAAAAAAAAACTGGAAAAGAACAATAGAAAGAACGTACTAGTAATTCTTTTGCAATGTCCGTCAAACAGGTTATACAACTTACAATATACAAAGAAAAAAAAATAAAAATAAAGAAGTATATTGAAAAATGAGCTTTATATATCTTTTCAACAATTTTTAATTGTAAGCGCTCAAAATTTTCTTTATTTGGACTTTTATTTTCAGGTGTTTAAGTTTTATTATTTCAATCAGCAAGTAGACGGCTAAACAAAATAATTATAATGATCTAATTAAGATAATTAAACTGGGGACGGATCATCTACGGTTTCCGTGGACGGAATAACCAAGGGGACGGATCGTCTGGGGACGGATCGTCTTGAGACGGATCGACCTGTGGACGGAACGTCTAGAAATCGTGTTGAAAGGTGACTTCACTCATTTTTGGTCTTGCATATTAAGGTGAATGATGTAGTAATCATAGACATGTGTAATCCGTACCAGATTCAAATGTTTCTTCCAGAGAAACGGAATTATATAAATGCATAAAACCATTAAAGAAGTTTAACAAAATGTTTTTGTAGAACAAAATAGCTTGCAAAGATTTTTTTAAAAACGTATTTTGAGTGTTTGTGTATGTATTTACTTTTGAAAATCGTTTGGAAATATCATGTTCTATATGCACCATATGCGCATTTCAGCTAATTGTGTCTCACCAATAACGCTAGAGGCCGAAAAAGAAAAATTCAAATGTGTTTATGAAGAGCAAAAGGCGAAACTTAACCTAAATTTCTGCCAAAGAAAACCTACTGAGGACAGAGCTATGCCACCAGGGAGATATCCCTTAGTTTTAGAAAATTTTCACTAATTTTGTAGAATTTACAAATATATTTCACGCCAAGAGCCGAAACACCGTGAAACTAGGCGAACGATATCCTTGGGGACTTAAAGTTGTTGACCCTGTAATCGTCAAAAATTGGATTAAATTTAACTTGTAGAACACCATCTGTATTTTTCTAGTATTACCAAAGTTATTAACAAATTTTAGCAACCAAGCTACCCAAAATATCAAAATGTAAAGATAATTTAATGTAAATATTTCTGGCTCATAATATTTACGACGAAAATGGAAAAATCCGAAGTTACGCATGCGCATTACCATGATTACAAATTGAAATAATAACGATATAGATTATTCAAATTATTCAACTTAATATTGGGTAAATAAGAGTAGTTTTTACGGATTACTTAGTAGGTACTTAACAAACTGACCAGGCTTAAATACCCGAAACGTGCATGTCCGGCCCATGCTGTAAATTTATCTGCTCTAAAATGATGCTAATGAATTTGAAGGCGTTAAACATTTCAAACCTTTCCAGATTGATGAATAGAAAGATGAATTAAAGCTCTGTGAGATAAGCTCAACTTTTACGACAAGGGTTTATTTATAATTATTGTGAGCTCAACTTTTACGACAAGGGTTTATTTATAATTATTGTGATTGTAAACATTGTGAATTTATGTTTATGATGTTTATATACCGGGACAAGTGAACGTTTTGTATATTTCTCTACCCAATAAGACCAAAATAATGAAATTAATAATATACTCCATTCGCTAGAAAATAAAGGGTATACATCTTTAACAATCCACCAGCCTGGTGTTGAAATTGTCAATATTGAAATATATTTTCTATTATATAATTTTAGTACACCATATGCGTATTTCAAGAAGTTATGTCTCGTGATGCTCGAGGCCGAAAAAGAGGAAAGACAAATATGAAATTACTTTGACTGGAAACATCACTGATGAGGATTTACTACCCGAAACACGTGTTTGGTGCATTACAACTCGTTTGAAATTTTCTTCAAGAAGGTAAATAGTTGGAATACTTCCGTATTACTATAAAGACAAAAAGGCGGATCTATGCAACCAGGGATATAAGTTTTGCAGACATTGCTCTGCTCTCGTTTTAAAAATTGGGACACAAAATAGCATGAACGAATGATACCGTAGTATTGTCATCGCATCGAATCTCGGATAATTGAAATTTCCAAAATTTATCCTTACTACGTTGAACCAATTTACAGAGTGTTTTATGTCGATCAATTACAACCGTGCATCTCGGTGTGAAAAAGGTGACTTGCATGTGGCGCCGAAATTGATAAAAAAGAAGCTGGGTATTGTGAACACTATGCGGCTTTCAACTCGTATGACAGATGATGACGTTACCTAGATTACATGATCACAGCCCTCTTACCTATCCAGGATCACAGAGGTCTTCCAAGACGCACTATTGTTAATTCAAAGCGCTTTTTCATTGTAAGGTGACATCACAAACAACAACGATAAACGCAAGGCCCAAAGGCAACATAAACACTTTGTTAATGGATCTAAAAAAGAGGGTATATGGAGGGTATATGGATATCAGCCAATGCCTAAAGCCTGAAGCTCATGATCAGTCGAAAAGGTCAGTCAACATTCAGATTGTTTCTTGGATGAGATTTTTGATAAGACCCGTCATGCAGTCCTATCATCATCATGACTTCAGGATAATATCTGAAGTATAGAACGCTTTTGATTATCTTCTTACAGATTCAATTAAAGTTCAATCGTACTTTTAAGCCTTATCTTATTGTTCATCAAGACATCTTAGAATACGGGCAATGAAATTCCAAATGATACATACTTTAGTCTTGCTTTGGAATAGCGTATTTTAAATTGCGATATTAATACAGGATGAGGGCATGCTATACATTATAAATTTATAAGGAAGATCTGAAAAAATACCGATTGATATTAGCTTTATAGTATCACAGATATTGAACTTTCAAGTGAAAAAATGAACATTGACAAGAAAAAATCAGGCAATTTCCTTATCTATTCTATTGCGTTTTGTTTCCTATACTTTTATGGGATATGCAATCAATTAAAATAACATCTTACATACATGTAGTAATATACCATTTTCACCTCAGGGAGAATAACCATCACTGTTTATAACTTGTGACAAGTTTGTTATCTATCGAAGACCCTTTCTTAGAAAGCAAGGCAAATTTTCACTGCCGACTGCAATCATTAAGGTTATATAAAAGGGACCAAGGGCCTTGCCGACTAATTAATACCCACGACGTTGGACAATGTTTGGGATAGCAGCCCTGTCTTTCTGGCAGGAGTGATATTTTGCCCTGCTGTCTGAATTTAGGAGAATTGAACGGTTGTCCGAGGACAAGAAGCGAAGATTGCAATGTCTGCAAAATACACACATACATCATGATATACACTATAAAGAACAATATCTTCATCATCATGGATACTTACCAAGGCGAAATCTGAAAGGGAATTACAAAGTGGAAAAATTCGATTGAAAGAGGTCCGAGGTAGTAACTATTTCCTTACTGTCAGTTACACATCTTACTTGCGCTTTGTAATAACAATAAAGTCCTTTTTTGTGATTTGAAGAGCCGTCTGCTACTTGCGTGGCAGATGGTCGTCCTAAGTCGGCACCGGTTGCCTGTTGGTCTCGTTGGTTTATGTGTTGTATTTTGTGTTTCATGTTTCTATGGTGTGAGTTGGTGTTCCTTGTCCTTTTACCGTATAACCAGAAATTTTCGCGAGTATCAAATTTCGCGATTTTATGGTACAATATTTTGCATTGGTTGTTTAGGGTTTCGTTGTGTGTGCTGCAACCGAGTGTTGTTTGATATCCCCTCCGTTCGAAATAGATTGATTTTTGAATATTCTTCACCCGGAAATGCTGTGTTATGAAGGGATTATTCTGATTTCAACGAAGTAAATTATCCTTGGCTTGACGGCGGTCGATGTTCCCAGATAACCACCATAACTTATCAGAAATGATAGGAGCTCGCTAGCTATCATTTTTCGGACTAACATGATAAAGATTTAAAACAAATAATTGTAAATGAAAAAAAAAAATTATGCCAAGGATTTTGATATCAAAAACTTGTAACGACCTTCTGGATGTATCTGAACTACCTAATTTATGTGTTGTTATCCATGTATCATTTTAGATAGATCAGCTTTGATTGAATATTGGTCTAATGGTTTTAAATTTTGTGAGTCGTAGTTGTTTTTTTTTCGTGTTGATGGTTGAATTGTTTTGTCTGATGTCTGTTTATTTTTGTTTTCCACTGCAATGTGGTCCATCATCCTTTTACAACCAATACTCTCCTAAAGGATAAAAATATTTTGTATACAATAGATATTAAGATTTTAAAAGCAAAATTTGAGAACGTCCTTGACGTTTCTGATAGAAGGGAGGGGATCCCAAATAAAGACTCAGGTTAAGTAAAACACTGAAGTCAAGTGTTTTGAATATGACATTGTCGCCATAGCACTTTCTATAAAGACATAACTTCAGATAGTGTATGTATTTTAGATGTGGTTTTCATTTTCGTGCGTGGACATCGACGGCGGATGCGACCAGCAACAGGGATGCTTACTCCTCCCGGGCACCTGATCCCACCTCTAGCTTGCTAGGGGTCCGCCGATGCTCAATTTGGTGCTCTATTGTGAGTGATGTTAAGATTATCGTCAGATCTTCTTTAACTGAAATGACAAATATGGATAATGACCATATCCCAATACACAGCGCAAAATCGATAATTCAGAAATTCATAAACTGAAGACGTACAAAAGCAGGATAAAACAGGAAGCAAACAAAGAAAAATCTCCAACATATGAAAAGAAGCAAACCCCCAATATGGGAGTGTGACCAGGTGCCCAGGAAGTGTATGACGAGTTCCCCATATCGACCGTAGAACTTCCTCAGTTACGATGTTAGTCGGTCACAAACATATCCCTGACTGAGAAGCTTATCTGAAAGACGCCTAGCTCTCAGAACAAAATCCGTATATTTGGTACTTGCTCTGGCATAGCGTATCAACTGAGATATGAAAACGCCATAAGCAGGCGATGAAGGGATGTTGCTACTCAGAAAAGGAAAGTTCGTAATGCTGAAATTGAAGTCGTCACGTTTGTCATAGAGTGAGGTGTTCAAAACCAATTTTAATCTTTATAATGCGAAAACACAGAGTAAACAAGTACAACAAGAAAGAAAATAGGAACAAGGAAGACAACATATGCGCATATGGTGCGCTGGTATTTTATAATAGAACATATATTTCAATATTGAAAATTTCAAGCACTATGTTGGTATCCATGCTGGTGGTTTGTTCAGTCCCCAAGGATATCGTTCGCCTCCATTACATGAATTTTATATATTTTCATTTCCATGCTTCATAAACATCGACGGCGGGTGCGGCTAGCCAACAGGGGATGCTTACCCCTCCCGGGGACCTGGTCCCACCTCAGCTTGCTGAGGGCCCGTGGATGTTTGATTTCGTGCTCTATTGTGAGTGCTGTTGAGATTGTCGTCAGGATCTTCTTTAACTCATTTGTGTCACACTTATGCCCTTTTCCGTGTGGTGCTCGCGTTAGCGCATTATGAGAAACATAATTCTAATGCACTCCGTTTGTAACGCGCATTCTGATTGGTTGAGCGATGAAAAAACTGCAAGGGGATTCACGTTTCACTGCAGTTTATGCTATGACGTCATGCGTTCCTATGGCGACGCCGTTAAAAGCAGACGTTTTCTAGCTCCTTGCTGACCAAAGCATTAGAATAGGGTTACCATACTGATGTTTTACAAAAACTGACAGGGTATCGGCGAATCCCCTGTCAGAAATATCCGTTTTACCGCTCGGCTGACGCCTCGCGGTAAAACTCAATTTCTGACAGGGGATTCGCCGATACCCTGTCAGTTTTTGTAAAACACATGCATGGTAACCCCTAATTCCTGGATCCATTGTAGGTTATCACAGTATAATCAAATTCCAAAAGACAGTTATTATATATATTTACATTCCAGTTTTTCACGCTTAAAACACGAATAAAACTCCGTTGCGAAGGCTCTGTTTACTACGTACCGTCAACGTTCAAATCAAGCCAAGTTACTATGACGTCATAGTTCAAACCACGCCACCGCGGTTATACTCCTATAATCACAGTGTAAATTCTATACAAATGAATGGGCATATGTAAATATATATATACAATAGCCTTCTCACTCACTATGAGATGACGACATGAATTAATGGTTTATGTCGGCTGGGGCGATGTTATCACCCCAGGATGCATGGTAAAAAGATTCTGCCTTTGCGAAATTAGGCACTTTGTTTCCCGTGATCGGAAAGGACTATAACAAGCTGTCATCGACATTAGTAAACTACTTGAACATCAAAACATCAAAGCATTGAATGAAAAAAAAATCGCATTTAACGTATAAACCAAAGAGAAAACGATGCCGACGTAGTTTCTCAAGTAAACCAAACTATCTGATGTAAATATAGGTGATGACCATTCAAAGTCGATATTGGACATATATTTGTCTCCATCCTTTTATCTGTTGTGTTTCGTGTCTCAGTAAAAAGTCCTTAAAAGTTCATTCTTAATCTATTATTTGGTAGTATTATGTTTGTATCTGTGGTAATTGTATATCCATTGTTTGTTGCTAAGAGTTGATAATGCGGAAGGGTTCAAACTCTATTCCTTCTTAAAGAAATTTTCAAACCAATTAATTATGCATCAGACACGTGTTTCGAATATTAGATTCTCATCAGTGATGCTTTCAGCCAAAGTGCTTTTTATAAGTCGCCAAAATTGATTTCACTACCGCCCTCTGGTTTTATTTTTAGAATTTTAATTTGTGTATTATGTATGTCACGGGGAACGAGTTTAACTGCTCCACAATGCAAGAGGAAATAAGTGTTTATATTAATAATGCGGAAGGCTAGTCAAAAATCCACAGTGGTCACCATATCAAGCTTGCATGTTGATATTTTGCAAGCCATGCAAAAGCAACATCATATCTATGTTGAATGTCTTAAAATTCAATAGCATCACATTAGAACAGATAAATTTGCAGCATGGACCAGACATGCCTGATTCGGGTACCTAACCCTGGTCAATGATCCTCAGTCTAAACAATGTAATATAACCAAAGAGGTAGCAGGATGGATAGGATATGATGCTACAGGACCAACGTTTCAGAAATTTCAAGAAATTTGGATAAAAGAAATTTTCGAATGCGTTGAAGAACCGATCAACTAAAGTTTATCGAACATGGCTACATGTGCCCTCGGGAACTCCTGGTCCACCAGCAGTGATTCGCACTTTGGTGAGGATCTTTACAAACAGGTTGTAGGAATCCCTATGGGTACCAACAGTGCACCTCGTGCTGCAGATTTATTTTATACACTTAAGAAAAAGAATTTATTCAAAATCTTCAAAAGAACAGAAAATTTGATGATTTGAAATGCTTTACTTATACGTCTAGGTGCCTGGATGATATTCTAACTTTTGACAATCCTGTTTTTGATACACATAAGAATAATTGAAACGACTCTGATAGATGTATTCATGAACTTCTGATCCAACTTCTGATCCAATTTCATGCGTGGATAGTTTGACAGAGATTGTGTTTAAATTCATCGTATCGAAAACTTTCAGCCGATTGTTGCCATAGCAACTAAATTTGATGCTACTTTGCATATAAAGGACGAATTTACCCAGTCTAATTTTTATTCTTAAATGATGATATTGAATTTGAATACGGTAAACATTTCTACCACTTGGTGAGTGTCACTGCTGGTGGACCAGGAGTCCCCGAGGGCACATGTAGCCAAGTTCGATCAACTTCGGTTGATCGTCTGTCTCTTCAACGTATTCCAAAATTTCTGTTACCAAACTTGAAATTTCTAAAACACCCATCCTGCTACGTCTTTCATTACACTTTTAGACATAATAATTTAAACATTTTTGTGCATATTACATTTTTAAGATTGAGGATCACTGACGAGGGTTAAGTACCCGAAACGTGCATTTCTGGTCCATGCTGTAAATTTATCTGTACTTAAATGATGCCATTGAATTTGAAGACGTTTAACATTTGATCTGTGATGATATTAATGATATTTTATATTATGATCCAGTAATTGTTATGTTTCTTTAATGGACAGTGAAGCCATCCTTTTTTAAACAATCAAGCTCATTCTAGGTAGAAGAGTTATCCATCTTGCTCCGCAGTTAAACTATTTTAGAAATGGCTGGAAGCGTATTTTAGTATTTGCAAGAAAGAATAAAATCAGGCTTCTCTTTTTAAAAGATTTGTCATATAGAAAATAGGAAAGTGCACACACCTAATGCATGTGAGCTACTTTAAAATAATGATCGCGAGCTTCCGTTTTATATTCAGTCGCGTAAAACTTCCTGGTGAAAAATGAGTGTTGGTGAAACATGGTAGGTGAAATCTCTTTAATATCTTTTCTAAAGTGAATATGTTGAGGTTATTTTCATTTTACCCACGAAAAGAAATACACGTACTCTTTGATATCTTAATAATATTTTATTGTTTTTTTTCCACCAAAACGACAGATTTTAAACCTTTTCTGAAAACCAAATGTGTCATTGCACATTTATTTCTTTTTTTAAAAACCGGTTAAGCCTATGCTAGATTTCTCGTATACATGATTCATGTCTTGGGCTCTTGAGTTTTTTTTTTAAAAAGTCTATTACTAATATGTGGACGTCTTATTTTGTAAGCTATTAATATCTGTCTAGACAGACGTTTTGAAAGTATATGAAATTTCAAGTGTATTTTTTTTCTTCGCTGTTTACTGTGTAAATAGTACAGCATGCTGTTTGAATGACTAAGTCTCTCATTCTAATCATAAGGACATATCAGTGAAACTTCCCAGAAAATAACAGTGAAAGGCCCTAGAGGTCCCTTACACCAAGTGTATTGTTCATTATAAAATCATACCTAGAATTTTATACTGATGTCCTTTCTACGCACATTTAAGCGGGAAGTTGTTCGTATCACCATATCATTTGCTATGAATAATGCATATAATCCTCCAAAGTCGGCAATGGGAGCACATTGACTTTTCTCCCTTTATGCATTGTCTTTCATCTTTCAAAGTTTGTTTGTCTTTCTTTTGTGTGTACTGTGTGTGTGTGCTCTCGTGTGCTTCATTGTCACTGACTATTCTCTTTGCATTTATTTGGCGTGGTGGCAGGTGCTTCTTTCATCTTTGTTGTGCGTTCCAGTGTTGTCATTGCATCGTAGTCTTGTCAGAGAACTTGTTGCTATTTTACTATAGACATTGTTCAAATCGGCATTTAATCATTTTGAACGTAGAGAGCAAGCTTGGATGATGTCACAGTATCTTCATTTATTTAAAAGAAAACCCAAAGTGTCCCATCTCTACTGCTAGAGGAGGACAAAAAAATTAATGCGGTGCTTTAGACATGCATGTTTAACTTTCACGATGCTATAGAATATTTATACTTGGTGAATGTCACTTCTAGTGGACCAGGAGTCCCCAAGGGCACAAGTCCAATCAATTTCGGTTGATCTTTTTTTCAAACGCATTCGAAAATTTTTCACAAAATTTTCTCGAAATTTCTGAAAGGGTACTGTAGCACCATATCGTCTTTCGGTATTTTTTAAAACATAACTTTCACAGTCTTTGGCGATATTTCATTGTTTTGATTGAGGATAACTGCAAGGGTTAAGTACCCGAAACGTGGATGTCTGGTGCATGCTAAAAATTTATCTGTTCTTAAATGATGTTATGAATTTGAAGAGGTGTGATATTTCATGCTCAAATGGTTCAGTACATATTTAGTCAGAAAAACGAGCTTCAATTTTGTGTGGGTCTGTTGAAAAGCGTAGTTTAAGGAACATGTGGCAAAAACCGTGGTAAAAAGGTGTAATGCTGTTCTATAATTTTGATGGAGTGAACTGATATACTTTGTGCCCGGATTTGTTTTCTTCTCCTGAAGTTGAAACTTGAAACTTCCAAAGTATTTGTCAAATAATTTTCATCCTGTACTGTCTTGATTAAGCTCTTCTTCGGTATGTAAACATTTTTTAAGGGTAAAGCATATTCTATTTATTTGGACTTTCTTCATTTTTGTATCGAGCATCGATACAGAGACATGAGTTTTTGAAATGCGCGTATGGTGCACTGAAATTCTTACAATAGGACTGTACGTATTTCAATTTTTGTATTTTCAACCACGAGGTTGGTATCACTATATTGATTGGCTGTTACATATAGATAGACCATGAGGATTTCGTTCGCCTAGTTTCACAGTGCTTCTGCACCGACAAAATAAAATATTTGTAAATTCTTTGTCACATCACTAAATGATAAATCACTCTTACATTAAAGCGTATCAATTTCAAAATTTAGCTTTGACCTTATCTGGCTCTGTGGCGTAAGTTTAATGTTTAGAATCATTATTTGGAGTCCCTCTATTTCGGCCACTAGCATATCACTGTTGAATCTCATACAGTATGTTACAAAGAATACGCATATTAATTTCTTACATAGAACATATTTCAATATATATAATATCAAGCATTTTTTTTATAAGATGTTGAAAACATGGTTGTTTCAGATTGACCACAAGCACAACCCTCTTCCCTACTGAAACTTCAATATGTATGTATATATATATGTGTGTATTTACTTTGTTCCTTCCTTATTTCATTATAAAAGGATGCAAGACGGAATGAGGATGGGATTGAGAGATTGCAACAGGAAGTGGAGGAGGTTGGGGCTGTCATGAAGAATAACATAAACAAGGTGGTAGAGCGGGGAGATAAACTACATGACTTACAGACTAGAGCTGAGGATCTGGAAATGGCGGTATGTTATGACTATGTCAAAAAATCTATGCCAAACGTGTAAAATCTTGCATGCTTTTTTAGGAAAGATGCTGCAAATCGTCACAATATGCAAATCAACACAATTTCTGTAGGTTGGTTTGGATAACGAATCCATAAAAGTTCGCATGAAAGCATTTTACGGATATACAAGCGTACATAAATGAATACAAATGTGCTTTTATCTTCTCTTTCTCTTTTTTTTATTTTGAAAGATATGCAGGTACTTTTTTTATATTTGCAGGCAGGAGAGTTTCAAGGAACTACGACTAAGATTCGAAAGAAAACACAATGGAAGAACAGGAAAATGACAATCATTATTGTTGCCATAGTTATGGTGGTGATCATTGTTATAATACTAATCATACTAGCCGCAACGGGTACAATATAATCTCCATATCACACTGGTGATGTAGGATGAAACGTGTGCTGGTCGATGACCTTTCCGAAAAGGGAAACTTTGTAACGAAAGAAAAGAGATAGTGTATCAACGACTTGTGTAGACTGAAATATAATCTACCTCATTATGCAAGACCTTGGATAAATCATTGTAAAGTTATCTAAAATGAGGTGCTTTCTCTCACTTTCTTTTATGTTGATTAAATGAAACAAAACGAAGTGTTTATTTTTAGTAAATTATACTCCATCTTACTTTTCAGTTGAAAATAAATATGTTATTTTTCTATGTATGACATATTTTTTGTCATCCCTCAGAAGCATTTCAACCTTGTATTTACCTTGTTTTCGACAATGTTTTGAAACTGAAATGCTTAATATTCACAGAGGTGAAGCAACAATTACCAAAATCGGTAACGTAAGCAGACATGTATAATTTGGACACTGGCATTGTAAGCCAAACACAATATATATAACTTAATTCATATGTTTCACTTACAATGTACTCCTTAGGCTTTTTTTTGAAAATATATACTTAGTGAAAAAAAGAGCTAATATTTCCAAAGTTTGTGATAAGGCTCAATATTTAATAGGAGCGTATAATTAATATAGCCAAAACCTTTTCGCTTTATGGTACAATGCTGTATACCTTGTAATTTGATGAAACTGTAAATTAAACAACAGGTTTGGAAGAAAATAATGCCAAATTGATGAGCGATCTCCAACTTGCAGTGAACAAAGTTGAACACACAAACACGAGTCGGGAAAAGGGAAACAAACAGACGCTGACAAAGAGAACAATCGCATCCCTATGATTTTAAAGGTTTTTGTATGTCCATTGACTATGATTTTTAAGGTTTTGTATGTCCATTGATTATGGCTTTTTAAGCTTTCGTATGTCCATTGATTATGACTTTTTGGATTTTGAGCTTGACTTTCATTCACCGATGCCATATTCGTCACCTTCACTCGAAAGACTATTGTCAGATTTATAAATTTTAAAGATTTTGATATCAAATTAGGGGCGCCGCCTTCAATTGAAAGATAAATATACATATTGTTTACATTAAATCAACATGAAAATTCATTTACTCTAGAATTATGGGAACCCTGAACCGACATGCGTTTTGCTCTTTGCGTTTTTGCTCTTTTCTTTTTGTATCATCACCTTCATGTTACAAGGGGGAATCTTCGTTTTTGTGATCAAGTGGGAGGATTCATTGTACTGATAATCCAGATAATCAAGCTTTCTGCAATGTATTGAAACCCCCTTCCTTTCTTAATTCAATTTAAGAGATAAAATAATGCTACAACCAAATAGCGAATGGAGTGATTGACGGCCATACATTTCCTCTAAGATAATTGTCAGTTAATTTATTCATTGTAAGAAATAACGAAACCCTGAACCGACATGCGTTTTGCTCTTTGCTTTTTGCGTTTCGCTCTTTGTTTTTTTTGCATTTTTTGCTGGATTTTTGTTTCACTATGATTTTTTCTCATTTCTTTTTGTGTCATCTCCTTCACGTTACAAGGAGGAACTTCATTTTTTAGGGAAATTCCGATATTTGATAAGTGGGAGGTTTATTGTACTAATAATCCAGAAAATTAAGCTTTCTGCACTGTATGGATAATCCCTTCCTTTAAAAATTCAATTTAAGAAATAAAATTAAGCGACAACTAAACGGTGAATGAAGTGATTGACGAACATATATTTATTTTATTATAATTGTAAGAAAATTTATTCATTGGAAGAAAAATGTAAAACGTTAATAGAAAAGGCAGAGAACAAAAGTCAAAACGTTAAAAGCAAAGAGCAAAAAGCAAAGAGCAAAACGCAAAAAGCAAAGAGCATTCTCCTTCTCTATTGTGTCGTTTTCCTGCTAATATGTCAGCCAAGAAAGCTAATCTGATTGGTCTAATATTGATAAGGCATAGACTGACCATCCTCAAGACTGGTATTCCATAAGAAGCAAAGAGCAAAACGCAACAAGCAAAAAGTAAAACCCAAAAAGCAAAAGCAAAACGCATGTCGGTTAAGAGTTTCCATAATATGAAGAATGATGCCCTGGCATTGTCTTTTAATGTAAAATGTAAAGAGAAAAGGGCAAAGCGTTAAAAGCAAAGAGCAAAAAGCAAAAAGCAATGAGCAAAACGCAAAATTAATAGCAAAGAGCAAAAAGCAATAAGCAAAATGCAAAGAACAAATTTAAGAGAAATGAATAAAAAGCAAAGAGCATTCTCCTCCTCTTCTGCGTAGTTTTCCCGCTAACGCGTTATAGTCAAGAAAGCTAATCTGATTGGTCTTATACTGATAATAATGCATGGACTGACTATCCTTGAGGCATTAGATGTATAATGAGGGATCATAGGTTCACTGATTTATTGAGTTTGGAATTCTTAACTTATGACATAGTAATAATATAAAAATTTATTGAAAATTTCCACCAATGCATTTTTTACAAAAGTTAGTTCCTATAGAAGAGTTATCAGCCCTTAGAGTTTACATTGAACTCTATGGAAAAATTAATATTTCAGCCATATTCTCCAAGAAGCTGATGGGGGCTCAAATATGGATTGATAAAAAAATTCTAGAAATTGACATTTATCAAAATTCAAGGAAAAATCTCAAGTTCACCTTTTAGATCTTTCGCAATTGATTTTTGTTGCACGGTCTACGTTGTAGACCGTAATTTACACCTTTCCAGACGGTGCAATATTTTTCATTGTGAAGCAATGATTGAATTTATGATTGAACTAATCATTGAATGATCAACTGAGCCGTTAACTCTCCTTAACTGACCTGACGTCCGTTGCTTCCCGTTAAAAAGAGGAAACGAATGTTCTCCTCAACTAAAATTGTTTTCATAGGAAAAAAAACCCGCGATTGAAGGTTTGAACTACTATTTTATATGTCACGGGCGGATCTAGATTTTTATCAAGGAGGCGGATCCAGCCCATTAGTGGAAGGGATCCAGCCTTTGATTTTGAAAGGAAATAGGGGAAAACGGGACTAAATCATATTTTTTTTTGCAAATTCCAGCGGGGGGGGGGGGGAGTTGGCCGGGGGGAGGTGTTGATACCTGATTCCATGTCCACTCTAGATCCATGTGTTTTAAAATGTTTCAATCTTCAAAGGATCAACTACCAACGAAACCAGACAAAACTCGTAAGATTTCGATTGAATGATTTCGATTCATAATGTACTACTTACTGAATGGAACCCTTGAATATTTTTGAACAGAAATAAAGATACGATAATTGCGGAATATTCCCGTAGTTTTGAATATTTATTGGAAAACTTGTACAGGGGAATCCTAAACCGCAACTCCTAAAATCCGCTTCCTATGTAGTCTATTTACTTTGAAAAATTAAAATATCAATTTCCTTTTTGTTTTTGTTTTTAATTTTCTATCATTTAATTCATAGATTGGACCAAATTCTTTTGATTTCCCTTCCGTTATTTTCTTTGAAATGAACTTTTGAAATGCATAAAATTCTCATCTGTTTACTGACCATGAGTAGTTTTCTCCTACTTGGAATGGATGGCGACTTATAATTAGTCAATCATCGGTGATAACTGTTTGATGGCCTAACAATTGCCGTGCAACAAGTGGGTTATTCAACTGCTCCTCTGGCTACGCCCTCGGAGACAGTAGAATAACCCTTACTTAAATTTTTCTTCATCAAGGGGAGATAACTCTTAAAAACCCCATTAAAATATCCTATTTCCAATACCCACCATTATTGTATAAAAGTTTGTGCGACATCAAAAGTGATAGGGAAATATGAAGTAATTCATACACATAATTTCATTATTTTGGACATGATTCCCTTCATGACACATCTGATACCTTAAGACTGATATTCCATAAAAAGTAATGAGAAAACGCAAAAAGCAAAGAGCAAAATGAAAGAAGCAAGGAGCAAAATGCAACAAGCAAAGAACACAACTCAAAAAGTAAAGAGCAAAACGCATGTCGATTCAGGGTTTCTATGTTAGAATAATACATACATGTATGTGTTTTCATGGGATTTTTCGGATTATGTAGTGAGTAAATTACTCTATACACATATTGATTTATCTCCTGTGCAACATTTCAATCAACTGTACACTATTAATGTTCGTTGTTATAAAACAATTATTACATGAAGGACTCAACTAGTGATATGTCATTGTAATGACAAACCATATTTTTCGTATCCATTGTAACGTGAATGCCACATATGTTTCTAAAATTCGCAGTATTTTGATAATGTATCCATTATAATTACACTTACCAAATACATGAAATATTACTATGACAATGATAATTACGGTTTCTGTCATGAAACGGAAGTACATGTATGTTGATTCTTTTTAATCATTACCAGCGAATAAAAAGTATACTATAGAGAATTCTGGGGCTCTTTTCCAAATAAGAAAAATCTCTGAGCTGGATTTGCTGTTTGATTTACCTTCCGTTCTCTCTATTCCTTCCCTATCTCTGTAAAGTTACTTTCATAAAAGTATTGCTTCTATGTACAAAAAAAAATAATAGATGAAAAACCAGAGATGCAGGGAGGAGTAAAAAATAAAAAGAAAAAGAATCCTAAAACGGTTATGCAATGAAATATTTGAGAAAAACAAAATTTAACATCGTTTTCCTACATCAATTAATTCAGAAAACGACATGATGATGTTCCTCCCGGGCTTTTCCCACAAAGTCCAGACAAAATGAAGTTTCCGAGGCATGTTCTAATTTGGAGATTGTTTTTTTATAATTAGTAATCAATAGAATACTGCCAAGCTTGTGTAATTACTGTTACATTAGACGAATGCTGTTTTTCTATGGAAACCCTTGAACCGACATGCGTTCTGTTCTTTGCTTATTGCTCTTCGCTTTTTACGTTTTTGCTCTAAGCTTTCTGCATTTTTTTGGGGGGTTTTTTTTCACTTTGATTTTTTCTCATTTCTATCAGTGTCATCTCCTTCATGTTACAAGGAGGAACTTCCTTTTTTCAGAAATTCAGATATTTAATCAAGTGGGAGGTTTATTGTATTTATAATCCAGACAATTAAGCTTTCTGCACTGTATAGAGACCCCTTCCTTTTTTGATTCAATTTAAGAAATAAAATTAAGCGAAAACCAATCAGTGAATGAAGTGATTTACGTACATGCTTTCTTTAAGATAATTGTAAGTTTATTTATTCATTGTAAGAAAAATGCGCTGACATTGTTTTTTAATGTAGAAAAATGTAGAGAACAAAAGGCAAAACATTTAAAGCAAAGGGCAAAAAGCAATGAGCAAAGAGCAAAACGCAAACGCAAAAAGCAAAGAGCAAAAAGCAAAAAGCAAAGAGCAAAGAGCAAAAAGCAAAAAGCAAAGAGCATTCTCCTCCTCTATGGTGTCGTTTTCCTGCTAATTTGTCAGCCTAGAAAGCTAATCTGATTGGTCTAATATTGATAATGCATAGACTGACAATCCTCAAGATTGGTATTCCATAAAAAGCAATGAGAAAACACAAAAAGCAAAGAGCTTAACGCAACAAGCAGAGAGCAAAACTCAAAAAGCAAGGAGCAAAACGCATGTCGGTTCAGGGTTTCCATAGTTTTTCGAAGGAAGATTATTTTCCTTTTACAGTGACACAACTCACGACATTCAAAAAACCCTTTCTTACATTCATAAATATCATTACATCGTTGTAACTTACGAAACTTATCATTTTCCTGGAGAAAAAAGAAACCTTTCTGACTCCAGCAGGTCTTAACGATATTATGCTCTTGTTTATATATACCCTGAGTGAAATTCATTTTAATAAAGTAACCGACCTTTTACTGCATGTAATGTGACTACACCAAATGTCGGTTTAAAGGTGAGCATAAAATGACAAATATGGATAATGACCATATCCCTGTTTACAGCACAAAATCGATAATTCAGAAAATCAGAAACCGAGGCATACGAAATCAGGATAAAACAGGAACAAAAGCAAACAAACAAAAACCTCCACCATATGAAAAGAAGCGAACTCCCGATATGAGAGTGAGCATAAAAACTCAGATTCATGGATCTCTGGTGCACAAGATAAAACAAATATTGTGGAGAGGACTGCTCTCTTATACTAAACATTTCGTCTTTAATTCTTGATGTAACCAAAATAGACTTTAGATATCCACTTTGTCTCTATCAGTCTATGCCATTTTTTATGATTGCATGGGTACTGTAGGTCTGTTATGGTTTTACGGTTTCTTTCAGTTGTGACGTTTGTGTACTTACGGCTCTTAATTATTGATGATTTTAAGGAAAAGGCTGATGTAAGAAATTATGTCATCGATTTGAGAACTATACATAACCTTATAGATAACATTAGATAACATGTCCTACAAGTCTCCAGCATTCCAGAGTATACCAATATGGTACATGTCTGAAGAAGGTTCTTAAGGTTCTAAAAGCAATAAGTTAAGACTATTATGGTCAAGATTATTCATAAGTCAAAAATGATTCTCAACGAATAAATTATTCATTCAATGCAAGAATAAAAAGCCTAAGTGCCATAGAGCAGCGTCCTTTATAAAAATAGTCAAATTCAGTACATCATGAGTCGGATATTCAATACTGATCTGTAGTAATTAAATAATTAATTGGTATTACCACCAATACATAAAATGTACATCAGATTTCATGAAGTTTATTTAGCAAAGAGTGATCGATTCTTAATTTCATAAAACACCAATACGTTAGTAGCAAATAAATGTTAATCTACTATATATATATTTTTTGATGATATTCTTTAATGAAACAAAGTACCGACACCAGAAATTGAAAGTTATTGAACACTTGAAAGCCTTAGTCGCTGTACATGATCAATCGTCCTACGCTGCAACTACAACGCACAAAATAATTGGAGTTACAGATTAGAACAAAACCCGAAGTGTTTACAGAAAGCAATTTCCTTGCCAAACGCAGTGTACCAGACGTGCATGTAACGGATTTTACAATTTCCTCAGTGGCTTTGCTATTGGATTTTGAATAAGTTTAATATTTGTACCACTTGGTGAATATCACTGTTGATGCACCAGGAGTCCCTGAGGGCACATGTAGCCAAGTTTGATCAACATCGGTTGATAGCTTCTTTTACGCATTCGAAAATTTATGTTATCAAAATTTCTTTAAATTTCTAAAACGTGGGTCCTGTAGCATCTCATCCAATCCATCATGCTACGTCTTTCGGTACATTTTTGGACATAATAACTTTCACACTTTTTGGTCATATTACATTTTTTTAGCCTGAAGATCACTGACGAGGGTTAAGTATCCGAAACATGCATGTCTGGTCCATGCTGCAAATTTATCTGTCCTAAAATGATGCTATTGGATTTGAATACGTTTAATATTTCAGTCGAATTATTCAGTGACGCTATATGAATGAATTGCTTAAGATTTCAGCGAGTAAAAAGAAGACGAGAAACAAGTATTCAAACAAGGCAATAGACTGAAATTCAAGTTTATTTAAGATTTAATTTGCTTTTTTTATTTGTTGTTTATATCCTTTGTAAGAGTCTAAAACGAAAACGTAGGCACTTGATTATTTCAGCGAGTATACAATTTACCAATCATGGTGGTACAACAGATATGAATAATACTTTCTCGCTACCAATCTAACATCTTAAATGCCTCAGGCAAGAAAGAAGGTGTTTGATTGGCTACACATAATCTGATATCACACCTACTATACAAGAAGTCATTTTACGTACTAGTGAAAATGAATTTGGATTCAGATCATCACAAAAAAGCAAAGAAATCTACAAAAATTAGAGAAAGTAAAAGAGTTTTGTTAATGGCCTGCAACAGTGACAAAATAATATAATTCTAAGAAATTAGGTCTACAGGCATGAAAAAAATATTCAATTCTAGTCTCTTGAGACATTGATCGATGTATCTATTAAAGAATGTTAATGGCGCAACTGAATTCGGTAAATTCGTTGTTTGGTACCACTGACAAGGATCCAATATCTAAAACACGTCTTCCCGGTGCGCTGTATTTGACGACCCTGTTTTGGAAAAGGAGGGGCTGTTTCCTTTTCCAAACCAGGGCCGTCAAATACAGCGCACCGGGAAGGCATGTTTTAGATATTGGATCCTTGTCAGTGGTACCAAACAAATAATTTACCGAATTCAGTTGCGCCATTAACATTCTTTCATAGATCATTATTTGCATCCTATAATTAATAAATTAAGGAAAGAATCGTCTAGATCGAACAACATAAATAACGTTACAATGCATGCATATGTATATTTCAAGGTTTATATACTCTTGTTTAAATTCTTTTTCCTTTCGTCTTCTTTAACGTAGAAATAAAATGTCGTAATACAAAACACATTTCATTTATTTGAATTGTCGATACATTGTATTTGATAACACCGATAGCTGCTTTGTTTTGTTTTGTCTTGTTTGAAAATAAGAAATACTGCTACAGATTACAGCGATAATCAAACATTGAAAAGGAGAAAGTTGTTGACTTTAATCGTACAATCTTGCTGTCAATCGACTTGTAGGTAGTCTTTTTCACTCATCCATGACGGGTATTAAAGCCCTGGGCCAGACTAACGACGTAACTGAAAATTAAAGGTACACGGGTCGGATTAGAAGAAAAAGTATACACGGCTGGAACATTACGTGATCTTTAAAGATCAGCGGAGCGTGTTGGATTTATTAGCCAAATATATATACATAGGTTAATGTAAACATGTCATTTGCATATCCCAAGCGAAACGGAAGGTATTATAATCAGTATATGGCTGGAGTAATGTAGATAACTTGTGTATACCTGTACTGGGAAATATTTACTCCTTAGATATTGTACATGCACTTCGAAAGATAGTATGGAGTAAAACATTTAGATCAATGTAACACAATGAATCGATCCAAAGAACAGCTGTAGATGAACATGGAAACAGTCACCAGCGATCTCCTTGATCCGGTATGTACAAAACTTCAAATTTTGTTCTAAACTAAAAAAAAGTCTCTATAAAACAAATTTTAGGCTACATGTTACCATAAACACCTATCATATGAAAGCCTTTTCAGCCTTTTTAATATAAATCGAAATGTAATGTACTAGAACAAAAAACCTTTCTTTTGTTAAAAATTATATTTGTTTTTACAAATTTAAATAGATTAGGATTCCTTGGAATGCTATTTTTAGTAATTTCTAGTATTGTTAAAGCCATTTTTAGTTACAATAGATGGCGTATAAACAGAAAAGACAATTTCCTTCATTCGCCTAATGATATTTTCTGTAATTTAATGCGTCGTAATTTGGGGGTCTGTTATATCTTAGATTGCCTTATGTATAATTTCGTTCTATTGCTGTACTCAAGGGATGATATGATGTAAAGTCTCTCTCCCTGAGCACAAATAAAGTCAATGAACTAATGGTAAATACAGATCAATTGATGCAAGCTGACACACCAAGTCTCCGTAACATGTATACACCACGCTCCTAAAATCTTTATCACTAAAACATATCTAAATATCAATATTACGTTCTGTTTTGAACAAGGAATATTTTAATAAGGAAATGACATCATGTTACCTGGAACTACATGTCTTTAAAAATATAAAACGAAAGAACGAGTAATTTTAACATTATGATCGCAAAATGATCAGATTGCTGTGTAGGTCCTGTTTTTTTTTTCCTTCATGAATTCTTAAGATATGGTGGTCTTCTTCACTAACCCCCCCCCCTTTTTTTTTTTTTTGGCAAAGGAATGGAAAATATTAAGATGAAAAATGATTTTCGATTTCAGGAGACGGAGATCGCTGATTCAATAGATAGGGCAGGCCATAGATACAAGAAAAGGAACAGAGTGTTAGGACGGATCCTCTGTGTCATCATACTGGCCGTCGTCGTCGCCATTATCATCGCTATCATCGTCTATGCAACAATCGCATTCAAAGGGAGCTTAGAGCCTCGTCATCAGAACTCAACCTCATCAAATTCAACCAATAGCACGTTAGATTCTGATCACGTGCACTTTATTCATTCATAATGGCGGAGTGTTCGAAGATATGTTGGACAAATCGACATACATGGACTCGAGGAAAATACGCGAAGAGAGAGTGTTTGTTTGTTGGATTGATTGCTTGCATGAAAATTCTCTTTTATACTTTTGCATTTTGTGAAGGGCATGCTTTAAAATTTGTATGCTTTGATTTCCAGCTAATGGATTGTTGAACCTTTTAAAGGTATACACAAAAAGCTATAGCACAACTGTGATCGTTTTAAACTTTAGATTATATGTATGTTTTAAACATTTATTAGTGCAATATTTGGATACATGGTCATTCAAGAGTATATATGTTAGTATAACTATGTATCCAATTTTACGAGTTACTCTCTTTGTATAAAGCTGTCTATAATGTGACAGATGATCAATGATTTGTTACCATATGGTTCTAAAATAAATTAAAATGCACCGATCTGTCATATATATTGTATTCTATACAAGAAGGATAGAACATCAAAGGAAGTGCAATCTATATGCGTGTATGTAATACATATATGATGCCGATTTGAAGAAGATTGTCCCATAGGTAACAATAAAACTACCTGTGCTAAAACAGGAGCTCATGTTCTGAAAATAGTTTGCATAGTAGTCTTTCGTTGTCATAAATCGATACTGATACCCATTACATAGGCATTTGTAATATTTTGTTCGCCTTCTCGATGATAGAGAGTGAGTAAATGTATGCAAAGTAGCATATGTTTGACAGCTGGGAACCTGTCCAGGATACCCTAGTTATACCCAGCCCATGGTATTGATTGCTTGCTGACTCGCTTATATTGCTCTATACATCATAATGTCCTTAGAAACACCTGACAGATCATGTATCTCCTTACAAAAGACGATGTTTACCTTGACTTAATGAAATCCAAAATCTCATAACAACGCTTAACGAAATTCATACTTTCACCCTTCAATCTAGATACATTCTAAGTAGTTTAACATCTCCAGTTTCATGTATGTACTTCGAGTAGAATTACTTCAGGGAATTAGATTTATAAAAGAACAAATTGGAAATTAGCATTTTAATCCTGGGAGGCGTAGAATTATATCAAAGATTTATAAGATAAAAATGTTCTTTGGATGACATTTTGAAAACATAAGCCATTTCGTTGAAATATATAGGAGCATATAAAAATTGCACCAAGTGCATCTTGATATTCAGAAAAACAATTTGTTTCTGAAGAAACTCATGTTTCACTATCCCTTTTGCAGAAGTCTTGTTTCCGGTGCAAATAGGACACCTATTTTATTTATATTTTTTCATTCCGGTCCGAGGAAGATGATCTAAACATGTGACTCGGCACATGAAAAACCCCAAACAAACAAAAACACTAAAAACCATCAAAGAAACCCGATGAAAGCTGACCTCCCCCCCCCCCAAAAAAATAACAAGAAGAAAGGTCAGGAAATCAATATTCACGAGTGCCGAGACACCGGAAAACCGAAAGAATAATCGGGCAAGACAAAAAAAAAGACCATAAACAAAAGGCTAGAACCAGATCGTACAAAAAGAACAAAGAGAAGTCAAGAAAATAGGTAAAACTAAAATGCAACGAGAAAAAAGAAACTTGAAAAAAAACCTGATGGAGATACTGAGAAAACCATAACATATCAAAGAACAACGAAAACAGAGAGTATGAACAAACAAGAACGTGACAGTATGATACAAAGAAATGGAGCGGACTATCGAAGGCACTTTCCCGGAATCTTTTACTTCCGGATGTGACTTGTTTTCAAGAAAAGGAGATCTGCAGCAGGACTATGTTTCAGCACGAACATCAAAACACCGAAACACGTTTATATACATGCTAAAACACAGAGATGATTTATAAAATTATAAACATTTAATATGATTAATCAAATGATGGCATGTTGTGCACCAATCAGTCCATATTGCTCATCATGAGTGGATACTATAAGAATGTTTCAGTTCTTTCACCTTGCCTATTTAGTCCTTAACAACTCCATATTCAGCAGCTTCCTCTTCCCCGTTTTTACTGTACATGTTGTAGTGACATATTTTTGTCGAACTCAAGTCAATTATCCGTTCACCTGTGTTGGTGTTATAGATATCGTTGACTTTCATTGACATAAGATTAAACACGGCAGGAGGACCAACGGAAAGGCCCTTTCGGGAAATAAAACATTTTGATATCTCGGAGATTATCAAAGATTATCTATCAAAGCTTACGCGTATTTTGGGTCCCCGTAACTCAAGTTGTCCATAGCATTAGTCAAACAGCAAGCTCTAATTGGCAAATTATGCAATGCAATCCCCTCCCAAAACGGTTTTATCCTCGATCAAGCTCCTTGATACTTTTATGTAAGGTAAGCAAATCATAATAAGGTAGGAAGGAAAATTGAAATACTCAGAGTTTCTATCTGTACAAACCACAGCATTTGGAATGAACAACAGATTGTTGGGAAAATAACACATTTAAAATAGCTAAATCTGTAATGGATTACTTCGCCCTCTTTAATGAACATTTGTTGAGTGTTACAGAAACTTTCCAATAAAGAATAAATGATCTATAATCCCGTTTTTATACTGGTAGCACAAAAAAGTACAAGCGGCTACGACACTAAGACGTGTTCAATCCCAGCGGAAGGGACAGTACGTACATCCCTTAATCCGCCTCGACAAGCGTATATAAGTACTTGTGTCCAAACAGAACAAAGGGCAGTATGTCCCTCATTCCGTCCGGACACATGTACATAACTCTCATGCTAGTTAGCATATGCAATGTACTGAAGCTCGATAGGCCATAGCTAGTATATAAGTAGGTAATATCCTCAATCAATGAACTAAAACAGATCCCGCGAGGGGCGAGGTTGAGTCAGTTTTCTGTTAGCATGCAACACAAGCTGCTACTAAAGTCTGGACTGTCTGATCGATAGAAACACGTCCATGACTTCTCAAGGTTCAATTATATTACATAATGCAATATAAAGAATATTCAATTTGCATGATTGAGCTGTTGCATAAATTCCTAAATCTCAATATAAGCATGGTTTCAGATACAATAGTTGCATCGCATATCACATTTTTAGAAAGAAAATAAAGTATTGATTTTTAAAAAGTAGAAATGGAAAACAAATAGGAAAAAAATCTGACTCGCTTATATAAACTGATCACGATTTTCAAAGAAGGCGAAATTTTGGCTTTCTATTTAGCAGTGTTCAATAACTTATCCCAGTAGCGCAATCTGCAATGAATCCAACTTTTTTTTATATGTACTAGATTAGGAAGGTAAAATACCCTCGATTTTTCAATGAGCATTTCATTTTACTTATGAATGTGTTTACACGAACCCTTTTTAAATGTATCACCTCCTCACAAGAAAATATTGGGGCACAGTAAATGTTTTTAAAATTATTTAGATTTTTTGGTCCTTTCCCCCTTTATACCCTTTATAAAGCCTTTATAAAGCCTTTATGGAATATGAGTTTAAAATATTTCTCGCTTCACCGTCCACAAAGTGACAAATAAATTTCGGAGAACATGTATACTGTCTAAAAAATAGGAATAAAAAGTTCAGCAAATTTTTCAATGTATAACATTTGCCTGTTTTGTTTTTTGTTTTTTGTTTTTGTTTTTTGGTTTTATTTTGTTTTTGATTCTTAAAGGGGTCCATAACAGTAGTATCTATATTGCGAATGCATAACTTAATAAGGGTTTAAAGTTTGCTCATAACATTTTATTTTGACGCAAAGTGTTTGTTATTATATGACATACTTTTGAGGGATAGTGTCTCTTTAATAAAATAGTCTACTTTTTATGCGATACAGCTTGCAATGAAAAGTCACCGGATCCTTGCTGATGCTGCGTGAAACAGCATTTTATCTTGTAACCGCCCACATATACAAAAATAAGATCTCCCTTACAGCATTCTTAATCTAACATACTGGGGCAGACAATTCAAATCCAATTTTTTCTTGAGTGTTGTTGGATGACTTGTTGCCCCTTACGCTTATGTCGTTGTGTCCGGATTCAGTGTTTCTTACAGTCCTGTGGGTGTGTTCCGCTGTGGTCAATACAAGGTGGTATTGTAGGAGATTTTCCACATACATTGAGGGTAGATGACACTAGTTTGCTCTGTTGATGTTATTGATTTACAATTCTAAAATACCAAATTGTCCTTTCAAAGCAAAAACAAATCCTTGCATTTCAGCATAAAAAGGACAAGAAAGGCTAAGTAAGTTTTTTTTATCACGAAGTGAGGACACACCGAATGTCATTCAAAAAGCAGTAGATTATAAGGTATAGAGGTTTGGAAGTTTTATTTTGCTTACGTTTTAAAATACATTTTTATTATTAGTGAGTTACATTTAAGAATAGATCACCTGACGATGACTAGCCTCTTAGAATAGGATTTATATTATAAATAAATGTCAAATTCGGTTTTTACCGATCTATAAATAGCGTACGCGTTAAGCTGAAATATATCTGCATATCAAATATTGATCCAGATTACACGCAGAAATGCATGTTTTAACTTATGCATGTACTGTTCAAACATAATTTTCGATGAAGTTGTAAACAACACATACAATACATATAAAAATTGTTTTATAAAAAATGAAAAATAATGAATATATAAATATGTAATACAGTAGAACTAAAAAGAACATAATTCAAAACCTATATGATTGATATATAATAGAACTCAATATGAAAATATTAATTAAAGCAAAATAAGTAAAATACTAAGTGAATAAGTATAACAAGTTTATCATTATGTAATGCAAACAGACATGTACAAAACATGCATACATTGCAGTCTAAGTACACACCTTAAAAGCTTTTTGCGCATGCCCATAACAGGACTTGATTACCTGTACAGGTATATGGTGTAAATATCCCGTGGCAAAGGACAATATGTCACAGTTAACATGATAATCGGAATATCTTATTTAATACAAATCTGATCTTACATAAAATTATCTATATTGTAGATGATTCATATATATATCTATACACAGAAATATGGTAAGTATTTCATTTCATATTTAGTAGAATAAGCCTTAAGGAAATTAGTAAATGCAAAGTGAAAGTAGAAATTATTTCCTTAATTTGTAAATTTCCACGGCGTTACCTATGTCAAAGTATTCATTGCCTTGTTTATGTATGGCCTACACTCACCACAGGTGTCCCTGTGGTGTCCGTCAGGCGTTTCGACCATGTTTTGATGACCAAAATGTATATAAGAAACATTTGCTAATGGCTCATTACAACATATCAGGCATTACATACCTATGGTATTTCTACCTTAACAAACATAATCACAACATTTTTACATTCTTCAGAGTAAGTCAAGCAAAGAAAGAAAAACAACAGAATCTGAGCCCCAGGTCGGAAAGGTAATGAAATATAGTAAGACTTTTAAAAACATTCTGACTCGGCCAATTTTTAAATGGAAAATGAAAACGGGTAGGTCAGAAATATTCGACTTTAAATAACGTTCATTTTGTTTTAAACATATTCAGAATATACTTATATACAACATTTATTTTCTTCCAGAATCCTTTTGAGGATGATATGTCAGAGGACGAACCACAACATACAGACCCTCTTCTGGAAAAAGACAAGGTCTTCACATAACAACAAATTATTATAAAGCTACAACATTCAAATCTTCTTCCTTTTATTTATTTTGATAAATCTTATAATCTTTGTTGTTGCAAAAAATACATTTGTAGCCTAAAACTGTTAATGAAAGCTCAACGAAGTAAATAACACACATGGAACTATCAAACAATGTATAGTATTGTTTTATGACTATCTCTTCTAGGAGACCATCGGTAATGATTCCGTCGAGGCATCCAACAAAAATAAAAAAGTAAAGGTATATCTGGACTAATGTCTTTCATATTTTCATAAAGTTTTCTAAGGAGCAAAATACGAAAATCAGCTTTTAACTTATTTGGCATGTTAAAAATGATCAAGTATGAGCATTGAGGAAGATAAACTATAAATAAATATGATCAAGGTGATTTTATTGTTATCTCACTGTGCATTGATATCATCTGTGATAAAGACATTCGTCATAAAAGTAATTAGTATTACGTTCAATCACTAGTGAAAACCAAGGTAAAATGTGAATAAATACCACAATAAACTAATTTTGACATAAAATGTCGATAAATCTTACGTAATCATATGTTCATGTTCTTGGCGTATTTTTTTTATCAAACCATAGAAAAAGACACCAAGTATGCTCAAAGGTTTGAAGAAGAAAGTCAGTGGTAAAAAATCAAAAACAAAAAAGGAGGAAGGCGACGAAGAAGAGAAATTACCACTAAACACTGAGAACAAGGGGGAGGTTACAGTGACAGTATCTTTAAAGGAAGCCAAGGAAAGTAAACAGCAACCACAACAACAGCCACCAAAAACCAAATCTGAATTAATAGACGAATCAAAGACATCACAAAAGGCAACCAATGAAACCAAAGGAAAACAAAAAACAACACCAACAACGCCAGAGAAATCAACTAATGAAACCAAAGGAAAGAAAAAACCAGCACCACAACCACCCCAGAAATCAACCACTGATACCAAAGGAAAGGAAAAGACAGCATCAAAGGTATGTTTCTGATAGGGATTCAAAATCATACTATCAGTTGTTTGTTAATTAATGTGAATTTGATTTTATTGAATGATAATGCATGAGGAATTGCATGTGAAGGAGGAATAAGATTTTTTTTTCAGAACCCGTTTGGTGACACTGATGAAGAAACTCCCACAGTTGTAGTAAAGAAAGCTACGTCTGTAAGTTCCCAAAATCATTACATGTTCTCATTTTTAGTTTACTCTCACTGTATAAGACATATACTAACATTTCTAACTATATAAACTGGATTAAAAGAAAAGGACTTTTGATATTCCAGAACCCATTTGGTGATTCTGATGACGATGACGAGAGCCTCACAGAGTCGAAATAAAGATGCCAAGTACCGTAAGTTATAATGAGATTCAAGAACAACTACTAGTATATTTTCAGAATTCAAAATCAAAGCAAATTAAATCTTCATTTTTTAATGTGTAAATCTTTCTTACAGGAGCAACCTAGGGCAGGATTGAATAACATGCTGAGTTTTTCAGAGAAGTTACGAGCTAGCGCTGAAATTCTTTGTGACAAAACATCAGCAATGCCTTCTCAGACACAGTCACTCCCTGATAGACCAAAGTCTGTAAGTAGGAAATTATTATTACCAGACCTAATTTCTTTCTTAAGATAGAATGTGTCGTGTATTATGTTCAGTTTATGTTGATTTCATTGTTTATCTTTCAAGACATCATCTTACGTGAAAGGGGAGAAAGAGACCAAGGAAAAGGAACATTTGGTAAGTACACGCAATACCTCATTCTTACATAAATCTAATTTTCTGAAATATTTATGATTATATCGACATGTAATCATAGTAATTAATCGACCCTTGTAAATTTACGTGACTTGTGCAGTACAATATTATCTCTTACAGAGTCGGAAACAAAAACTGAGAAAAAGTCTTCCATGGCGATTCAAAGTGAAAAAGGTAATGTTATAAAGCGTGTATATTTCGTATTGAATTGTTGATTCAGATGAAAATATACATAGAGCTTATCTTCTTGTCAAAACAATTAATTACTCATCTTGTGATTTTTCATTATGGCAATATTATTTCAGAAAGCAAAAGCAGGAAAGGATGACGTAGGGAATGAAGAAAACGAAATAGAGGTTCGTTTTTATATCTTATAGAAACTAAGAGTGAACTTGCTCAGAGAGTAGAAAATGATTGATCGAATTTGGACAATTTATTGGAACTTTTAGGACATTTTCTTAATCCTTAACTATATGTTTGAATTTGATTGCACTTGGACGTAGTCTCCAAATAAAATGCGTAAATGCGTTTGAAGAAACGACCAACCGAAATTGATCGAACCTGGCTACACGTGCCCTCGGGGTCTCCTGGTCCACCAGCAGTGACACTCACCAAGTGGTACAAATGTTTAACGTCTTCAAATTCATTAGCATCATTTTAGAGCAGACAAATTTACAGCATGGACCAAGCCTTATCCCAAGTGCAATAAAATTCAAACAACAACGAATTCTTCACTTCCGGTGTGTGCTGACTGGGCCGTATTCATATTTTTAGGGTTGTCACCGTGGCGTAGCGGTATGAGCTTTTTGCTTTGTATGCTAGGCGAAGCCGCCGTACTGAGTTTACCGACTTAACTATATGTATTTTAAAATTGCAAGAGTCTTGCATACAAATATTATGCTTTATAGCTTAGATTTCAGTCGTCCCAAAATGAAGTCAATAGGGGTTTAACTGCAGCCAAAGCTATTCGTTTTATGGTTTAAATAGTGCATCTACTCACAATAGACTACAGCTCCATAGACTTTATCAAATAAACAATCTGCAGAGTCCAGAGTACAAGTACGGAATACATTGTACGATTTGCTGTTAAACCATCCTTAAGTTATGGCGGGATGGGCTTGTCCACTTCAGCCCAACAGACTGTCTGTGTTTGCAATTGTTTAACGTCTTCAAATTCATTAGCATAATTTTAGAGCAGATGAATTTACTGCATGGACCAGACATGCACTTTCGGAAATTGTCAGTGATCCTCAATCTGAACAATGTAATATGACCAAAATCTGTGAAAATTATGTCCTAAATATACCGAGAGACGTAGCAAGATGGCTGGGATAAGATGCTACAGGACCCAGGTTTAAGAAATTTGAGAAAATTTTGTAAACAGAAATTTTCAAATGCGTTTGAAGAAGCGACCAATCGAAATTGATCGAACCTGGCTACACGTGCCCTTGGGGACTCTATCTACCACTCTATCTACAAACGTTCCACAGTATAATGGAATAGAGTATTGGGACAAGACACAAATGGACAGAAATTATTCACAAACGATCCACTTCTGCAAATGATGAGTCCCACAAAGAGACTCTTTGAATTCAACTGCTCCCGTTATTCACCACGAGAAATATTTTTTGTTCGTCTGTTTGCTCCAAATATCTTATAATCAATCAAAGGAGAAGTAAGATTAACTTTCATATCGCACAGAAGATTAAGGGACTGTCTCCTCTTTATCTTGTTTGAACTCTTCCCGTCATGGAATACCATCTTTCAGTCGAAGTATCTCTTTGTACACTGACCCTCTCTTCAGGAGATCCCCTCCTTTCTTCAGCCTCTTACAATGTAACACATCAACGAAGTCTTAACGATACTGAGTATATGTTTTAAGCTTCAAACTTGAATCCCTACCTTGTGGTTTTGGGTTTAAATCCGTATGAAAATATTAATCGAGACAAGCCTTATTTTGACTATTGCAGGAAAGCTTTCCATTGAAAGAAGATGCGATAGAATTACAGAAAATCGAGGAAAAGGAGAACCCAAAAGTATGTATATCAAAAGGTTAATCAATAGCTATTTCATAAAGATGCCCAAAATTCTTATGAGTAAGAAATTAATCTGATGTAAAATATATTTGATACCAGTAAAAGCCGATTTCAATTAAGTCCACGTTGCATTATGACTACAACTCGTGTATTTTTGTAGAAATATACATCAAACATACATCGCCTATTTGTCCAGTCGTTTGGGGTCATTAGTATCTCGAGTTTCTACTGCTCCATTGACCCCCATTGGCTAGTGTCTAAGCCAATGTTTATCGTCTTCAAATTCATTAGCATCATTTTATGAATGTGAGGCCTTAATACAAGTTGTATTACTAAACGACTTGAAAAACAGGAAAGCGTTCCACAATGGAACTTAAGGAAGAATAAATTGCAAAAACATTAGAATATGGGGGACAACACATGAAAGGGGAAGCTCAATGTTCATCCGGTACCATCTGATTGATAGGAAATAACATTTATGACATCATATATATATTTGTTTTGCTATTTCGGAAACTTTTCCATTTCATCGAAATTAAAGGAGATTGACGTCTTAGATCATCCCTCCAATGCTATTTAGAACATAGACTTTATTTGGATATGCTACTGAATCGACCCTACTGGAAATGGGCCGCGCACTCTCTGTAAAGTAAATGCTAAAAATAAAACCATAGGGAGCTAGTGAAAAAAATTCGGGTGGCTCATGAAAAACACTTTGGCTGAAAGCATCACTGATGAGAATTTAATATTCGAAACACGTGTCTGGTGCATGAAAATTGGTTTGAAATTTTCTAGGTATAGAGTTGGAACACTTCCGTATTATAGCTATCCAAATTGCGTTTGCAAATTTTAATGCAAAAATAGAAATTGCAATCTACAAAAAAATCACCATATGGTAAAATTATTTTGCTGAGGATTTTTTTTTTTTGGAAAATTGAATGGAAAGAGTATAATATTTTGGTGTAACGATATATCGTTTGTACTCGTATATCTTCCATTCAAGCGATACACAACGATAAAGTATTTTTTTAAACAAAATCAATCACAGTGTAACAAATAGAGAAAACATTTTTCTGTATCATTTACTTATAATGCATATTGTATAAAGCCAATAGTATATCCCAATCACCTACGTAACTTATGAGAGCCCTCTCTATGCTGTTAAGACTAAATTGATGCAAGTATGTTCAGTTTTTCTTTGGATTTAAGGAATATTGGATAGAAAAGTGAATCGTGATACGTATCGTATCTTGAGTCTTGTATCATGATACGTATCGTATCGTGATCTAGTGTATCGTTACATCCCTAAAATAATACATATGAATATTTTAGGGAACTAAAAACGAAAACTTGGAGAAGCTCCTTCAAACTACAGAGAAGATAAATGAAAAGATGACAGACAAATCAGAGGAAGAAACTAAGGAATCATCCCAGAAACAGGCATCACATACATGGCCTGTAAGTTATAATACTAGTATCTAAATTTAACAATTCATGAAATCCAAGGTTATCAACTATTTAAACAATATAATGGTGAAGAAAATGATGAAGCCGTCATCATTAATGCAAATTTTTGATTTTTTTTCAGGAAAGAAAGAAACAAACGGATTCTATAGACGTCGTCGACGAGGGAGCATCTCCGGTATTTCATCATTTTTGGCCGGATTGCAAAGCAATTCCGGTCTATAGATTGACGATGTCCGTCTGTCCGTCCGTCCGTCTGTCCGTCTGCCGTCAACATTTTGGTTAAAGTTTCTGGTTGAGGCAAAATCTAAGGAACTATATGCAGTAGAAACTTTATATTATACATGAAGGTTGCCCATGACAAGACCTTTCAATTTATGCCGTAACATTTGACCTAGTGACCTTGACCTTGGACTTTGACCTAGTTAAAGATTTTGGTTAAAGTTCCTGGTTTAAGCAAAATCTATAGATCTGAATGCAGTAGAAACTTTATATTATACATGTATGTTGACCATGACGAGATCTTTAAATTTATGCTGTAACATTGGACCTAGTGACCTTGACCTTGGACTTTAACCTAGTTAAAGATTTTGGTTAAAGTTTCTGGTTTAAGCAAAATCTAAGGAACTGTATGCAGTAGAAACCTTATATTATACATTTAGGTTGCCCATGATAAGACCTTTCTATTGATGCCGTAACATTGGACCTAGTGACCTTGACCTTGGACTTTGACCTAGTTAAAGATTTTGGTTAAAGTTTCTGGTTTAAGCAAAATCTAAGGAACTGTATGCAGTAGAAACTTTATATGATACATGAAGGTTGCCTATGACAAGACCTTTCAATTTATGCCGTAACATTTGACCTAGTGACCTTGACCTTGGATTTTGACCTAGTTAAAGATTTTGGTTAAAGTTCCTGGTTAAAGCAAAATCTAAGGAACTGTATGCAGTAGAAACTTTATATTATACATGTATGTTGCCCATGAGGAGATCTTTCAATTTATGCCGTAACATTTGACCTAGTGACCTTGACCTTGGACTTTAACCTAGTTAAAGATTTTGGTTAAAGTTCCTGGTTAAAGCAAAATCTAAGGAACTGTATGCAGTAGAAACCTTATATTATACATATAGGTTGCCCATGATGAGACCTTTCAATTTTTGCCGTAACATTGGACCTAGTGACTTTGACCTTGGACTTTAACCTAGTTAAAGATTTTGGTTAAAGTTTCTGGTTTAAGCAAAATTTAAGGAACTGTATGCAGTAGAAACTTTATATTATACATGTAGGTTGCCCATGATGAGACCTTTCAATTTATGCCGTTACATTGGACCCAGTGACCATGACCTTGGACTTTGACCTAGTTAAAGACTTCGGTTAAAGTTTCTGGTTAAAGCAAAATCTAAGGAACTGTATACAGTAGAAACTTTACATTATACATGAAGGTTGCCTCTGACAAGACCTCTCAATGTATGCTGTAATATTTGACTTAGTGACCTTGACCCAGTTGGTGACAAAAACTTACTTTGCAATCCGGCCATACCGTCTTTAGCGGTGTTTTATTTTTTAATATTTTCTTTTGATGCATAAATTATGATATTGACAGTACAATTTGAATTCCGCATCTTTCCGACAACATAGTTTTATTCAATGAATTCCTTCATACTTGTGATAGTTTTTTTTTTCCTTTTCGTTGATAGGGAAAGTCGAAGGGAAGACCCAAAGTATTGAAAAGTTTATCTTGGAGGTTGAAGGGCAAGAAGGTTGTAGCATTTTGAACTTAATGAATTCAAAAATAATAAAAACCTTATGAAAAAAAATCATGATACTTCAACAGAATTGCATTAATTTAAAAAGAACATATATATTTCAATAGGTTGGTATCTCTGAAGGTGGATTGATAGTCCCCGAGGATATCGTTCGCCTAGCTTTACTGACAGTGTGCTTCTGCACTGACTTGAAATATATTTTCCATTTTCTGATACTAAATTTTACAAATTATTCTACAACTAAGGAGTACCTCCCT
This sequence comes from Pinctada imbricata, assembly GCA_033119305.1. Classification (NCBI taxonomy): domain Eukaryota; kingdom Metazoa; phylum Mollusca; class Bivalvia; order Pterioida; family Pteriidae; genus Pinctada; species Pinctada imbricata. The sequence goes on from VSWD01000010.1 coordinate 83,156,902, forward strand.
CATGGCATATCTCTGTCCACAGCTGGTGCTTTGACATACATTTTATGTCATGTTTAGAATATCGCTCTTCATAAATTCCTTTATAAATTGATTTCCTTTCTTTCGGCCTCCAGCATCACTGATGATACATTGATGAAATGTGCATATGGCGCACTTAATGATTACGACGGAACGTATATTTCATTATGATAACTATAGATATCTATAAATATTTTTGAGTTTTGGAAATTTGGAAATGATATTTTGATCATTCTTTTTGAAAAAAATCATTTATTGAATTGGTCGTCGTTGTATATAACAACAGAAGGCTCCTGAAGTGCACTCAGACATCGAAGAGCCAGTGGCTGTACATAAAGTTAGTTCAAGTCCTACAAATACGTCGGCAGGAAAAAGTACGGATGGAAAGGTAGGAGCTATCAGAAAGATCAAATTCAATTTTCTTGGTCCACGCTGTATCTTTGAGAAGACTTTCGCTCTCTTTTTTTTCATTGCCTTTCAGATCGGCTTTCTTTCATCACGAAATGGAAGTCATTACAATTTCTAACTCTTATGCGTAAAGGAAAGGTTGCCATGGCCATAACAATAGTTGCCAACTCATAATAGACATAAACACTTTGCTTTTTAATTTCTCTTAATAGTACATCATCTTTTATTCTCTAGCTGGTTGTTAGTTTATCTGTTTTAAGTCAAAGAAAGTAGGGGGTCGGTAGCTATCAGAAAGATCAAATTCAATTTTCTTGGTCCACGCTGTATCTTTGAGAAGACTTTCGCTCTCCTTTTTTCATTGCCTTTCAGATCGGCTTTCTTTCATCACGAAATGGAAGTCATTACAATTTCTAACTCTTATGCGTAAAGGAAAGGTTGCCATGGCCATAACAATAGTTGCCAATTCATAATAGACATAAACACTTTGCTTTTTAATTTCTCTTAATAGTACATCATCTTTTATTCTCTAGCTGGTTGTTAGTTTGTCTGTTTTAAGTAAAAGAAAGGAGGGGGTCGGTTGCAGCACCAATAGCAAAACCCAAAAAGATTGTTTAATGTAACGAACATTTGTTTAATGCTATTTTATGCATCTTTGTTCAACTGTGGACGCTCCAGCATAGTTTGGTCGGAGATTACTACCTTATTCTTTATGAACGAATCTCAATTGAAAATAACTGTCGGGGATCGATTATAGTGCAAAATGTATCAACAACTTCCCCAACAGTTCACACTGACTAAGTGATTCCATGACGGTTTCTGTCCATATCTCGTGTAAGTGAAAATTGGACCCTGATGCTTTGTTGAATCTTAAATTTGATCTGATTTCTCAGTTCGTTGTATTTTATTATGTCTAAGCTACAAGTTATGTATCAAATGAAAGAAAAAATGTACCGACTCAATTTTCGGTATGTTTAAGGGTTAATGATTACTAGTATATGGGATACATTTATTTATCAAACATTTAATATTACAAAGATGATGTGTCTCAAGATTGATTTTCCGTTTTTTCACAGCAGGGCAATGAGGATTTGTCAAAGATATCACCACAGCAGGCAAAACCAGTAAAATCTGGTGCCACCGAATATCCAGAGTCAGTAAGTGACATAGAAGAGATCAAGATTTTTATTGCTTTTAAAGAGGGAAAATATCTTAACGAATTATATTAAGAGTTGGAAGTATCGTTGTATATCTATATTTCATTTTTGACAGCGATCTACGACGGCCGATGACGTCAGACAAGTGAAGGCTCAGGTGGGAGGAGTTAAAGAGGTAGTTTATGACAACATCAAATTACTAGAGGAAAGAGATCACAATTTGGCAAGTTTGGAGAATCTGGCAGAAAATGTCCAAGAAACGGTATTGATCGTTTTAGCTCTGATATAAGTCGGAATTGTATCAACAGTGGATGATAGAGAATTTTAATTCAGCTTAATAGATCCATATTTTTGTCCATCAGATGTTAAGCTGAACAATATGATTCAAAGCTTGACTTTAAAAACTTTATTTACAGCTTGTTAATAAACGTACTTCTTAAAAATCCTGACAGTTTTTCTTATTTTTTTCAGTCCACTATGTTCAAAATGGTAGCTAGGAGAACTCATAATAAAATGCGTTGGCGGTTATGGAAGTGGCGCCTGATCCTGATTGGTGGAATTGTATTTGCTGTTGTTATTATTGTTATAATTATAGTAGTTGCCACACTGCCATCTGACGATGGGAATGAAGGGAACGATAACCAAACGGGACAACCTATTGTAACAGTGGTGCCAAGTACCACTGCATCATCACGCTAAGAGAAAACAAAATGTATTATTAAATATATGATATGCGCATAATATGCCTTAATTCAAAAGTATTACCTAGTGTAAGTATTTAGAATATTATGATTTTAGTTTATCATTAATATGCGTTAATATAATTTACAATATGTTCTTATGAAATTGTGCAATAATTGTATTTTATTAATATAAAATTGTGTGCCATGAATTGTTTAAGAACAGTTGATTTTTGTTTGATGTTAAGTCATGTATATGTACAACTTTATATGTCTGAATAAATTTCATAAACGAAGCGTTATTGTGGTTTTAATACAAAGCTGGGATGATATAAATCAAATAGTGATGAGAAAAAAAAGATGACTTTTCGCCAAAACGGATCTCACTTTCATACCAAAAGTAAGCCGAATTGAGGTAATATGAAAAGGAGAGAATATTCATTGCAAAGAATCAAAAGTGAATTCTCTATATAGTCTATGTAGATGATACCATTGTGCACACTGAGTCTTAGTCCTCTCTTGCTTGTTAACAACAACCATCACTATAGCTGTGCACATAGTCAAAACCGGTAATTATATCAAATTCGGTTTCTTTGGATGGTTCCATCCTAGAATATCTTTCAAAATTGTAGACAAAGAAATATAATGTTTTAAATTTTCATTGAACCGTTCAAAACAATTCTTCTGTGACAACAAAGTCAGTCGCTTGCAATGAGTGGATTCTCGGCAATGTCGCTAAAAATGTCCCCGTAATGAAAGTCGTTGTTGGTTGAGATTGTCCTGGAATAGATATGGTATAAATTGCGATATGAATACAACAAAGGCATAAAGACGATCGCCATATTTTCTTATGATCAATTTTTTAAACATAAATGTAAATTCGCGAACCATTTATCAGGAGATGAAATATTTAGTGAATTTGTAGATAATATTCATTCTTTTCATATAGAATTAAGATCACGTGCATTTGGTGACGAAGGACATTGTAAGGCTAACAAATGAAACAAAATGAATGAAGGGAAAAAAAATAAAAACCGAACAATTCTGAATAACTTTTTACTGATTAGTCAGTTACATTGGTTTTCCTCAGTCCATGTAATGTCTTTCGTGTTCTGTGTTTCGGTGTGTCTGTTTTTATTGTTTGTTGGATTGTTCTGTTAGGGTGTTGTTATGTGTGATATTGTCCCTGTTCATGTCCGCTGTGGTCGGTACAGGGTAGGCTTACCGAAGATTTCATCCATATCTTCACAGAAAGACAGAACATATTCAGGCGGACCTTTTATACGGTATTTCATTGAAGAGAAAACGTTGCTCCAAGAAAAGGGACATGAACTCATTTCTTGAATCTTAGTCAAACTGTACACTATTCAAGTGAAAGGTAAAGAAAGTAGGATGGCAACGTTCTTCATACTAGGTGATACATTCTCCAAAACAATTGACTCGTTTCCATATTCCCCTGTTTTAAAATTAAAGATTTCCTTATCAGCATATACATGAACTGTGATAAAACAGTGATCCATGTGAATTATTTAAAACAATCATGTCAGACTGCACACCCACATTATTCAAAAACAAAGACGTCATTGTGTCTGAAAATATATACTAATATTTCTACAGGTAAAAATAGATGTCTTAAGATTGGAATTCCAACACACGACATATAGAATTTTCACTTTTCATTTGAGAAATCATTTAACAACCTATCACTTTACCCTATAAAAGATTTAGTCCGACTTTGAAAATTATATGCACTATATGTGACTGACATATAAACAAACGTATGATTAGAATTTCCTTCCGGGTACTAGTCTTAATATTAGAAGGAAAGCCCATTCTTCTGTTCGTAATTACTTCCTTATCGGTTATGTGTACCGGACTGAAAATGGTGGTTTGATTTCAACCTGATGTCCAGACTGTATGGATCAAGTAAGTATTTCTTGCTTTCATGCAAATTCATTTTTTAAAAGTAATTCTGATAGTAAGAGACGAAAACAAACGTGATCCGACATGCTTTCACGTCTGTATTTTTCAATTGTAGGAACTGACGAATCCGGTTGCTGGTGAAGAAAGAGCAGAGGTATAGAAATCCTTCAGTATCTGGAAATATATATTCCAAACCTTTACTGTGTAAAATACTTAAAGAGATTCATCGCTCCTTTTCATTACAATGTTTTGCCTTCGGTAGTCTTGTTTTGGTTCAATATGAAGCCTAGTAAGATACCTTTTTTATGTTTCTTTCGGTTTTTGGTTGATAATTGCGATTGCCTTCGCTTTCAAAATTTAATTACTTTACAGGTTGATGTGAAAGAGTTGAAAAATAAAGTACAAGAGGTGGTTGACATTTTGGATGAAAATGTTAGAAAGTTGGCAGAACGTGAAGGGAGACTTTCTCAACTAGAAAGGAAGGGAGCCAGCCTAGTCAGAAAGGTATGTGAAATATCACATGTTCATATATATTTTTTCATCAGAACAGACGTCCGGGATTACTGTTTTGATGGTTGATATTTACATGTTACAATAAGAAAGAATGAAAAGAAATTCTGCGACCCATTGATACTCCGATTCACTCTCTGTAAACAAAGTATTTGTAATATTCACATTTATACTTTGTTGCAGGGTAGAACTGGTAAAATAGTTCCCCGCGAATGAGTGTTTAGAGTGGGGTTTTCCTTAACTATTCTTTCCAACGCTGGTGTCAGGGAAGCTTTTCTGTGGTGAAAAAATGATTCATCGTTATATTCTAGAACCCGTATCTTAAATTTGCCATTTTAATTAAATTATCATCAAAATATAAGAGGTTAACACCATTGCACCACCGTCTTCCAAAAGTTTGGCTTTAAATCCATCTCGCTATCTGAAACATGCGTTTCTAGTGAGCCGCATTTCGCCATTTATGCCCAGAAGGCAGCTGATAATGTTGTGGCCATGACTAGGCTTATTTTCTTTCAAAATGAAGATATCATAATCAGTCGCCGTTACATTGGACACACAAATACATAAAATGATGAAAAACAACAGGTAAATCAAGATGAATAGTGGTTACAAGGGACCAAGCTTTGACAGATAATCACAGATTTACTCGCTAAAACCTATTTTACTGTGATGCCTTTACGTATTTACCGTATAATCTTGTTCTAAAACTTGGTTAATGAAAGATTTCAATGAATGAGCCGACATAAGGCAGTAACATTAAAAAAGTATCCATGACTTAGTTGGGAAACTTTTAGCCAGTTCACTTAGTGATATGATTCTACCTTTATATTGCTGGATTCTGTATTAAAAGAACATAAACATATCTGAAGTCTTATAAATTATCGAATAAATGTATTCAACACAATTTTTTAATGTTGAAAGTAATATTTGGAGATTTCAAAGCTTCAACAAGTAAATATTACTTATTTTTATGGCCCACAATTTTGCAATTTTAAAGAATAAAGGAAGATATGCGAAACAGTTCCATATGCAACGGCAGCAGCACAATAATATCGAAGGGTTCATTGAAGAAAATTCCAAACCAATTTCCCTGCACCAGACACGTGATTCGAATATTAAATGCTCATCACAAAACACAAAAAATCGAAACATCGAAAAAACATACAACGGCCATTTATAACTTATGATACATACTCAAAAACAATGAATAAATCTCTCGTTGGAAAAGGAAATTCCGTTGTACTGTAAGCAGGAAGAACATTTTCTGCTTTTAATTTTCTTGATTTTAATTCGCATCTGATTTTTTTTCAAGTGCAAGGATCCGATGTCCAAGTATCTCATCTACATATATAATAAAAACAAAGTAGATACATTTTGCGTCAATATATTTAAGGTTTTTTTGCATAGGGAATTTACCCTTCGATAATAATAATATATTTCTATTACTAAAGTATATAACGAATAGCTTTACAATAAATAATATAATTTGTTTTAACAGACTGACGAATTCCGTAAGGTGTCACGTAAAGTATACATCAAGGAGTTATGTAAGAAGAGGAAGTGTTGCCTTCTCCTGATTGGTGGTTGTGTGTTATTAACGACTGTAATTGTGATTGTTGTACTTTTTGCCACAAATGTACTGAGTGTTTAGAGAATTTGACTCCTATTATGATAAGGAACATTTATTATATTGTGATATCCTCGTTCTGGTGTTGTTTGATGCCTTAAATGGATTGGCATTAGTGTTGCATCTGTCCGTCATTCCATCATTCTGCCATAGAACCATCATACTGTCAGTCTTTATTCTTTGGAACTTGTACTAAATTAAAAACCCTTTCAAGAATTTCATTTAGCAAAGTAAAACTCAAGATAACATCAATATATGTATAAAGATAAGGGACTTCTGTTCAAAATAAATTACAAAAGTTATGGCCTCTGGACAAAGTTTGGGGGATTTTTTCAAATGAAGGGTAGAAAATATTTCGTTATCTTTATTAAACTATTAGTTTAAACGGTATTTAGGATATTCATAATGAAAAAGACAGAAATGATTATGAGAGATTGGAAAGCGAGCGATATGCCCACTTATGCTAATTCCTCTCTCTACTAAACCATTGGATAGACAAACTTATGTGGAACTAGGAAGAATGAAAGGTCACATGTAAATGTACATGTGGGGAAAAATGTTATTTCAATTTAAATATAATTTCATTACTGGACTTATATTATATAGACGGTTTTTAGTTTACAATTACACATATGTAAGCTTTGCATCTAACTGACTTCATTGATGGAGAATTGGAAGTCATATTTTACATATCATTGTTTATATTTGTACATACCTTTCCTATGTTCAAATTCTTAAGCATAAACAACAGATTTCTACGAAATGAAGGATCAAAATTCATAAAAGACTACTTTTGTAATTTGAAATCCGAAGGAAACACGAGAAACACCGTGTAAGACATCTAACATTATCTTACTGTTGGTGTGTGGTAGTCTGCAGTGTTCGTTGTGTTTCTACTTTGATGTAGCAGGTTCCCCTGACAAAATATGTTTTAAAGGCTTTGAAAGTATACCATAGAAGAAGGAAAATATACCATAGAAGAAGGAAAGTATCTCATAGAAGAAGGAAAGTATACCATAGAAGATGGAAAGTATACCATAGAAGGAGGAAAGAATACCATGCAAGAAGGAAAGTATACCATAGAAGATGGAAAGTATACCATAGAAGAAGGAAAGTATACCATAGGAGAAGGAAAGTATACCATAGAAGAAGGAAAGTATACCATAGAAGAAGGAAAGTATACCATAGGAGAAGGAAAGTATACCATGGGAGAAGGAAAGTATATCATAGAAGAAGGAAAGTATACCATAGAAGAAGGAAAGTATACCATAGAAGAAGGAAAGTATACCATGCAAGAAGGAAAGTATAATATAGAAGAAGGAAAGTATACTATAGAAGATGGGGGGTATACCATAGAAGAAGGAAAGTATACCAAAAAAGAAGGACCAATCGTAATTCAGGGGTCAAAGATCCAGAGGAATATGACATGATTGTGTAAGTCTCCATTTACAAGGCAATGGCGAACCCCCGAATGGAGGCAGAACCAGGTGCCCAGGAGGAGTGAGCGTCCTCTGACTGCATGCAACACCCTACGCGAATGCCAAATAGAAACGTGTCAATCCGGTTATGTCTAAATAGGTAAAATACGGTCAATTGGAAAGGTCGCACTCAAGAATTAATGTCCTCAATCATCCTGGATAGGCAAAAGTCGTAATGCGCGATAAGTTCTTTATAGCTAAATAACATTGAGCGAGTAGCCTCTTTCCCTGAATATAAAGTTTTCGTACTTAGAACATGCTCTTGCATAGCGTATTAGTTGCGAAATAAAAACCACTGGAACTGCATTTTTGATTCATAGTTAACGTCTTTATTTATTCATGAATTTTGTAGCACCACCCACAACGGATTTTGTTTCAACAGTAGTGATAATTGAGTATCATGTATTAATTAATACAGCTGTATTTTCTAACTGAATACATTATCTGGATTTTACCCTTATTTCTGGTTCCGGGGTCATAGTACTACACCCTTTCATTGGTTCTTTTAAAATTAAAAAACATACAGCGCGAATAATGAGGAGCGTCTCCTATAGTAGATTCCGTTCTTACACTGGACTTTTTTTTAGATCGTTCATTAGATAGTGTTATTCTTCGTGTTGCTATAATGCTGTGTTATTGTTTCCGTCTGTTCGTCATCTTTTCTTCTTTTTTTTTTAACTCTTTTTTTACCTTTTTTGAAGAATTTGTAAGCCTGTTGACTGTGATTTTTGTACTCCGATTTTTGTTTTGTGTTGGACTTTCATTTATATGTCACCTAAGGAATAAAGGTAATATATAATAAAGATAATGTGGTACTACTGAGAAAAATGTTAAAGTTTAGGTTCGGCAGAAACATAATGGAGAGGCAAATCAGTCAGAATAATCCACCTTAGCTCTCAAGCACACGCGAAAGAGACCGTTTTCATGAGTTATCCATAAATAAAGATTTTTCATATAGGAAGAAAGAAGGCACCTCCACTAAAGCCCCATCTACAATATCCATAGCAAAACACTATCATATCAATAACACTAAAACAGTCATTAATACACCATGCAGGACAACCATGAAAGAATCAAAACCCTCAAAGACACTGACACCAAAAGGGGAATGCGTATGCAATAATCATTTTCAAATATGAATAGTATAGGATAATACATAAACAAAGATCATGATATCCCAGCTATCTTGCCACGTCTTTCGGTATATTTTGGACATAAATGAGTTAAAGAAGATCCTGACAACAATCTCAACAGCACTCACAATAGAGCACCAACATGAGCATCGACGGACCCCTAGCAAGCTAGAGGTGGGACCAGGTGCCCGGGAGGAGTAAGCATCCCCTGTTGACCAGCCGCACCCGCCGTCGATGTTCACGCATGAAAATATATTAAATACATGCAATGTCTATGGTTCTGTCTATATCACACATTTTGGCCATATTTCATTGTTTGGATTGAGGATCACTGACGAGGGGTTAATACCCGAAACGTGCATGTCTGGTCCACACTGTTAAATAATCTGCTTTAAATGATACTAATGAATTTGAAGACGTTTAACATTTGTACCACTTGGTGAGTGTCACTGCTGGTGTACCAGGAGTCCCCGATGGCACATGTAGCCAAGTTCGATCGATTTCGGTTAGTCGTTTCTTCAAACGCATTAGAAAAAATTCTGAAGCCGGGGATCTGTAGCATCATATCTCAGCCATCTTGCCACGTCTTTCGGTATATTTTGGACATAATTATCACACATTTTGGCCATCTTTTCATTGTTTGGATTCAGGATCACTGACAAGGGTTTAATACCCGAAACGTGCATGTCTGGTCCACGCTATTAATTAATCTGCTTTTAAATGATGCTATTGAATTTGAAGACGTTCAACATAGGATAATACATAAACAAGGATATGTTACTAACGTAGCCAACTAAACATAAATCCATACATGTACTTTAATTAGGTACTCTTATCTGACGTTGTACAGAAACCATTGTTTACCGTATCGTAGGGATACCACAGTGACAAATAATTCAGCATCCTATTTGGACATAATGCTGTCCTACGACACAGATGGTCACATGAGCACCTCACACTATGACAAACGTGACGACTTTTGTACAGGATTTAATTACATTCAATGTGATAATTCATTTCTAAAAAGCATGTTATACTAAATAATGTGGATGTGCAATTCATAATGAATTTGTGCAAGGTGCTGTAAAAATTATCTTGTATGAGACAAAAGCACATCTATTCCCTGTGTAATGGTGTCTAGCTTTTTATTGTTAGTCGTCTATGACTATGCATGACATATGCTGTTACGTCACTATCGTAGCCAACTAAACATAAATTCATACATGTACTTTAATTAGGTACTCTTATCTGACGTTGTACAGAAACCATTGTTTACCGTATCGTAGGGATACCACAGTGACAAATAATTCAGCATCCTATTTGGACATAATGCTGTCCTACGACACAGATGGTCACATGAGCACCTCACACTATGACAAACGTGACGACTTTATTTTAGCATCACAAACTTTCCTTTTCTTAGTAGCAATGTCCCTTCATCGCCTTCATATGGCGTGTTAATATCTCAATTGATACGTTATGCCAGAGCAAGTACCAAATACACAGATTTTGTTATAAGGGCTGGGGGGTCTCTCAGTCAGGGATACCTTTGTGACCGACTAACATCGACACTGAGGAAGTTTTACGGTTGATACGGGAAACTCTTCATACACTATGATGTCCCATTGTCCAGAATAGTAAACGATATTCTGTCTTAGACCATTGGAACCATACAACCACAGAAAATACTTGTATCTTCCTTCATGGAAGGAACCGGATGTGACATGTCTGCCGAATTGAAGCGACGGGTGATGCATGCAAGTAGGGGCAGACTTCTTCTGGGCACCTGGTCTCATTCCCTTATTGGGAGTTCGCTTCTGTTCGTATAGTGATTTTTTTTTTGTTTTGTTTTGTATGCCCTTTGGTTAATGGTTAATGACTTTCGAATTTCCATTTTGTTCTCTATACATATATTGGGATATTTTTCTTGTCCATATTTGTCATGCTACGTGAAAATTGGAATCTGTATTGATGTGTATATCTCTATGTGTATCTTACTTTATCTACTGATTCATTAATGAATACTGATTTATTAATACATAATTATAAACTGCCAAACACAGAATTTTTATTTGATTTTTTTGCCAGTAATGCGATACAGATGGTTTTAAGGTCCATATAATTAATAATAGACGGGCATGTCAGAATTGTATTTTAAAGTCGTGATGATAAAGTTCTAAAGGATCAGTCCATTTTCCGACACTTTCCAATACATGTCTTAATGATATTGATGAAAATACCACAAAGATTAGCACTTTCTATAAAGATATAACCTCCGACAGTGCATGTTTTGTAGATATTATTTTCTTTATAATGCGTGAACATGCGGCTAGTCATGCTGACAGGGGAAGCTTACTCATCGGCACCTGGTCCCACCTCTGGCTTCCTAGGAATCCGTCGATGCTCAACTTGGTGCTCTATTGTGAGTGCTGTAGAGATTATCATCAGGATCTTCTTTAACTCATTCTTCTCAACACATTTCAATTTTAAACCGCAAAAGAACAGTTTGATTCCATAAAGCCAAGGAATGTGTGTTGGTTTGTTGGGTTTGAAGATTGATATAGCTATTTTTCGTGCTGTTAATTTATCAGGTTTTAAATGATGCTAGTGAATTTAAAGACGTTTAACATTTGTATTGAAGTGCGATTAGCAATGACGTTTTGTCAAATTCACTTTCTACGTGAGATATACAATGTAATGTAATATTTGCGATGAATTCGTGATAATTTGGTCAGCAATTTACTTTCTGCTCATGACGCTTTATTATCACTTGCCTGCTAAGCCCGTAGCTACCAATCCAACTGTATAGAATTACCAATCAATTATTCATTGCCCACAAAGTTATATTTTCTGTCCGGACAAAAGCATTGAAGTATCGATTTTGTGGTGGCAATTTTCCGTGAATTTAAGTAAATCTCGTATGAACCTGGAAAATATTGAGAATTTTGTCACATTTTCAATTGCTTTTAAGTAGCAAATTTGAAGGTTTGTAAGACATAATATGGACTGATATACTATCAATTCAAGTACGATGGCGGAGGTGAGTTGATTTTAATATTCTCAGCTCGTTTGTACATAGATCCGAGCAGCAGTTCATTGTTTTCAAAATTTCTAAAGTTGCATACACGTTTCCTATTTATATCGTAAAAATGTATCATATTAATGCTGTAGAAAAGACCAACCTATACAGAGGATGCCAGAAGTGATCATAGACGTAATTTACGTTTGGTGCAGAATCGAGGAGAAAGGCTATCAGAGACACAATCTGGTAGTCAGAATCTTCTAGCTCAGGTAGACATTGTTTATAGATACATTAGGTTATGAAATTGACAAATACTGTATTGATTTTACTGAACAATTTGTATCGTTTCATTTTCTTATTGAATTCCTTTGTTTTGCCGTTTGTCTTGTTTCCATTGCAGGCAAAGCTCTTTGCTCAAACAACACAGAAGAAGAAAAAAGAAACTGATTCAAAATGTGTTATCATTTGATTATGAATGGGTTTAAACAGAATGATTTTAAAGTGAGATCTTACTGATGAAATTGCTTTGAAATATTTCGTACGTCTTTTAACAATGTGCAAATTGAACAGAAATCTTCCTGTGAATGGTAAAATCAGTACGAGTATTAAATTACACTTGCAATTTTGTAGAGGTTTAATTACATTCAATGTGATAATTCATTTCTCAAATGCATGTTATACTAAATAATGTTGGGTATGCAAGTCATAATGAATTTGTGCAAGGTGCTTTAAAAATTATCTTGTATGAGACATAAGCACATCTATTCCCTGTGTAATGATGTCTGGCTTTTTATTTTTGTCGTCTATGCATGACATATGCTGTAATGCTTTAATGATAAGATAAAGCTGATCCGGGGATTCCCCGTTCACATAGTATAACTTTATTGTTATTTTGAATGAAATCTTTTCAATATCTATGTATCTGCATTATTTCATTCGAGGGTTTGATGCATCTAAAGTATTTATAAGTGTTCCGTGCGAATGAAATATTCTCGTAAAGAATGAAACTTTCCGGAGGAAGAGTGGGAAGACTTCCTGCTCTGGTATATTTCTCTCCTCATATACTCACCATTTAGGTATCCTCTATTTCGGCTTCGGTCATTACTGATGGGGCATTTTGGTTGAAATGAGCATAAGGATTATAATAGAACATATATTTCAATGTTTATAGAAGCGGCTGCAATTCATTTCTAAGTAAAAAGGTATAAACGAATTTATTATATAAAGGAATTATCCAAATAACATATAATATGTGTGTACATGTAAATATAAAAATATTTCAACTACAAACTTTATTATGTATGTACAATTTGGAGCACAACAACATGTTTGACACATTGAATATTTGCGGGACTTCATATACTTCTTACATTTTTTTTATAGAAACATATCCTTATTCAATATACAGGTAGGTGCCGTGCTTAGCATTTTTTGGATGACCGATACATCTTTAATTCTATTCATTCTGAAGCCTTGTCATGGTAGTTGAAGTTGTTTTCTAACCAAAAATGTTATTAATCCATGAAAATCGCATTTTTGTGCTCGAGTAAGATACTAGGATCAGTAACGATGGTAAGTACTGTGCAATTCTTTTGCAAATAAGATACAGTTCTAAAATTTAAAAGTGTCTAGGGATGACCCTTTACTTTTGCCATTAGAATATTTAAACGATTCAAACTTTAACTTAATTTCGCACGAAATGCATTATTTTCTACCGTATACTTTACTTGCCAACATCCAGATGATGCTTAATCTATTGGGGAGTAAACTTTTTTCTTTATTTTTGGGATAAATGAAGACAAAATGTATTTAAAAACAAATAGAACATGTCCTATATCCTCTGTTGTTTGGTGGGTGGAATTTGTTATTTCTTTTTTTATATTGTGGTAATATAAATTATCCTTAGCCAAAATATAACAATGTTTCTTAATCGTAACTCATTAGTGAAATAAGGCCCTCTCTTGCAATGTTCTCAGAACTTTTTATATTTGGTGATATAAATTATCGACATTATCGAGATAGCCATAAAGATAACATTTTTTAATCGTAACTCTTTGTTTGAAATAAAGCTTTCTCTTGCAATGTTCTCAGAACTCTTCTATGGCACCTGCGACTTAGTTGTTCTTTTTTGGAATCCCCCCACATCAGCTTCATATGCCGTGTTAAGTTGACCGTCAACAGAATGACCCTCTGGAGTGGTACCATTTGTATTCATCTCATATTTCTGTAGAACTATCTGATCACGTGAAGAGTCTGTATAACATTTGAATATATCACACGAAGAAGGGAGGATGTTCTTTGTGAAAAGGATATGAAATACGTATGAAACCAATGTCACTGTGGTAAAACTTATCAGCATTGCTAATGTCTTAAAGGGGAACAACTGACCGTGGGTCTCGTGAAAATAAGGGTATTTAATCAGAGGTTGAAAATTCAATCCGATTTCTCCACCAGCTAACCTGAAGAAAAGGCCTAAAATGAATCCCATCAAGGAACCATAGGTGTTAGCAAAGGGGAGATATACGACAGCCAACAGCTGTGGAAAGGTAACGACATATAGTAGATCCGAACACAGCACAAACAGGTAATATACAGAGTCCACAGTCAGAGCAATGATGGTAGCAAGGGCAGCTACGCCAAATATAGCTACACGCATCACCCAAACTATCTCTCTTTCGGAGGCCTGAAATAAAGTCATAAAGAATCAGAACTTACCGGGAAGAAAACTTGTATCAAATGTATACTTTTGGACAATAGGCTTTATATTTTTCCATACATGAATATACACATGAGTTCCTTTAAATATGGACCGATGCAGTGTGATGTACATTTTCGATTGTTTCACATGAAAACATTGTGGGTAAATTGATCCCACTTGAAAAAAAATCAATTCTTTATTATTTCTATTGAAGGACTGATTAATTAGACTTACCTTTTGTCGGAAGATCATTTTGTAAATATTGCGGGAAAACATTGCACTCGAAGACAAAATTGCGGAATCTGCAGACGACATGACTGCAGCAGACACAGCACCGAGACCGAAGAAAGATACCCAGGCTGGTGTCAGGTACTGCAAGGCAAGTGGTAATACATAGGCTGTCTCCTTGATTTGATCCTTACCATATGCAGTGGCATTCCAGTCTGGTGAATAAAAGATAAAACAATAACATGGAAGTGTTCCAACTCTTTATCTTTCTGAAGAAAATTTCAAACCCATTGTAATGCACCAGACACGTGTTTTGGATAGTAAATCCTCATAAGTGGTACTTGATGAAATGCCGAAGTGATTTTCAGACATTTTAAATGTATTTTTGTAGCGCCCTCAAGATTTATTGGTCTAATCAAAATGTGTGCATTTACTTTGCAAGGATTGCGCAGCTCCAAATTTCCTGTAGGGCAGATTCAGTAGCGTAGTTGAATAAAATCTATGACCAAAATAGCATTAGAGGGATGGTGCTAGGATGTAACCTCTTTAAATTCGATGATGTTTTTGGATGAAATGACAAGTTTCCAAAAAAGCGAAACAATACATGATGTAAAATTGATATAGGCTCAAAACAAAGCTTCTTTCAGGCGACAGACTTGGAGAGAAGTATTTTTACACTTTATATATTCAGTCACGGGGGACGACTTTTACTGCTCGACATCGCAAAAGAAGCGTTTACAATAATAATATGAAATTGATTCAACTCTTACCTTCTTGAAGAAAAATTCAAATCAATTTTAATGCACCCGACACGTGTTTCCGATTGCAAAATCCTCATCAGTGGCCAAAGTATAGTCATATAAGACTTAAGATCATTTGCACCATACTTTCTGTTTATTATCAAGATATTTTATCTCTCGGGGAGAATCGATAAAGCCTGAATTTTAAGAAGTAACACAGTTTAAAACAAACTCTGAAAAGTAAAATTAAGTAACATCAGGCAAGAACTTATTATGTAAATGCAGGAGTCTATCAACCAGAATCAGTGTTTCATCAATATGTATTTAATTATACTGTTTGAAAGAGTATTTACATGATCTATGTGATGTCATCTGATCACGTTCTTATCAAACAAACTGCAGCGGAAAATGATCTTTCTCATTCGAAGACGTATGTTATCTCCTCCTTTGTTTTATCATCGAAACAAACCTGCATTTACAGCAGCCGCACCAATCAGTACAGAAGGAATGGACATCACAATACAGCCGATTCCGGCAGTATAAGAGAGAATTTGCGCATTCTTTGCACTGGTTGCCGAGAGGACCCTTTGAAAGTACACCTGCCATGGAATACCTCCAAACATCAAAAGTAGCCCCGAATCGATGTAGTATCCTACTTGCTGGTGATCTAAAGTCATTATCCAATCAGTTGTCGTGTTAGGGGAAATCGATTCTGCCATATCATTTATGTTTCCTACATGTTCATTGGTCAGTATAAATGGTACCGATAACCACTGAAAAGGCAAAAAGATTTGCTTTTATCTTCATCCATTTGCTTCCTATTCTCTGATAATATTACTGTAAAATGAGTTAAAGAAGATACTGACGCCAATCTCAATAGCACTCACAATAAAGCACCAAACTGAGCATCGACGGACCCCTAGCAAGCTACAGGTGGGACCAGGTGCCCGGAAGGAGTAGGCAACCCCTGTTTAGTTAATCGAACCGCCGTCGATGTTCACGCACGAAACTAGAAAACAATATAATATCCACAAAACATGCACTGTCTCAGGTTAAGTACAAGAAAAATGTATATATAGAAAGTGTTATCGCTACCATGTCAGAAAATAACATTTTTGACAGACTTATCGGACAAAAACAATATTTGTTCCGAAATATGCATCGAAAAGTCTTGGTACTAATACGTCTTACAACAATCGCGCATTCTCGCCTTTTCCGTCGACTGAATCGGAAGAAAAACGGATAAGCCCAGAAATGCGCGATTGGTCTTACAAAAGTAAGAATCGTGAATTCCGATTTGTTCCAACTCGAATGTATCACATTAAAAGTCAACTTACTGAAGGCAAGCTTTTTGTAAAAGCATATACTCGTACAGTAGTTCAGAAACACAGTAGAATAACACGTGACTCACAAATAATGGTTATCTTTTTCCCATGAATCACCGTAGCGTATCACGTGATATGCAAATAATTTCTTGCATGGGAATCCCCTTCGATCAAACAAGGTAAATACTGTCTAAATCTACATTATATGAATTTATTCTAGGCCTATCATACGATCATCATTATGAATTATATGATTGTTTTCTAGTTTTGTTTATTTACGTGCACCATATCATAACATGTAAAAAAAAATAGAAAATTTTCTGTTTAAGTGTTCTCTAAATATTCCTCTATTCTTGACCAGAAAAGATTACTTTCATATTTATAATAATGATGCTCATATGATAGGCATAAACTAGTTTCATATAAAGTAGATTTAGACAGTATTTACCTTGTTTAATCGAAGGGAATTCCCTTGTAAGAGATTATTTACACATCACGTGATACGCCACGGTGATGAATAGAGGTATATTAAGAGTACACTTAAACAGAATACTTCGTATCTTTTACATATTCTCATAAAACGAAATTTTCTGGTTAAGTGTTCTATTCTTGACTAGAAAAGATTACCATCATATAATTGATAATAATGTTCATATGATAGGCCTATAATAAATGCATATCCGGTATATTTAGACAGTATTTACCTTGTTTAATTAAAGGGGAATCACGTGCGCTAGATTATTTGCGTATCACGTGTTATGCGACAGTTAGATATAAATCGATTAATTCGATTGATGTTTTCATTTGTGTTTCGTGTTCAAGTATGTTCTCCTCCCAGAATTCGTGTTGTAACTTGTGTTCAGTACTCTTCGATTATTCGTCCTATTTTTAAAAGGCAGCATCATTGATGGAGCTGTTGTATTGCTTATTTTGCTATCATTCTCCATTGCAGTATATTCTTTCCTTTTCCTTACCCGATTACAAAATTATGTTCACATACAAATCTCACTTCTTTCCAAAAACATTGAGTGATTACTTTTTGAAAATAGAAAATTATATTGTAAATTGCAGCAATAAGCCAACACAAATGCCTCCTTGTTTTACATCCGAAAATGAATAGAAAAAAATGAGACCGAAAATAGTTTGAACCCCCCCCCCCCCCCCCCCCACACACACACACTGACACTGTATGTTTATTTTTAGTGTAATTCTGACATCTATAAAAGCTATACTCACCAGACCAATAAAGATGCATATCAATTGTATGACATCAGTGTAAGCCACGGAATAAAGTCCCCCAAACAAGGTATACAATGTGGCTATACAGGCAGATACAATTACAGCCGTATTCTGGTCAAGGTCTATTATCACCGCCAGAGTCGCACCTTAATAGATGTAAAGTGAAATGTATTAAAACATGTCAAATAATAGTCAGTATATGATACATATCTTGCAAATAAATCATTTTGTCAAGGAGAGGGAAATCAGTCGTTTTCTCATGCTGGGCGAACGTAAAAATGTTACAAATATTTCAATATAGTTTATTGTTCAGCCATGCATTTTTGACCTGAATTATAGAGGTTTTTCGTCATTAAGCGGAGGCAAAGTGAGGGACTCTATTTATATAAATCCTATTTCTTTTCATAGGAGCCAGATCTACATCGTTGGGATGTTAAACGTCTTCAATTCAATAACATCATTTAAGAACAGATAAATTTGCAGCATAGAAAAGACATGTACCTTTCAGGTACTTAACCCTCGTCATTGATCCTCAATCTAAACAATGTTATATGGCCAAAGAGTGAAGGTTATATCCAAGAGTGTACCGAAAGACATAGCAGGATGAAAAGTAAAAGTCTTTAAATTCACTATGTATCACAATCCCAGGCTGTTTGTTTGTTTGTGTGTTTTGTCCGTTGTTATCTTCGATCATTGTGATCTTGATCACGCTGGCCCATTGCAACGAAAACTTGTTAAGAAGCTTCTCCTTTGTCGTAATTTTGAGTTTGATCGATTTGCATAATTTTTCCATATATAATCACCGAAAACCAACTATGATGAGATCGTTGGGATACCAAAGTGAAATATTCTTAAATAAAAGATGTAGCATCATATCCCACACATCTTGCTACTTCTTTCGGTACATCTTTAGACATAAGAACTTTCACACTCTTTGGCCATATTACATTGTTTAGATTGAGGATCACTGACGGGGGTAAGTACCCGAAACGTGCATGTCTGGTCCCTGTTGCAAATTTATCTGTTCTTAAATGATGCTATTGTATTTGAAGACGTTTTGCATTGCATTATTCTGTGAAACGATTAATACCTAATGCAGCCAAGATGGCACCCGACCAGAATACGTCTCCCATAAGAGCTGGTATGTATAATAAACCTCCCATTCTCTCTCCATATCGCTCAGAGAAGGGGTCAAGAACTGTAGTGTATCGCTTTGATCTCATTCTATCGGCAAAGAAAGCTCCTCCTAAAATCAAAATTAATGATAAAGTATACAGAATTAACTTTAAGAAAAAGAAAATCAAATTATGAATAATTTCAAAAGCTGTCTGTTTGATGACCACATTATGGTTTGAACTTACCAGGAACCCGAGTGATTCTGCTGCAGCATCGCACAACTAGTGTATATAGCATATGTAGTCCCGCGGTACTTACCTAGGACAGAGGTGAGTGAGAATCCCAAAGAAAATTGGAATCACAGTAAATCATATAGCTAGAAAAAGGTTAAGTGAGTACAATATAGGGACCTAGCACCTCATCAAGTCACAAGAGTACATCACCATTGTGGTCTTATCGTACTTACCAAGAACAAGACTGAGTGAGTATCCAACAGGAGCCTGGCACCACACTAAACCACTTGTGTATATCACTTCTGTTGTCCCGTTTATGAATCCACCTCCAACCCATGTCGCTACAGTGAAATACAGTAAATGTTTGTTTCCAGGAAAAAGTATCTTCATTGTTCATTTTCAAGGAACAGAAACACATTCCCTTGAGCAATTGTATTTTAAACCAATTATCTTATTATTAATCATATCTTTAAAGTCTTCAAATATAATTCGTCGGTCGTTCAGTAGATGGTAGCCCGCAGTCGGCTTCGTTTTTGTTTAAATTAAGGCAATGTGTGTATCCCGATTACGGCACTGGGGTGGTTAGTTGATGGATATATTTTCCTTATTATCGATTTTATTCAGAATCTTCAAATATCCTGCCGTTTAAGTCAATCATTCCTGTTGGATGATACTAGTTGCCTCTATGGCAGAGAAAAGGTCTTAGCAAAACGCCTAGTAACGTAACAAACTATGGACATCAGAAAACAATAATGAGTTAAAGAAGATCCTGACGATAACCTCAACAGAACTCACAATAGAGCACAAAATTGAGCATCGACGGACCCCTAGCAAGCTAGAGGTGGGACCAGGTGCCCGGGAGGAGTAAGCATCCCCTGTTTGGCTAGCCGCACCCGCCGTCGACATTCACGCACGAAAATGAAATATCAAAAATACATGCACTGTCTGGGGTTATGTCAATATAGAAAGTGCTAGGCGACCATGCCAGGAAAAAATATCCAATACACTTACTGTCAAACCCCAAATAAATACAACAAAAGTGAACAACGAGACATCTGACAAAACTAAACCATATAAACTGGAAAAACAAACAATCAAATCAGACACACCGAAAAAAATATGAAGGTCCTGCTAAACAAACATAACTAAAAACATAACATAAAAAAGGCCTGCTAGAAAAGCATAATAAAAGCCATAACATAACAAAGTCCACCTAAACAAACATAACAAAAAACATAACATAAAAAAGGCCTGCCAAACAAACATAACAAAAGCCATGACATAACAAAGTCCTGCTAAACAAACATAACAAAAGCCATAACATAAAAAAGGCCTGATAAACAAACATAACAAAACATGACATAAAGAAAGTCTACCTAAACAAACATAATAAAAGCCATAACATAACAAAAGTACTGCTAAACAAACACAACAAAAGCCATAACATCACTAAAGTTTTGCTAAACAAACATAACACAACCCATAACATAACAAATATTCTGCTAAACAAACATAACAAGAACCATAACATAGCAAAAGTCCTGCTAAACAAACATAACAAAAGCTCTAATATAACAAAAAAAAGTCCTCCTAAACAAACATAACAAAAGCCATAACATAGCAAAATTCCTGTTTAACAGATATTATAACAAAAGTCCTGAACAAACACAACAAAAGCCATAACATAACAAAAGTCCTGCTAAGCAAACATAACAAAAAGCATAACATAACAAAAGTCCAGCGAAACAAACACAACAAAAACATAATCAAATACTTCTGGGTGTAAACCAGCGCTTCGTGTCTCACTATCCTCGTAACTCATAGAAACGAAACGAAAAATTACAGACTTACCAGTCATTGTGAAGATTCCAACCAAAAGTCCAATGTTTCGCCCTGCCAGCATAAGGTTCTCTGTGTCATGTTTTCCTTTTATTTTTCTGGACGCCCATATTCCGATGACGAGGATGAGCAAGTAGAAGACGATGATAGAAATAAGTCCTGGGATATTAACTGCCATAATTGATTTTAATATCCTCTTTTTATGTCCAAATCAGACTCTGAAAACATGAGAATTATATAAAAATTGGTCATTTATTTTTCTTGAATTCCTATCCATTCTGAAAACAAAAGAAAAACGTAATATGACTTGATGACCTACTTACCTTGACTTTGATTGTTTTATATGTTAAAAGATTAGCAACTTAACCATCTATTACATATGATATCTATTCAGCAAATAATTTCCTATGAATATTTTTCTCGCAGAGGGCTGAGCATACATATAAGGTCAGGTATTTGTATGAGTGCGAACACATTGAGAATGTCGACCGATAGAGAGGTGATGCCCGCGGGTACTTTGTCCTACTTAAATACACTACTCTGAAAGGGATGCTGTCGTTGTATCCTTAACCTCCGCTTCAATGCCTTTTTTAAATCAACTTTCTCCATGAAAATTATTTCTGTTAAAAGCACATTACTATTTATGCACTACATATCGTTGTCACTTGCACATGCCGTGCCCATACGCAAATATTTACCTTTTTTTATAAAGATGTATGACAGATTAGGTATACCTAGACAAATATGAATATATTTTCTAACGAACATACCTCCCTGTTTGTTTACCTGTCTTTTTCCAACAATAACGATTATTCATATTGGAGAACTATTTTTTATTAAAGATCAAATGCTAAATATGTCCTCTAAAATTTCTGCATTTTTTTTTAATCTTGACGAAGAAGAATGAATTGCCCCAACGCTACTACCAGGGACCAGCTTAACGAACAAAACTTGAAAACATTTACCAGACATTTTTCGAATATATCATATTTGTATAAGAAGTATTTAATTCTTAATGACCGTGTAATTTTATCTATTAATTACGCTTATCAAATGATTACCATTATTATTGTTTTATATGATGACATTTTTATTTCCACCTAAATTTGTATGTTATCTGTAGAATTTGTAATTTCTTTTTACCAGAAATACAGCCCCCTCCCAATTGTTTTTAAATAGAACAGAGAGAGAAAAAATATTAGATAAGCTTTAAAGTGATAACGAAACATAGAAAATATCTCCACAACAAATAATACTATCAATTTAAAAATTCTGCAAATTCTCAATCGAAATAAGATCATGTGTCCAGGGAGAGTAGATGTAATGATGTTTGATACTATCATACTACATGTGGCCAAGTTCGATCAATTTCGGTTGGTCGTTTCTTCAAACGCATTTGAAAATTTCTGTTTACAAAATTTTCTCAAATTTCTAAAACCTGGGTCCTGTATCATCATATCCCAGCCATTTTGCTACGTCTTTCGGTATATTTAGGACATAATTTTCACAGATTTTGGTCATATTACATTGTTTAGATTGAGGATCACTGACGAGGGTTTATTACCCGAAACGTGCATGTCTGGTCCATGCTGTAAATTTATCTGCTTTAAAATGATGCTAATGAATTTGAAGACGTTAAACAAATGTATCGTCCAAAATACTTTTGAAGGCGCTCACAATGTACCCTTGATTAGGTTTTTTTTCGGTAAGTCTCGTTCGTTTGAGTTTGCTCTGCAAAAATATCTCTCCAATGATATCTTGGACATTAAATTAATTTAATCATGCTCCTGAATAGAACCTACAGGAAATTTGGAGCCGCGCACTCTTTGCAACATGCATAACTTGAAATTTAGAAAATATAACTAGAGGGCGCTAGTAAAAAAAATTGGTTGTGTCTGAAAATCACTTTGGCATTAAATTAAGTACCACTGATGAGGATTTACTGTCCGAAACACGTGTCTGGTGCATTGAAATTGGTTTAAAATTTTCTTCAAGAAGGTAAAGATTTTTTTCATTTGAGATTACCTCAGCATAATTTATTTCATTGATTTCAGTGAAGTCAGAGAAACTACAGGGACAAATTGTTTGGAGGTACTAGATTTGATTTAGACACACACACTAATACTCTATACCATAGCAAGTACCATTCATGTGGTATTTCTCTTCTAAGAAGCAATGTGTTAAGAATAACTTCGTAGACATTGATATGTTCATGATAAAAGACAATTATAACTAAGGAAGAAAAAAAATTACGTGTTCCACTGTACTACTTTCAAAACGACGGTAGGCCCTATTGTCTAGGATGTACTTATACTTTGTGTTGTATGCAAGCAGGAGATGCTGATTTTTAGAGGGCATTTGATCTCTTTGTCTTTTCTGTTCATATGGTAGACATATTTTATGACAAGTATGTGCTCGTCAGTTTATTTCTTTTTACTTGTTGCCTTTGGTGTATTGGAGTTTTTCATATCTTATCATAACAAACATTTTTAACAATAATTTTAAATTTATATTTTGTATCAAATATTGTTAATCTTACTGAAATATAAGTTGAAAGTGAAACAATGCCAATCCTCGGTTGTGTTTTGAAAGTAAATGCGATTCTAATTTTATTCTAATGTTAAACGTCTTCAAATTCATAGCAGATACATTTACAGCATGGACCATACATGCACGTTTCGGGTATTTAACCCTCGTCAGTAATTCCCAAACCAAAAAATGAAACATGGCCAAAATCTGTGAAAATTATGTCCAAAAAATTACCGAAAGACGTAGCCAACTGAGAAAATTTTGTAAACAAAAATTTTCGAATGCGTTTGAAGAAACGATCAACCGAAATTGATCGAACTTGTCTACATGTGCCCTAGGGGACTCAAGGTCTACCAGCAGTGACACTCACCAAGATGTACAAATGTTAAATGTATTCGAATTCATTAGCATAATTTTTTTAAAGCTGGTAAATTGCATGTTACAGCATGGACCAGACATTCACGCTTCGGGTAGTTCACCCTCGTCAGTGATCCTCAATCCAAACAATGAAACATGGCCAAATTCTGTGAAAATTATGTCAGACGTAGCATGATGGCTGGGATATGATGCTACGGGACCCAGGTTATTATGAAATTTGAGAAAATTTTGTAAACAGAAATTTAAGAATGCGTTTGGAGAAACGACCAACTTAAATCTTTTGTAAAAAATATGCATTGTGCTTTCTGTTTGCATCAACGACGTTAGGATTTAATGGCAAGGTAATATAAAACGTCTCGCATATAATTGCATGCGGTCTGTAAAACCATGGTAACACAGTCGAAAACAGAGTTTATCAAGCCACGCGATTGCTTTTTTTTTCGTGAAATACGATTAACGGATTTTTGTCAGCAAAATTGTCTTTTGGGTGGTCAAAAATTAAAGTAACTAGTAAATATAGTTTTCTCTGCATTTTAAAGCAGCAACAAATTACTCGTTGAGTAAGCCGCCAAATCAACGAAACAACTAACAAGAAATTTAAAACACTTATAGACTGAATGATTCTATCAAAGAAACACATAAGGTACCTTTATTGTATTAACTTGAATTAAGATATTTTTCACGGTCTTCGGCTATATTTCATTGTTTGGGTTGAGGATCGCTCACGACGGTTAAGTACCCGAAGCGTGCATGTCTGGTCCATGCTTCAAATGAGCTTTTAAAATAAGGACCGTATATTGCCCTTCCTAAAGTGGCAGGTGTTGCATGCAAGCAGGAGTTGCTCATTCTTCCCGGGCACCTGATCTCACTCCACTTCTCTTCATATGGTAGATTTGTTTTATTTCTGTTCTTTGCCTTAGTTCTGGTTTTATCCTGGTTTTGTATGCACTTGGTTTGATGATTTTTCCATTAACGATTTTGTACTTCTTTATAGGGATATGGTATTTTCCATATTTGTCATTCTTGATAGGGATGTATTTTTTCCATATTTGTCCTGAATTTCGTGCCGTATTTCTTCACATTCACATGTAAGAAAAAATTAATCATTATTGAAATATGATGTATTTGAAGACTTTTTATATGTTTTACATTTTGGTGAAGTACTCTTAAGATTCTTAAATTAAGATCGAAAGAAGTAGGGGTACTCGGATAGAAAACTGATAAGATTGACAAAAATGGTATACATTTAATAATATTTTTACCTAAAATGGATAAATATTTACAAAAAGACATCAAGTATGTCTATATCATATCAGAAATAAATTTCGAACGTTATATCTTCTTTGATTGGCAAATAATGAAATCCGGAACTCAAAATACGGTCCTTTTGTATTCAATGGCTACAATGTAAGCCTTTTTGAGCAAAATACGGAGTGAAGAAAAAAACACCGCTCTTGCTTATTCCGTTCCCAATTCTTGTACATTTCATTTGATCATTTTTAGAATCCATTTTTGGCTGGATTGAAATAGTTAAAAGTGTCATATTTTATGGAAGAATTCATAAGAACACTTATAGTGAGAAATGAGAGTATAAACATACCGTTTAAAATGCAATGAGGTGTAACCTTTTCATTTTCATTACGTTGGATTTTGAACGATGAAGTAAGAATGTCCTAAGTAAATAGTTAAGAAGGCAATATTTCAAATGCAAGGCACTATAAATGTATTGACACAAACACATTTGAGGTTAAAAGACTACCCTTGTTGAAATTCCTTGAAATACTGAGGTCTTGGAAGGTGAAAGTGAATTAAAACACGGACTCAATTTTTTTTCTATGATCATGTTGAACAAATATCTTTATTTAAAAAATATGTATAAAGGAGATTTAGGATTGGAAGGGTCGTGCTGGTCTTTGTCCACCTTTCAATTCGCAAACTTTCTAGAATCATAGACTGGATTCCCCCATGGAAAATGTTATAGATCCAAGCATGAATTTCGTTTTTATCATTGAAAAAAACATCATATGGAAAAATAAATTAATGTCATTTCTGCATGTTTCATTTTCATTTTTATTTCTGGGTTTGGATTGGTCTAGTCAGAAGAAAACAATCTAAGACACTACTTTTGTTCAACCTTCTTTTCTACAAAACATGTTTCAAACGTATAAATGCAAAGGATTTTATTACATCATGGGCTGTGACAATGCACATAATCCGATTTACCTAATGATACGCCCTACTTCTTTGGTTTGGAGTAAAGTGAATAAATGCATTTGAATTGATAAAAGGTTAAAAAGTCGGTCCAAAACATACCGGATATGCAATGTAAAAGCGATTGAATCGAAAAGGGTTAAGTGAACTCATAAAGGTGATATACCGATATAGATTCCCAGCGGATAAATCTTAAACATATTCCTCATTTCTCTACCGAAGCTAATTTCGTCACTCGTCCGTGGATAGCAACCGTTTTGCGCCGATATCCGTTCTATTAGTCCGACTTGCAGACCTACGACGGTGTTATCTGTTTTTTCGTCTTCGGTCTGACTGCTATGCATAGGCAAAACTTGAGAATTTCTGTGCGAAAAAAAAATCGGGAAAGTCATCCTTTTTTGACAAATTCCAGTCTCTTCAAGCAAAAAATAACTCACCCAGTCCTCCTCCCCCTAAAAAATCCCCTCTAGGCCTGGTTTCACCTGTGCGCATGACAAACTGTCGTCGATCAGAGGAAAATCGGAAGAGAAGAAGAGGTGAAACCAGGCTTAGAGGGGATTTTTAGGGGCAGGAGGACTAGGTGAGTTATTTTTTGGTTGAGGAGAATGGAATTTGTCAAAAAAAAGAACGACTTGCAAAAAAAATTTTCGCACAGAAATTCTCAGGTTTTGCCTATGCATAGCAGTCAGACCGAAGACGAAAAAACAGATAACACCGTCGTAGGTCTGCAAGTCGGACTACCGTTCTATCTATTTGAAATACTTTGTCTCCACTGGGGACTCATGCATGTTACTTTGGTTTTGTATTTTCATGATCTTGAATGCCTAATTGATGAATTTATGATTCAGGGATCAGATTTATGGATTCTGATTCTGGGTTTTGTGTTAAACGTCTTCAAATTCAATTTTTTTCAAATCATTTAAGAACAGATACTTTTGTAGCATGGACCAGACAGGCACGTTTCGGGTACCTAGCCCTCGTCAGTCATCTTCAATCTAACCAATGTAAAAAAGAGTGAAAGTAACTATGTCCAAAAATGTACCGAAAGACGTAGCAGCTAGGATGAGGAGGTTTTAGAAATTTCAAGAAATTTTGATACAGAAATATTCGAATGTGTTGAAGAAACGTATTCGACTTTCATTTAATAATGATCCTACCAACAAAACATACTATGATGTTCACAATGGAAGCCTCTTGAACTTCGTGGATACCGATTGGAAATCAAGGACACAAACCTGATCACTTATATCAAGTGGACACATCAAAGACAGACAACGTGTTATATTAAAACCGTATGAAAACATGCTAGTAGATTGCTTAGTCCCCGAGGATATATCAGCTAGTGGGTCGTTTAGTCCCCTAGGATATAGTCAATTCCTAGTTTCACAGTGTTTCGACACTTGATTTTATCGGTATCAAATATATTTGTAAATTCTCCAACACAAAAATAATTTAATGAAAATTTTCTACACTATGGGGTGGCATAGCTATCCTTAGCATGTTACTATCCGAAACACGTATCTGGTGCTTTAAAATTGGTTTGAAATTTTGGAACACTTCCATATAATTATTATAAACATATATTTCCTTTTGCAAGATGGAGCAGTTAAACTTGTTCGCCGTGACTGGATGTTTTAAGTGTAATAATTACTTCTTTCCAGCTCTGTCGCCTGAAAGAAGCTGTGTCCCTTTAGCAATTTCTCATAATATATACTTTTTGCTATTTTAGAAACTTGCCATTTCATCCAAAAATATCATCGAAATTAAAGGAGGTTATCATCTGAGTACCATCCCTCCAATGCTATTGTGGTCATAATTTTTATTCAACTATGCTACTGAGTCGATCCTAGAGCCGAGCGCTCTTTGCAAATTAAACGCATAAATTTTAATTCAAATAAATGAAAGCGCTACTCAAATGAATTTGGGCTGTGCCTGAAAAACGCTTTGGCTGGAAGTATCACTGATGAGAATTACTATCCGAAACACGTGGCTGATGGATTAAAATTGGTCTAAAATTTTGTTCAAGATGGAAAGAGTTGAAACATTTCCATATTATTACAGAAACGAGAGCCAATAAGAAAGGACAAAAGATAAGAAGCAATATCCAATAAGGAAAGGCAAAAGGTAAGAAGCAAGTGCTAAAGATGAGAAGCAAGCGTTAATAGGAAAGGGTAAAGATAAGAAGTAAACTTGTACCAATAAGATATTGCAAATAATGAGATGCAAGGGCCAGTAAGAAAAGGCAAAAAAAAAAAAAAAAGAAACAAAAGCAAGAACCAACAGCAAAGGGCAAAAAATACGAAGCAATAGCTTAATGCAAGGACACAAGGTGAGAAGTTAGAACCAACTATAAAGGACAAGTGATAATAAACGCAACTCCATGACAAATACCTTGTTAGAAGAAGAACTATATTATTTGAACTGCTCTTCCACATAATTGACGACCCAAGAGACCATAAAGATCAACAGAAAGAAGTTGGACAAACAGGACATCGAAATGATACAGAAAATGGAGAAAGAAACCAGTAAGGTAAAGTAAACGATGACCTTGGACCGGCTTATTGTATCTAACCCTTTTCTGAAAGAGATGGTGTAGCAATCGGTATGATATCCGGGAAGAAAATCATTTCTCCAATGTTCGTGAATCATATAGCAAAAACAGCTAGATTGTTGTTTAATTAATAGACATTAAACTTATGAGAAAAGGAAGACATCAGGGTTGAACAAAACTTGTGAAATACATTGTATCAACCAGGCATGCGTTCCATCTTTACGAGAGTGTTGATTGGTTCAATGTTCTAAAGCTGATAATGAAACACATATTTAGTCTGAAATATCACATGAAAGCCTGTATCCTAATGTTGTTTAAATATTTAATTATGAAATTTCTATGTATTACAGTTTGGTCATATTTCAATTCTGGATAAAGTTGATCACGTTGATAAAATTCAAGGGACTCCATTTATTTTCTAGATTGATCTTCACACCATCCAAGATTTATGACTTTAATTTTAAAGCTCAGATATAAACGACTGTATTTATTTCATAGCTCTATAATTCTAAACAGCGCGACTTAATCTCTGGGGTGAATATAGCATTTTTTTTTGAAGAGCGGGATGCATAGTTTAGTTGGAATAGAGTCTTGTCTTTTGATATCAATTAATATGGTGTCTTGTGTTACCTAGGACCCTGTGTTTTACTGTCTTGTTTGTAATGTCTTCTTCTATGAGAAGGCTTTAGACCTCTGGGAGGGTCGTGGGCATGTAATCCAGACAACCAATTCGTCGTTATATAGTGGATGGACGTCTAAAATTGGCACGGGTGTATTGTCATTGATGTCTCTGTGTGTCTTATTAAGGATTCCGACTATTCCGTCGGAATCCTTTCTGTTATTGTATTGTCTTTTCTTTCTTCTTATTATTATTAAGGATTCCGACTATTCCGTCGGAATCCTTTCTGTTATTGTATTGTCTTTTCTTTCTTCTTATTATTATTCTTATTATTATTCTTACCTCCTCATCGTTCCGGGCACTTTAAAAACAAGCTCCGCATCATATGATAAAATGAATAGTACCATGTGAAAGAGCATACAAAGATCTAAATTGAAAATTTTTTTGTTGTCGAAAAGTTCACATATGCCCCCGCTAGAGGTCACCAAAGGTCAAATGTTTAAACTGTTATAACTCCTAAACTAACCGTACGATTTGAATGAAAGATGTTTTATATTGTTCTTTGAAAAGTTTGCAAAGTTTCATACACTTACATGCTCGATAAAATATTAACGGGTTTCGCGCTATTCCGAGTTGAAAATGGAACTTTAAATTGGCACAGTGCCAATTTCTATAGTTTTTGAGATCTTGAGTTGAAACTAGGATGGTAGGTTACTTATAGGTAGTCATTTAATGTTAACCTACTTTCGAGGTCAAATTTTGATTCTCAAGGTCACAACAAATTTTTGGCTATAGAACAAAGACTATTTGACCTTCAGAGTTCAAACTTCATACATATTATCGTTAAACCAAGCTCTTGCACCTTGACCTTGAGCCAAGGTCAAATTCTGATTCTCAAGGTCACAACAATTTTTTGCCTATAGAACAAAGACTATTTGACCTTCAGAGTTTAAACTTTATACATAAAATTGTTCAGTCAAGCTGTTTCACCGTGACCTAGACCCAAGGTCAAATTCTCATTCTCAAGGTCACAACAAACTTTAGTCTATAAAACAAAGACTGTTTGACCTGGAGAGTTCAAACTTTACACAAATATTCCTTGCATGAAACCCTTTCACCATGACCTTGACCCAAGGTCATTTGTTCTCTTACAATGTCATAACAGACTTTCTTTGATTAGATATTGAGCTTTGCTCAGATTAAGATCAATCGTAATGAGAATGATCACAATACTTATATTTCATTTATGACATTGGTTCAAGGTTAAATAATCATTCTCAATGTCATAACAAACATTTACTCTTTTAGAATTAACACTTTTTGTCCTATACTATTTAATTTTTACACAAGTAGTCCTTCTTATTTGAACTTAATATAGTATAAGAAAGATAACTCTTTTCTTCTTGTTCTCTGTTTCTTTTTCTTTTTTTTTTTTTTCATAGTAGCATTACATATCTGTACTTTCATGTAGTTGTCATTTTCTATTAACAGACATTATCTCATTGCAAAATCATTGTGCAATTCTGTTTTGAGAAAGTAAATGAAAAGGATTTGATATTGATAGAGCATGGAGTTTAACGCTTTGGTAAAAATAAAAGGTATTTATTATTTTTTTCTTCTATTAGTTGATAAATAAATAAGAGTCCCAAATTAGACATAATCTCTTTTGACTCATTTGCGGAAGTGAATAAGCTACAAATATTCTTTTTTCTATCTTTTTTTCGGATTTTAACACTTCAGTTCCGAGGAAAGTCTAATAAAGGAGGAATCCATCTGTTGCTTGCAACAGTAGCCATCTAGTTCTTATTATTATTCTTACCTCCTCATCGTTCCGGTCACTTTACAAACAAGTTCCGCATCATGTGATAAAATGAATAGTACCATGTGAAAGAACATACAAAGATCTCAATTGAAATTTTTTTTGTTGTCGAAAAGTTCACATATGCCCCCGCTAGAGGTCACCAAAGGTCTAATCTTTAAACTCTTGTAACTCCTACACTAACCGTACGATTTGAACGAAATTTGTTTTAAAATGTTCTTTGGGAAATTTGCAAACTTTTTTACACTTACATGCTCGATAAAATATTTACGGTTTTCGCGCTATATCGAGTTAAAAATGGAACTTTAAATTGGCACAGTGCCAATTTCTACATTTTTTGAGATATTGAGTTGAAACTTGGATGGTAGGTTACTTAAAGGTAGACATTAAATGCTGACCTACTTTCAAGGTCAAATTTGTATTCTCAAGGTCACAACAAATTTTGACCTATAGAACAAAGACTACTTGACCTTCAGAGTTCAAACTTCATACATACTATCGTTTAGCCAAGCTCTTTCACCTTGACCTTGACCCAAGGTCAAATTTTGATTCTCAAGGTCACAACATACTTTTGCCTATAGAACAAAGACTATTTGACCTTCAGCGTTCAAATTTCATACATACTATCATTAAGCCAATCTCTTTCACCTTGACCTTGACCCAAGGTCAAATGTTGATTCGCAAGGTCACAACAAAGTTTTGCCTATAGAATAAAGACTATTTGACCTTCAGAGTTCAAACTTCATACATATTATCGTTAAGCCACGCTCTTTCACATTGACCTTGACCTAAGGTCAAATTTTGATTCTCAAGGTCATAACAAACTTTTGCCTATAGAACAAAGACTATTTGACCTTAAGAGTCCAAACTTAACACAAATATTCCTTGCATCAAGCCCTTTTACCTTGACCTTGACCCAAGTTCATTTGTTCGATTTCAAGGTCACAACATACTTTGGTTGATAAAATATTGAACTTTGATCAGATTAAGATCAATCTTGAAAAGAATTACCTCAAATACTTATCTTTTTTCCGTGACCTTTATTCACGGTCAAATGATCATTCTCAGGGTCATAACAAAAACTTACTCTTGTAGAATTAGCTGTTTTTGTCCTACGCTATTTATTCTTCACGCAAGTAGTCTTTCTTATTTGAACATAACATAGTATAAGAAACATAACTCTTTTACTCTTGGTCTCTGTTTTTTTTTTTTTTTCTTAGTAGCATTACTTGGCTGTGTTTTGATTCTATTGTCATTTTCTATTTATAGAAATGCTCTCATTGCAAAATCATTGTGCAATTCTGTTTTGAGATAGTAATATTAAAGGATTTAGAATTGATAGATCATGGAGTATAAAGCTTTCGTAAACATGAAAGGTATTTATTATCTTTTTGTTCTATTTTGTTGATAAATAAATGAGAGTCCCAAATTAGACTAAAGCTCTTAAGACTCATTTGCTGAAGTGAATAAGGTACAAAGCAACTATTCAGTTTTCCATCTTCTTTATTCGGATTTTAACACTTCAGTTCCAAGGAAGGTCTAATAAAGGAGGAATCCGTCTGTTGCTTGCAACAGTAGCCATCTAGTTTGCTTACTTGTTGTTATATTCAGTGTGGGTTTTGTGTCTCGATTATCCCTCTTGCTGAATTTGTTTTGTCTTATATCAATTGTTTGTTGCTTTTCTGCAATCGCAGGAGGTTTTAAACGTCAGGGAGAAAAAATGTGTATATAAGATATTCTTTATTCTTTTATAAATACAGTCCTAAATATAATTTCTTCTTTGTTCTCTTTAGAATACAACACATATATCGCTATACAAAGAATAAATACAAAATAGTTTCTACATAAAAAAATAAAAACTTAAAATTTATCTATTATGCGGTATTCCTTCAGAATTGCTAAAATTGTATAATATACATTATGATATAATTCAAATAAAAATTATTCA
The DNA here is from genome assembly GCA_033119305.1 of Pinctada imbricata. NCBI lineage: Eukaryota > Metazoa > Mollusca > Bivalvia > Pterioida > Pteriidae > Pinctada > Pinctada imbricata. The sequence goes on from VSWD01000010.1 coordinate 83,190,328, forward strand.
AAAAGCGAAAAAGATGAAAAATGACAAAAAAAAAATTGAGCTAGTCTAGAGAAAATGACAGTTTGGCAAGGGATGTGCGCTCCTGAGTTCAATGATTTATATAAAAATATAAAAAAAAAGATTTATAAGTTGGCGATATGAAGTGGAATGATTTCTTATGTAAACGATGAAAATAGAATTATGAGGTAATCATCAACATGATGTTACATCTCTGATGTCCGTAAAACCCGGATTTGTTTGACCATCACCTGGTTTGTAAAGTTTTAGGGCCGTCAACTTCACTTCTATTCCTTTCTCTGGTACACACTTGAAAACGTCGAGATATCTGGGAAGAATTTCTTTCTCAAATAGCAAATTGGTCAATAACGAAATGAGTATTATGCAGGTAAAAGACACGAGCATACATAGTGTTTTGTATGGGAACAGCTGACCATCAGCCTCTGTGTAGTACGGGTACTCTATCAGCGGAGGTATGTTCAGCACGGACTCCCCACCACTTAAACGTAGAAATATCCCCAGAATGAAGCTGGTCAGAGATCCATATGTGTTGGTGAAAGGTAGGTAGATGACACACAGGAGCTGAGGGAACACAGTCACATAGACAAGGTCTGAACACAGGAACCACAGTGTGTATATTGACTTCACGGTGATTGCCATGACTGTAGCCAAGGCCGCCACTCCCAACACGGCCAAACGCATTACCCACACTATCTCTCGTTCAGATGCCTATAAAGTCAAAAAGAACGTTACGATGCTTCTTACAACAATGAAACTACGTTTGATCATAGACTATTCGAATCAGTACCACTTGGAATATTTGCTGAAAATTAATAAATGAATGATGATGCATCTACCTTTTGTCTGAAAATCATTTTGTAGACGTTCCTAGCAAACATGGCGCTAGATGACAGGATGGACGAGTCTGCAGACGACATGACAGCAGCCGACACAGCACCTAGACCTATGAAGGACACCCATACAGGAGTCAGGTACTGCAATACTAAGGGAAGAACGTTCTGTTTCTCAGCATATGGAATCTCCGCCTTGCCGTAATCTGTACCATTCCAGTCTGTATATAGGAATCAAAGTGGAATATTTAGTCTTTGACTTTGTCATCGATGGTACTTTATTAATCGTGTGAAAGTTGAAAAAAATTAAAAAGGAAATAGATTCGCTGAAGAAGATCTTACTTGTGTTTGTTGCTATGGCACCAATAAGAACAGAGGGCACTGCCATCGCCACGCATCCAAAAGCTGCAGCAAACGACAAGATCTGGGCATTGAATGAGCTCCGAGCTGATAGAACCCTCTGGAAATACACCTGCCACGGTATACCTCCAAACATCAGGAGGAGTCCTGAGTCCATGTACAGACCCACGTACTTAGGATCCAGCTCCTTTATCCAGTCTGTAGTTGTATTTGGCAAGATTGATGCCGTCATATTTGTAATGTCTCCAACATTCTCATTCATGAATGCAAAGGGGATTGATAACCACTGAAATTACAATAAAAAATAATAAATAAATAAATAAATAAATAAATAAATAAATAAATAAATAAATAAATAAATAAATAAAATTACCCAGCTTTATTCATTGGAAAAACGCTTTTAGAGATAAAGAAATATGAGGTATGCAAATCTTTAACCTACCAGTCCAACGAATATGCAAATAAGTTGAATGACGTCAGTGTATGCGACAGAGTATAGGCCACCAAACAATGTGTACATCATAGCAATAGCTGCCGACACAATAATGGCGATATTTTGGTCAAGGTCTATTATCACAGTAAGAGTGGCGCCTTGGAAAAGAAGAATAGTACAAAGAGTGTATGCATCGATTTTACGGATTTTACATTTTTCTGCACGGCCTAACTGACAGGAGTTGCTAGCTAACAGGAGATGTTTACTCTCCCCGGGCACCTGATCTCATCTCCCTTGGGGATTCACTTTTGCTTCTTTGTAGAATGCTTAAGTTGTTTGTATTATTTGTTGTGAAATTATTTTCTATATGTTTTTTATTGGTGTGATGGCCTTCAGTGTTCGCTGTATTTCAATTTTGTAATTATAGCAGAATTCTGTCTGGCAGGCTTTTGGATCTTTGAATTATCAAAGAGGATTTAGCATCAGATAATAAGTTCTGGTTGTGGATATCATTTAAACGTTGCTTTGCAATAGCTTAAACTTGAGTCTGAATGATTACAGTTAGCACTAATTAAGTCATGTTCAGATTCAGATTCTATATAAGCATTAATCACATGTACATGATTATAGCCATAATACAAGTAAAAAAATACAGTGCGTGAACATAATATATAAAATATCAATGCATGGGGTTTGGGTTACCTTTAGGTCTGTTTTGGGTGGGTGGGTGCGGGGGGGGGGGGGGTCTTGAAGCTATTTAAATTGTCTCCGTCTGTCTGTCCTATTTTTCTTTCCTCATGAGAAAGTTTTGTTTTAATTTTTTTCAAGAATTTGTAAGCCTTTTGATTGTGATATTTGGAATCTGATTTCGGGTTTTGTGTTTGATATTCATTCACAGATTTTATAAATCATATTTCTTTATAGGAAAATGACGTGATGTATTTATTAACTAATAAAATTTACCTAGAGCTGCTAGAATAGCCCCTGTCCAGAATATGTCACCAAGCAGACATGGGATGTATAGTAAACCACCCATACGTGTTCCATATCGTATAGCTAACGGATCTATCATAGTCACGTATCCCTGAGAACGCATTCGGTTTGCGAAGAAAATACCTCCTGTAAAAATACAAAATTGGATAATGTTTGAACATTTTGAATGAATGTACGGTTTTGTACTGAATGAAAATCTGAGTATTTTAATTAAGCAGCAATCCAATGAACACGTACATACCTAACGCCAGGCTAAGGGCATAACCAAGAGGAGCTTGGCACCAAACCAGTCCGTCTTTGAAAATATATTCTGCTGTCCCGTTTATGAAACCCCCGCCGACCCAAGTAGCTACAAGACAAATTAGACGGTTCACTTACAAGTACAATATTATAATGGATTCAAGCAGAATAAAAATTTAAACAAAATAAAGGATAATAAAGATAATTCACCTCTAAGTGCTATAAGCATAATAAGATTAGAAAACTTGAAAGACAGCATAAGAGAGATAACTCTATTACACTTTTAGATTACGTACGTGATGTTAGATTACGTATGACGCAAAGCAAGATCCAACATGGATATTGACGTCATCGCCCTTCGGGTTTCATTATTTCTTCGAACGTCTCATTTTTACTAATCAAATATTTTGACCGAAAGTAATGCAATTTTTGTGGATTGGTGAGTTATAGTAAAATCATCAGGATTTTTTCTTGATCATGGTTCCATTATTAAATATCCACACGTATACACAGCAATCTTCTTGGGTAGAAAAAAATCAAGTTGGCCTGTTTCGGTCTACGATAATCTTTTCCTTGAAGTTGAACTCCCCCCCCCCCCCCCCTAGTGTAACTATTGCCTTACCTGTCATTGTAAAGACTCCTACCAGTAACCCTATATCCCGTCCTGCCAGCATCAGATTCTCACTATTTTGTTTTCCTCGAGCCTTTCTTGCTGCCAATAATCCAATGACGAGGATGATGATGTAGAAGACGATGATAGAGACGAGTCCGGGAACGTTGATAGCCATTCTATTTCGTTAACTGTGTATGAAATTATTGAAAAACTAATTACCTGACCTGGCAGGTGTGCTCACAAAAATGTTTACAGATGTCTATTTTTCTGTATAAATGATTATCTCTTGAATCAGATCAAAACTATCTGTTTATCTTGAAAGATCATCCTTAAATCTCACAAAAACAACTATGACAAAGACAGACTTTTAAACATGTAAAACCATAGTAATATACATGCAGGTACAGATCTATGTATTTCATGCGATTTATGGCCTCTAGACTGAGCTGTCAAATTTGTTGACTAAAACAGTATGTTTTAAAGTAGAATGTTGGGAATGCAATTTTTTTATAATCAGTATGTTTTAATGTAGAATGTCACGTGTAAATGCATTTTTTTTTAAATCGGTACATGTGTACTCTAAATATAAATGATAACTTGATCATCAATACCTGCATGGATCTAAAGAGAACCGGGATTTGCAGCTACACCCCCCCCCCCCACGAAATTTGTCCAAAAGTGTATTTTTCCAAATTTAAGTATATCTCAACTGATCAATAGGTATTTTCTCTCCCTAGTGAAAATTTCTAAATACGTGCATACGTGTGCCCCTCCCTCAAGTTTTTAAAGCGTAAAAAAATGAAAATCTATTACTTTGACATCTAGAACAAAAAACTGGACATCCTACCCCCCCCCCCCCCCCAAAAAAGAAAAAACGTAAAAATTTACTATAAAAGCATGAGAATACAGTAAATCAAACAATACTACCTGTACGCTTCTTTCCAAATACGATAATAAATTACGTAAATATGTGGGTGCCCGATGGGAATCTCGCTTGAGTAAATAAGGATCCCTTTCTCCTCGATGTAGTGGAGTGTGAATTCTTCCCAATAAATAGTCAACAAGTTTGGAAGTTTAACGAGTGTGACTTTTATTTATTTAAAATCCATGATTTCTCCTTCATGGATTTTGAACACAGACCTGTCGGGTTTACACAAACTTCTTTGATACATGTGGGACATCAAAAAGTACACTAAAATCTGGGATAGTTCCGCATCATGGATAGATTCCTAATAGGGAAAAAATAATATTTTAAACATCTTTCCAAATAATGAATGAAAAAGAAGTAGCAGGTGGTCATATCCCCAAGTAAAATACAAACTTATGATATTGTTGATTTTGCATTTGAAGATCGATATTAACTATCTCAAGTCAAATTCATTTCATGGAGATACATGTGGCTGTGTTTTCCCTGCCTGGTCAGATCTGTAAAATTCTACATCCATCCTTTATCTAATCGTTGAATTTTATTGGAAATGATGCAAATTGCATAGAAGGTAAAGAGAAATCTTATAGTGGCTCTAAACTTTTTAGTAGTAAAAACATCTATTGATTTTAGTCTAGAGTGTATTCTCATTTTATTATGCTTCATTTCATACATTTTATTTATCATTAGAGATGCATGGAGTGCCGCCAAATAACTTACAATCTTCTAAGTTGTTGGATTTTGAAAATAATCTGTGTCCAAATAGAAAGCTTCGTATCAAAAATTTATGAACAAGGTTAAAGTCCATATTAGGTCAAACTCTCAAGGTAAAAAGTCCAACAAGGGCAAAATAAAGCATAGTATCCCCTAGAAACCATGTATTTCGCACTACTCGTACATATTTTGATCTTGACCTTGAAAATCAATTTGCTCATCCTCTCCACGTACTTAAGGTAGCTCCTACCTCACATACCACTGAAGTTATGGTATTTTTTTCTAAGTAGGTCATACTCAAAGTCTATTTTACCAATAGATGCCCCATACAAGGATCAAGGTTTTTTCAGTCTAGTAGATTTATAAACGAGAGACAGGCCAAAAACTATACAATGTATATGCTCCAAACTCTCCGAGTTATATTGGGGCATATATTTCAGTTATGCTGAGGAAATTCATTAGCCCATGTATGAAGTTTAACCTTGACCCATTTACCCCACAATAAAAATATACATCATGCCATGTTTGACCTCAGCAAGGTCGCGAGGTGTCGAACAAAAAAGGTTTTGACATGAAAATATAATCTGTAACATATGAAAACACTGTTGGACTTTTCCAGAGTTATTTCCCATTTGTGCAGGAATCCGACAGTCGGACACACATAATCAGATTCTATGGAAACCAGTATGATATTTAGGGAAACAGTACTACAAGTATGATGCTTTTAAAGGAAGTCAGAATGCTTCAACGTTAATAAATCAATGAATTGAAAGCGATATAGAAGTCCCCTACCAGAATTAATCCATGTCCTGCAACTCTGCCTTGACCTGTACTTACACCCAAAGATCAATGCCCACATGTGTATAACAAAAGGTATGGAAAACAGAAAATTTCATGAAATTTGCTAAGGGGCCATAACTTTTGTAAAAGCAGGTCAATCAAAACCCAACTTCAACTTAATCTGTATCATACTATTAGGTATCCACATACCAAAAATCAGTTCAATATGTTCAACAACACCCAAGAAAAGTCTGGAAAACTGAGAATTTCATGAAATTTGCTAAGTCCAGGGTCCATTACTCCTGTAAAAATGGGTCAATCGAAACCAAACTCGAAATTGATCTGTATAGCACTAAGATGTATTCACATGTAACAAAATATTTCAATATCTGCAATAACATGGAAAAAAAAAGAATGGAAATTTCATGAAATTTACTAAATGCAAGGGCCATTAACTCTTAAAAATAGGTCAATCGAATTGAAACACAGACTTGATCTGTAGCACACAGAAACATATTCAAATACCAAAAATAATTTCCATATCTGTAATACCATGGAAGAAAAGTCCAGAAAACTAAGAATGTTAAGTCCAAGGGCAATGACTCGTGTTAAAGTAGTTCAATCGGAACAAAACTCAAACTTAATCTGTATCCCATTGAGATATACTCACATACCAAATACAAGTTCCATATAAGCAACAACAGAAAAGTCTGGAAAGTGTGACGGACAGACGGGATGGAAACTTGCTAGCCAGTAGGGGAGTAAAAACCTACACAGAGCCTATAAAATTGAAGATGGAATAACTGCAACTCAAAAGTTATGACCAAGGTAACCATTTCTTAAAAAAATGGTAAATCATCAATGTCACAAGGTGAAATATTTGAGTATCAATGAAAAGGTCTCATCAAAAGGAATTCATATTTGAAAAATTTACACTTCTTTTATAGGGCGGTCCATATACACATAGAATGGAGACATGCACTCAATATACTATGTACCCCATGCTCTGCAACTCCAGAGGCTTAATAAATATGCTTCACTTTAAGAAGTCAAAAAAAGTATTAAAACTGTTCCAAAATGTAAAGTATTGTATAATTATGAAGAATAAGCTTAAAATGCATCAAAGATGCAAAGTGCCGAGTTGCAAAACTTGAATGGTCTCGACAGATGGGAAGCATCACAGACACGTTTCAGGTTGATACACTTTCATATATAATTCAGAAACCAAATCAATTACCCAAGTCCTATGAATTTGACCTTTGCTCTTTTGATCCCAAAATCAATAGGGGTCATCCTTGATTCATGGAAAACATTTCTGACAAGTTTCATGATTAAAGGTGCAATACATGCCCAAATATAGTCCCGAAACTATTTTCAATTATCAGAATCCTATGACCTTGACCTTTGGATGCAAAAATCACAAGGGGTCATACTTGATTCATGGGAAACATTTCCGGAACATTTCATGTTCATAGATGCAATACAGGCTCAAATATTATCTGGAAACCATTTTCAATCATCAGTGATAAGGATCATCCTTGATTCATGGAAAGCATTTCTGGCAAGTTTCATGATTATAGGTGCTACGCAGGCTCTAATATGGTCTGGAAACCATTTTCAATCATCATAGTTCAGTGACCTTGACCTTTGGACCCATAAATCAATAGGGGTCATCCTTGATTCATTAGAAATATTTCTGGAAAGTTTCATGATCATAGGTGCAATACAGGCTCTAATGTGGTCCAGAAACCATTTTCAATCATCTGAGTCCTATGACCTTGACATTTGACCTCAAAATCAATAGGGGTCATCATTGATTCATAAGAAACATTTCTGGCAAGTTTCATGATCATAGGTGCAATACACCCTCTTATATCATCTGGAAACAATTTTCAATTTCCTAAGTCCTGTGACCTTGATCTTTGACCCTTTGACCCCTAAATCAAAAGTGGTCATTTTCTATTCACTGGAAACATTTCTGGCAAGTTACATGATTATAGGTGCAATACAGGCTCAAATTCAGTCGGGAAACCATTTTTAATCATCTTAGTCCTGTGACCTTGACCTTTGACCTTTTAACCCCAAAATTGATAGTGGTCATCCTTGATCCATGGGAAACATTTCTGGCAAGCTTCATGATTATAATTGCAATACAGGCTGAAATATGGTCCGGAAAACACTTTCAATCATCGGAGTCCTGTGACCTTGACCTTTGACCTTTTGACCCCAAAATCAATAGGGGTCATTCTTGATTCATGGGAATCATTATTGGCAAGTTTCATGACTTTAGGTGCAATACAGGCTAAAATATGGCCAGGAAACCATTTTCAATCATCAGAGTCCTGTGACCTTGACCTTTGGACCCCAAAATCAAAAGTGGTCATTTTCTATTCACAGGAAACATTTCTGGCAAGTTACATGATTAGAGGTGCAATACAGGCTGAAATATGGTCCGAAAACCAATTTCAATCAACAGAGTCCTGTGACCTTGACCTTTGGACCCCAAAATCAATAGGCCTCATCCTTGATTCAAGGGAAACATTTCTGGCAAGTTTCATGATTATAGGTGCAATACAGGCTGAAATATGGTCCGGAAACCATTTTCAATCATCCGAGTCCTGTGACCTTGACCTTTGGACCCCAAAATCAATAGGCCTCATCCTTGATTCAAGAGAAACATTTCTGGCAAGTTTCATGATTATAGGTGCAATACAGGCTGAAATATGGTCCGGAAACCATTTTCAATCATCAGAGTCCTGTGACCTTGACCTTTGACCTTTTGACCCCAAAATCAATAGGGCTCATCCTTGACTAATGGTGAGTAAGTGTATGAAGTTTCATTGTTATAGCCTCTTTCGTAGTTGACTTATAGTCCGGAAACCAATTGTTGACGCCCTCCCGCCCGCCCGCCCGCCCGCCCGTCTCACATCAAATTAAGAGCCGAGTTTTGCAACTCGGCTAAAAACTTAATTATTTAATCAGGGTTTCCAGCACTCTTGGCGAGAAAAAATCCCTGACTTTTCCCCAACCAATTTGTTTTTCACTGACCAAAACTGCCAAACATTTAAACAGCCTCCTGACCTCCCCATTAGCCGTCCAATCTGCCATTTCTTTTTACCGATTGTTTAATGTTCATTTTTCAGTATCTTAATAAATCAACATAAAAGTATTCTTTTGAGACCTTTATCATTTAAAATTCATTTCGAATCACTTTCATTTAATACTTGAAGACTGCTATAGCCATAAAATTTAAACTTAATATTTTTTCAACTCTGAAATAAATTTTCCCTGACTTTTATGGATTTTCATTTTTCACTGACCAAATTCTAAAATTGCCTGACAATTCCCTGACCTTGTAAAGAAAGGCAATTTCCCTGACTTTTCAAGACTGCTGGCAGCCCTGTTAATCATAAGCAAAGATTTCCTTGGCTGTGCAATAATTTAATAAAAATCATCAAGATTTTCTCAATGAAATTCCTATAAGAACAACACATGCACTATAACATGTATACTGTATATCACATGTAAATCTTTCATATAACAATCTTACACAATCAAGAACAAAGAACATACTTTTATGTAGTTCACTTAAAATGCTACAACTTGCTCTCTGATTTGTACATCCTTTACATATTCAGAAGCTCTCATTGGCACAATTCATGTATAACATAAAAAACTCTTAGTCTTTCTACACTATGTTCGTAATTATTTTCTTATTATACAAAGGACATTGGTTAATTTAATACTTTATAGAATAAATAGATGATATTTGACTTTAGATGTAAAGCATTGCATTAATAACTGAAATCCTGTGATACAATTATTAAAGCACATGTACATTAAATCAATACATTGTAACTGAATCACTGGCTCGAGTTCATTCAGCCATACAATGGCTGGCGTACAAATTAATTGATTAAATCGTTACTAGAATGACTATTTTCACGACGCTTGGACGTACACATTCATCTGCATGGCAGTTTGTATGAGCATTTTAAGTCCGGGCATAAAGCCGCTGATTTCTGAGAAGTTTCCTTGACTAACCATCTGTGTGTATATATGAAGTCCTGTATTATAATCATACTGCTGTATGGCCTGGACTATCTGATGTAATCCTAGTATTACAGACTGTGACAGCTGAAAATGTACATAACACTCTTACAGTGTGTAACCATGGTCATTCAGCATGAGAATCTACATGTATTTCTGTATTGTTTTCTTGATTCTGCCATATTTAAAACATGACTATGACGTCATCCTATTGTCTAGACAGTTCTTTCTATGTGATATTGTCTCAACATGATCCTTTTTCGTCCAAAAGTTCACCTGTAGCTGTCCATTAAGTTTGCCAAAACTGTCCATTATTAAAAATAATGGACAGTTAAAGGTAACTTAATGGACAGTCACAGGTAAATTTTCGGACAAAAGAATCCTAATTATGATGACATAATATCACACAGAAAGAACTATATGTCCCAACGAAAATTGTTTTCCAAGTTTCTTTGATAATTCCGATTTCAAATTCCATATCCATTGACATTCCTTTTTTGGGGTAAAACATGTTCCTCTATATTAATAAACGAAAGAATACATCGATGCGCGGATTTCATAATTTTTATGGGGATATATTTCAAGCTCGTAGGTCCGAAAATACAATGAAATAGAAGTAAATCAAATAAATGTAAAATAAAGTAAGTAAAACTACAAAATGTTGAAATCCAAGACGAATTACATCCTATGTTTCGCGTTGTCTTTAGAAAAATACTTGAAAACACCGCTACAGTCTATATCCAAAACATGACGCTTCAATTAAAAATGACCAATTCGTTTTTTAAAAGCATTAATTTGATAAAAATGTAAACGAGATCCATACGAAAAATACGCTGTATATCTCAAGCGTGGCTACATCGAAATGAATTATTTTCTCAACAACTCAGTGATTGACCTTGGCATGAAAGTGTCCATTATTAAGACAAAAGAAATCGATCGGTTGACTGGCCAGGGATTCAAGCTACGTGCACCTGATTATCATCCCTTGACCAATGATACGGTTCTTGATTTTTAGGTGTCCAAATTCTGCGAAAGGATTTTACCTGTAACTGTCCATTATTAAAACAAAAGATGTCATGTTTTAAGTGGGAGAAAAGCCTCAAACTATCCATTATGTCAGAGAAAGAACTGATCTCGGCCCTGACGGGCCTCGATCAGTACTTTCTCTGACATAATGGATAGTTTTCGGCTTTTCTCCCTAACGTAAAAATATCAAGCTAATACATGTACAAAGTCATGTAGTTTATTCTTTCAAGAGTACATCTACAAGTAGGCGGTAGTTTCATTAATTATATAACTATGCTTACATTATGATATTTGATCGCTCTATACATTTAACTCCGAAGAACATCTTCATAATTCTAAATTAATGTGAAGACTTTCATGCAATTTGTAATGAGTTGAATAGTAAAGAAATTTACAGAAAGAAAACCTACATTATTTTGCCTTAATCTGTCATACAGAAGCTCCAGCTTTCTCGATACTTCATCAAGTTTTCTTTTCATTTGCTGTAAAAAAGAAGTATAATCTAATTTCAAATTACTATTATACGAAGCAACTTAAATTCTTTTACATATCATAAAAGTAATATCAAGTTTTCTTTTCATTTGCTGCAAGAAGATGTATAATCTAATATCCAAATACTATTACAGGGATTTTTCAGGGTATTTTACTTTGGGTCCAGGGTCCGGTAAAATTGGGAAAAATTGCGGCGTTTTAATGGAATTGGGAATTTCCAACAGTTTAATTTGATTCTTAATGGAATAGATCCTTACACAGAGATATAACTCCTTCTTATTCAACATGTTCAAAGTGTCTTAAACAAAATAAACAAAGTACTAGTAAAACCATCTATACTTTAGATTGTACTTCAAAGGACATAATGATAATCTCCTAGGATCAGGAACAGCTTCAACAGGCATCTGTTCAGAGTCAGAGGGGCTACTTTAATGATCATGATAAATCAGGATTCCGATTCAAAGTCAGTGTTTGACGGGGGACATTCTCACTGTCCGAGTCGCCCTATTCTGTTTACTGAACATGAACTACTTTCTGTTGTTTCACTATCCAAAATTTTATTTTGAAGAATGTATCTCTCCTCTACAAAGAAGATCTACTCCCTTTTGTCATTTTTTGGTATAAAATTTGCTGTTGTAAGACGACATGGTCATGGGTTCCCAATACTGGAGATACGATTTGATGATTAAAACGTAAACCTATACCGGATACGAGATTTCTGACCAGTTTACACATTGATCCTCAATGTCGTATTTCTGCAATGTATTTCAGTCGTCATTATTTTGCTCTTTATTGAAGAACACTTCCAAAAAATTAGGAGGTTCAAATTGGGAAATTTCAACCATAAATTGGGAAAATACAGGCCATTTTGGCGTTGGGAATGGGTCCGATAATCGGACCCAAAAACGGACTTGAAAAATCCCTGTATTATCCAAACTCTTTACATATCATGCCTGTAATTGATATTACTACAATTTGCTAGTTTTGGATTATTCCATCATTTTATAACACAGCCAGCTGATGAAAGAAAGATAACAATTAACCATGCATACAAAGCTTGTCTACTTACGGCATTGCTAGCTACAGAGGTACAGTTCTTGACTAGGCTACCAAATATATCCTGTAGGACTTGATGTTCCTGAGGTATAGGTCCTTTTTCTACTGGTTTGGGAGGTTCAGGTCTGGAGGCCGCTACCTCTGCCTGCTGATATAACATGAAAGAATTGATATAATGATGAACTGTGGATAAGACAATGAGCACCTATTCCAAACAAAAGTTATTCTTCAGCTGTAAATGTTTGAGCTGACGACTTTTGACATATTTCTCCTCAATCAGACATCAGACCGCAAACATCACAATAAATGCCTGTCAGAGACAATGTTCTTCGACCTTGACCTTCGTAAACCAAGTCTTTTTTATCTAACAGGGTTCTTTTGTTTAAGTTGTTGTATTTTGGTAAATCAGTTTGAATATCATACGGCTTTTTGGCAAGTCAGTATAATTAAAGAACAACACCAAAAGATATCAGCTTACATGTATATACATGTACATTTGTATTTCAAGATCAGACATAAATCTGTATTTGATTTAAATTTAAGATATTTAAAACATTTGCTGAGTCACTTCATCTCCTTTTTAAGCTATAATAATATTCTTACATATAAAAAGCAAATTACATCAAAGTAGAATAAATGCAGTAAAGAGAAATTAAAAAGTTCAAGGGCTATAGTGCACGTGCAACTTGTACGAGATTGATTTAACAAAATCTACTATACATGTATGTTGATGTAGCTTTTATTAAATAAAATGCTTTTAAAAAGTATCTAACTTTTTAATAAAGAAGTATACAAATTCAAAGTCCTTTTCCTTAGGACAAGCACTTAGTTAGAGGCAGCTTTATTGTTACGAAGAATACATGCAACATAAAGTATGCACGGCTGCAATAAATGCACCCCTGTATAGATACCTATCTGAAATTCCTTTAATAGTACCACTTACATAATTCCAGACTTCTGTAATTGTTTTTAACTTTAATGTTCCAGAAAAAAAATTGTAAATGAACATGTTTATGTATGTTCAGGTACCACAATATCACTGATTTACAATACCCTTATAGTTCAAGTACAAGGGCACGTAGCTTGGTATTTCATGAGGCCATGTTCATGAACCTCACTCATACACCCGTACCATAAGTTACATGTATCTCACCTTCTGGGGGGCAGATGTGTTGAAAGAGGGTGCAGGGTCGGGGAATTTCCTAGCAGGCTGAAGGAACAATATAATTAAGGTCAGTGCAAACAAAAATAATGTCCAGTCAAGTTCTCTATCAACTCAGATTTATAGGTGTACAGCAGCACTTATATACAAATATTGACGATATATCATGGCAATCAGTGTGTAGAGGTAGGGAATACAGGATACTGCTAAAATTAATCTTGTGAAAACTACCTGAAATCTGAGCCACTGATTCTTTAACTGCACAATATAAAAGGCAATACAAATACATATAGAAGTGAAAAGAAAAGTTAGTCTGAACTGGAAGTTACAATACAAATAAAATGCAAAAAAAGAATTATAATTCTAGATATAGCAATTGAATAGCCCATTTTCAAATTACTTAACATGACTGTTCAAAGCCTTGATTTTTCATGCCAGACTAAAAGACATTTTGAATCTTGGTAAACTTTTGAATTGTTTAAAAGTCATACTTAACTGAATTTTCTTCATCACTTTTTGAATGATTTTTAATAGACATCGCATTGAAATGAATATTAAAATATGATACCGTATGTCTTTTTCCAAGTATCCATTGTAATATCTAGAAAATGGTCTATCCAAAAAATCATGCCGTTATATTTTTTTCATGAAGTTAAACAATATTAGTAAGCTTAGTGTCTATAAGCTACAAATGTATATATAAAACTAAGCCGAAAATTTAAGCTTCTATTTCTTCACATTTTCCTTTTAATCAAAATATTCTTAATATTGATTCCCAAAGATATTTAAAGCAAAATGTCATGAGTGGAAATGTTTTATGACTTTGAAAATTAAAATGACTAGCATCCATGTTACCGGTGCTTTTCTCTTGTTTTGCTTTTAACATTTCAAAAATGGGAATTCAACTCAAGACACAGAACTTTGATAATGTTGAAAAGAATACGTGAAATAAAAAGAATGGTAACATTCTGTACTCATAAATACTATAGGTAAAACCCACAGGATTTGTATAATACTCCCTAATATAGTACCATTAAATCGTACCTGTATTGCGGCATGATGCTCCTGTGGGTTATATAAACCTGCGTAATTCATGGGTGCTCCTGGTGGGTCTTGGCTGGGAACAGAGGCACCAAACATGGGGTTTGTATTAGAGGATGACTCATACTGAGTTGTTGGGGTCTGCAATAAAATCAGGAAATAATTATATTCAAATGTAAGTGCTAAAATACATTGTATCATAATTCTAGTTGTGTTTGTAATGTCACTGGCTTGCTGCGTTCCTTAAGACAGACGATTTACTCCCATTGTTACAGTTAACCCAGCTGTGAAATGGGAAACTACCAACACTGCTAGGAGTTAATTTAGAAATAACAACCAGTTAGCCGTGGTTTATTGTCCAGTAATTCTCCGAGTCGCATAAACCAATCAAAGTATCAAAGAGCCGCTGATAATTTGATTTGCGGCGAGGTGATAATTTGATTGGTTTATGTGACGAGGGGAATCACTGGACAATGAACCATGACTAGCTACTACCTAGTTGTTATTTCTATTTTAATTTTGAACTGCAGAAGACAATGAGTGGAGCTTAGTGGACTGGAAGTTTGTTGGAAATTTTACACACCAGATGAGTTCCATAGTGGCGAAGACTGGGCAAAGCTTAGCGGACTGGAAGTTTGTTGGAAATTTTACACACCAGGGGAGTTCCATAGTGGTAGAGAATGGGCAAAGCTTAGCGGACAAGAAGTTTGTTGGAGATTTTACACCAGGCAAGTTCTATAGTACATATAGGGAGAAAATCAAGTCATATAAGAATACTACAACTACATCTGACATGAGAAGACAATGAAAGTTCCCGACTCCTACCTTTGGTTTTCTGTCTTTAACCATTGGTGGGTCATTCCAACCAGTGTTAGGTTTATGGTCCATGAATGATTCCATGTGAGGCAAACCACTTCCTCTTGATGGTTGACTGGGACCACCTTAGAACCAAAAACACCAATTTCAATACAATAAAACCATTTCTATGGAAGAACAATTTTTCTTGTCTATTAAACGTTAAAAGATTATAACAAATAATTGAATTCCACTACTACCAAGCTATAAAATATTTTGTTCAGACATGTAAGTATAGCACATTGTATATTACCTGGTGTTCCTGGGTTGTATAAGTTGTCATGGCTAACTTGTGATGATGCACCAACAACTCTGAATAATGCAAAAATGTTATGTACAATATGATGATAACTTGAGCTAAATCTAATAATGTATGTAAAAGGTAATTCACAAATTACTTAAATGTATATTCATTTTCTTTTGGATAAAGAAATTACTAAATGTACATATAAACTACTGTGAGTTTACTGTAGAGCCTACCCATAGTAGTTCTGTGTTTGGTCATATCCCGGCTGGTTCGTGCCGTATGGTGATTGAACATTGCTGTGACCATAGGAATCCATACCATATGAAGGTTGTGTAGCAGGATGTGATGGGTATTTGTGTGATAAAGGACCTACAATGTTAAAATGTTAAAATTACAAAATCATATCACTGGGTCAATCACTCATAAGTTACATTTTTCATGTTCAAGCACAAATAATAAATGGTGAATTCATTACAATAAAAAGATAATGAAATTGATAAGACAAATCTTTGATTCCAGGGTAATAGAAAACAGAAATAAAAGAAAATAAAATACCACTAAAGACAGCCTGAATTGCAAAGTAAGTTTTGTCACTAATTGGGTCAAGGTCACTGTGTCAATATTAAATTGAAAGGTCTTGTCAGAGGCAACCTACATGTACATGTATATAAGTTTCTACTGCATACAGGTTCCTTAGATTTTGCTTCAACCAGAAACTTAACCAAAATCTTTAACTAGGTCAAAGTCTAAGGTCAAGGTCACTAGGTCAAATGTTACAGGCGTAAATTGGAAGGTCTTGTCATAGGCAACCTAAATGTTATAATATTATGTTTCTACTGCGTGCTGAAACCGGAAACTTAACCAAAATGTTAGCGACAGACGGACGGACGGATAGACAGACTCAATCTATAGACAGGAATTGCTTTGCAATCCCGCCAATGATGTCCTAAAATAAAAAATACAAATTAATACATGCATCAAGAATGGGAATTTACACACCTTTTGAGACAGCTCCTGGCATGCTAGTACTGGCTGATACAGCAGGGGCTGATAGTGCTGGGTTGTAAAGATTATGTTGACCAGTGTGAGCTTGCGATGGTAGGGCCGTAGAACCGTTCATTTGTGAATATGGCACTGAGTAGTTAGTGGAGTTCATGTAAGACACTGACGGTGTGGTCACGGTACCAAACGAGCCTTGTGCCGTGGCTTGGTGTGCTGATACTGACTGACCAGGTTGTCGTACAGCACTGCGCGGTTGCTGTGGTTGTTGCTGTTTTTGTTGGGGCTGCCGTGCCCCTTGAGGTAAAACATTCTGTTTTTGAAATGGACTCTGTGGAGCCTGTAGTCCCTGAACATTGCCGAGAGCATGATACAATCTGTCTTTTAAAACTGCAAGACTAATCTGAAAAGTGAACAAAATTTTAAATTAATTTTCACTACCTAAGTCTTAATGCAAAGAATATGTAATCAAAACAGAAATATCATAAAATTTTAAATGGATTAAATGTTTCTATGTATGGAATCTTCCATGAGGGTAAACGCCATTAAAAGATGCCTCTAAAACCATATGCACAGCCAAACTTCATCATTTATTCTTGAAACATGGCTGAGATTATTTCTATGAGATTATGAGATTATTTCTATATACAAATGTACAATGTACTAACCTCTGTTGAATTTCCTAAGTACCTAATAGCTGTATCTAAACTGCCTTGGGCAGCCAACATATTAGCGTAATTGTTGAGTTTCTCTGCTAGATGACCACTTCCAACATCCATAGAACGCCCCCTAGATAACTCTACCGCTTGTCTCAGTACCATCACTTTTTCTACCAGATCCTGTAACAATTCAGTAATTCATAAATTCTGAACAAGTGCTTTAATAAATAATACATGTACTACATTGTATTTCAGAATCCTGTATTCTAACAATATTACAAGAAGTAAATCAATAAACTGTTACCTGTAAGGCCAGAGGGGAATTTCCGCTCTCTGTGTTTTTGTGCCAATTTTCCACCAACTTTTCTACATTGCCAGAGCATATGTAACATAAGCTGGCATAAACAGAAAATTCTCCTTCAGATTCCAGTCGAAGTGCAAGAGTATCTGCAACAAAAATTTGGAAATTCTATAGATGCATTATATACATGTAGATGATATCACTCCTTATACATGTAGATTTGTCAAATATCAAACTATTTCTGGCATGTGTACTTATAGCAGAATAACATACTTATCAATTCTTTTCTTTAAAGTGATATTAGAACATATGAGATAATACTTTTACCTAAAACTTTCCCTAAAAATAAACCTTAGTACGCCAAAAAAAATGTTCAGCTCTTACCGCACACATACGTAAATCAGTTTTGAAGTTGCTATTTTTAGCCATTTACAGAAACCCTGATTCTATAAATGAGCACTTCCGGTAAATATGATGGAGACACTGATGACGTAGAAAGTTGTACACGAAAGACGAAAGTAGTGTAAACAATGCAATGTACTGTTGAGGTATTGAAGCTGAATTCGCATTTAATTGGCTAAGTTTCACATCTTTTGATGATTTCTTGATCATGTCGAGGATTAATATGTAAATGTTAATGTTAGTAATTTGCATGCGACCGAGCATCTGTCCGTGAGAAAAAAGGGGGAGGGGAAGGGAGAAAGGGTCTTGGGATGGACGATTTCACAATTGATGTCACATCATATTTTCTGTCTGTTCTATTTTACTGTTTGTTCTAAACACGCACGATTTGAAACAATGGTTGAATATACAGCCCGACGTGTTTCAAACGCAGAAGGGAGGGGGGGGGGAACTTGGAATGCGTGAGACTGGAGATTCAGACCGGGAGCCCCCCCCCTGCCCATTCTTTTATTGAGCTTAGAGTACAACATAGTATTACTTATATTTATATTGTCATATACATTCACTTTAATGACAAATGACAGATGGAGATATCTTTGGCATAGACGGATTCAGGAATCTAAAATAGGGAGGGCGGATCACAGTGAACACCGAAAGCAATCTTTCTGAGAAGCGTAGAAAGGGGGTGAGGGATAAAATAATTAAAACAAAACATTATTAATTTATTTTAACATATATTTTTAAAAAATTCATCTTTATAAATAATTATTTCAAAATTCACCTGCATTGGTGCAAGGGATATAGGGTAGAACTTATTTCACGAGCTCCTCAGTGGGTATTTAAAACACTCAGTAAATTTTAATATTATTCTGAGGAGTTCGATGTCACGGATTCTATTTTGATTAAAATAAGGATCAAATTTTATTCTATCAATATACAAAATGTATATGGTCACAATTTTAGGGATTAACAACGAAAAACGATTCGATATTATTCTTTTTTTTTTCTAAATCATTAAGTTATGGTCACAGCTAGCGGTTTTTATGGAATAACATAATAATATAAAAGAACGAAGCAATAAATTTATATCTGAAAACATTTTTGAAATACGTTTTCATGAGAGGCAATTGATGATAGAAAAGATTGGATGATCTCTCTCTCAATCATGCGCTCTCTATCTCTTTCTCTCAACGAATCAAAACGGACAAATGTGTGTGTGTGTGTGTGTGGCGGGGGGTACCCCCGCAAACCACGATCTAATATTCGGCATGTGCTAGATCCATAATTCCATATGTAGATACAGAATCTATTAAAAATATTGGCCAGCATGATTATTTTTCTTAATCAGAATATAAATTATGTCAAACTTCTTCTGTCCTGAATCTACAGGTGATCGCCAGCCATGAGCATGTTTAGAAATGGTGCGCCCTTTATTTATTTTTATAAATTTAATCTTATTTATTCATTTATTTATTTATTTATTTATTTATTTATTTATTTTTGCTCAATAAATAAAAAATAGCAATCCAAGGAATGCTTGTGTCGCCTGCGAAGCGGCCTATTCTAGGAGGTAAATCACATGGTTCAAAATTACTAGTATCACTATAAAAGTCTTGTCTAATGAAATTCATATGTGAAATATCAGACCTCTTATTTACCAATTGAAAGATATGGTCAATCTCAAATTTTCAGAAAATAGTGTCAATCAACTAGGTCAAGGTCATTACCTAAATACTTTGGTAACAAAACAAAGGTCACATCATAAGAAATATATGTGTGAAGTATTAAAGCCTTATACATGTATCACTTAGCAATCATTATACGCAATCCTTAGAAAAAAGATCAAATATGTAGGTCAAGGTCACTAGGTAAAAAATTATGGTATGTTCAAAAAAGTCTTGTCACAAAGAATACACATGTGAAATATCAAAGACCTATCACTAACCTATCAAAAGATATAGCGAATCCAAACTTTTTTGAAAAATAGGTCAAACATCTATGTCAAGGTCACAAGGTAAATAAAGCCTGTGTTTGTGAAACACGAATGCCCCCGGTGGCATCTTTGTTAGTATGAACACTAATTTCTGTTAAGTACATGTATGTGAGGTCGCTGGGTGAAAAGGTCAAAGGTCAAGGTCACAAGGTCAAAAATTTTGGTATCAATGGAAAGGTCTTGTCACAAGGAATACGCATGCGAAATATGAAAGCCCTATCACTTACCATTCAAAAGTTATGCCCAATGTTAAAGTTTTTGAAAAGTAGGTCAAAGGACAAGGTCAAGGTCACGAGGTCAAAATTTTTGGTATCAATGGAAAGGTCTTGTCACAAGGAATACACATGTGAAATATGAAAGCCCTATCACTTACCTATCAAAAGTTATGCCCAATGTTAAAGTTTTTGAAAAGTAGGTCAAAGGTCAAGGTCAAGGTCACGAGGTCAAAAATTTTGGTATCAATGGAAAGGTCTTGTCACAAGGAATACACATGTGAAATATGAAAGCCCTATCACTTACCATTCAAAAGGTATACCCAATGTTAAAGTTTTTGAAAAATAGGTCAAAGGTCAAGGTCAAGGTCACGAGGTCAAAAATTTTGGTATCAATGGAAAGGTCATGTCACAAGGAATACACATGTGAAATATGAAAGCCCTATCACTTACCATTCAAAAGTTATGCCCAATGTTAAAGTTTTTGAAAAGTAGGTCAAAGGTCAAGGTCAAGGTCACGAGGTCAAAAATTTTGGTATCAATGGAAAGATCTTGTCACAAGGAATACACATGTGAAATATGAAAGCCCTATCACTTCCCATTCAAAAGTTATGCCCAATGTTAAAGTTTTTTGAAAAGTAGGTCAAAGGTCAAGGTCAAGGTCACGAGGTCAAAATTTTTGGTATCAATGGAAAGGTCTTGTCACAAGGAATACACATGTGAAATATGAAAGCCCTATCACTTACCTATCAAAAGTTATGCCCAATGTTAAAGTTTTTGAAAAGTAGGTCAAAGGTCAAGGTCAAGGTCACGAGGTCAAAAATTTTGGTATCAATGGAAAGGTCTTGTCACAAGGAATACACATGTGAAATATGAAAGCCCTATCACTTACCATTCAAAAGGTATACCCAATGTTAAAGTTTTTGAAAAATAGGTCAAAGGTCAAGGTCAAGGTCACGAGGTCAAAAATTTTGGTATCAATGGAAAGGTCTTGTCACAAGGAATACACATGTGAAATATGAAAGCCCTATCACTTACCATTCAAAAGTTATGCCCAATGTTAAAGTTTTTGAAAAGTAGGTCAAAGGTCAAGGTCAAGGTCACGAGGTCAAAAATTTTGGTATCAATGGAAAGGTCTTGTCACAAGGAATACACATGTGAAATATGAAAGCCCTATCACTTCCCATTCAAAAGTTATGCCCAATGTTAAAGTTTTTTGAAAAGTAGGTCAAAGGTCAAGGTCAAGGTCACGAGGTCAAAATTTTTGGTATCAATGGAAAGGTCTTGTCACAAGGAATACACATGTGAAATATGAAAGCCCTATCACTTACCTATCAAAAGTTATGCCCAATGTTAAAGTTTTTGAAAAGTAGGTCAAAGGTCAAGGTCAAGGTCACGAGGTCAAAAATTTTGGTATCAATGGAAAGGTCTTGTCACAAGGAATACACATGTGAAATATGAAAGCCCTATCACTTACCATTCAAAAGGTATACCCAATGTTAAAGTTTTTGAAAAATAGGTCAAAGGTCAAGGTCAAGGTCACGAGGTCAAAAATTTCGGTATCAATGGAAAGGTCTTGTCACAAGGAATACACATGTGAAATATGAAAGCCCTATCACTTACCATTCTAAAGTTATGCCCAATGTTAAAGTTTTTGAAAAGTAGGTCAAAGGTCAAGGTCAAGGTCACGAGGTCAAAAATTTTGGTATCAATGGAAAGGTCTTGTCACAAGGAATACACATGTGAAATATGAAAGCCCTATCACTTCCCATTCAAAAGTTATGTCCAATGTTAAAGTTTTTCGGACAAACAGACAAACAGACAAACAGACAAACAGATAAACAGACAAACAGACGGACAGGCCAAAAACTATATGCCCCCGAATCTTTGATTCCGGGGGCATAAAAATCATGGTATTTGCAGAAAGGTCTTGTTACAAGGAATACACAAGTGAAATTTCAAAGCCTTATCCCTTACCAATCAAAAGATATATACAATCTTAATTTTTTGTTAAAGTAGGTCAAATATATAGGTCAAGGTCACTAGGTCAAAATTATGGTATGTGTAGAAAGGTCTTGTTACAATCAATACACATGTGAAATATCAAAGCCCTATCACTAACCATTCAAAAGATATAGCAAATTTTAACTTTTTTTGAAAAGTAGGTCAAATATCTAGGTCAAGGTCACAAGGTCAAAAATTATGGTATGTTTACAAAGGTCTAGTCACAAGGAATACATGTGTGAAATATCAAAGCCCTATCACTTACCAATCAAAAGATATAAGCAATCTTATTATTTTTGAAAAGTAGGTCAAATATGTAGGTCAAGGTCACTAGGTAAAAAATTATGGTATGTGTAGAAAGGTCTTGTCACAAGGAATACACATGTGAAATATCAAAGCCCTATCACTTACCATTCAAAAGTTATGGGCTGTGACACCCAAAGTGTGACAGACAGACAGACGGACTGACGGACAGACGGACGGACGGACAGACGGACAACGGACAAAGTGATCCCTAAGTGTCGCTATGCTTCGCAGGCGACACAAAAAAACTATGTTTTAGATATTGATTTTTTTATTCTTAAAACGGTAAACACATGCGTATACACATGTGCGTGAACAGGCAATCACTTTGTCGTGTACAACTTATGACGTCATTTACTGAGACCCACGAAGAATACAGTCGATCCCGAAAATTTATTGGGTAAATTGACAAAAATGTCGATTTCCTCTAAAACCAGGAATTTTTTTTCTGTGGTTACAGCATGAAAAGTTTCATTTTTAAAGAGCTAATGCTATATACTATTTTCACAGATGTTCTAATATCACTTTAAATTATGTACAACTAACCACATAATGAAGCAAACTCGTCTGGTGAAGCATAGGTAAGTATTACAGCCAAAGCTTCCTTCCAATTGGCTAACTCACAGGTTTCTACAATGTGTGACCATTCATGTGTCACAACTGATGATATCAGCTGAAAATAATCAATTTTGCAAAATTACTTTTACATGAATCTCCCATCTTTAATCATTATTTTGTTATTATGTAGATGTAGATTGTACTATCTCCTTATTAGATTGATTACTGCATCATAAAATAGGATTGCCATGAATTATATTCTTCTTACCCTTCCTACGTGACTCTTGTTAATCTGGAAGTATTTTTTCTGTGTCCTGCTGAGTAGTTCAGGACCCCCAGCTATAGAGAGGAGAATGGCCTCTGCCATCATATTCTCACACAGACATATGTCCACAGCTGCCTCAAAGTTCCCTGTTAGTAACGCCTGGCTCAATAGACCGTCAGCATCTGTAATACATAAGAACTAAAATAATGATTTATCAGACTAGTGATTTATCAAACTATTATTTGAGTGGAGAATTGTGTTTCAGCATGCTTGATTTATGAAATGTCAAAGAAATGTATCAAAATTAAAAATTTCTAGAAGACTTACTTAGCACTTTTACCAAATTGTGTAACATAATACCACTGTCTTGGTCAATGGACCAAGGAATGTGATGTGACTACTTACCACTTTTAGTTGGTATGACTAGAGGAGTGGGAGAAGCTTCATCTTCCTCCTGCTGTTTCAGTGAGGAGGCTGCTATCTCATCAAACGCTGAGGAGCCCAAAGAAATCTCATCTCTGCTACCAGGAGTCTATGAAGAAGAAAACACCATACATCAAATCTATGTATCACAAAAAAACGTGTTTGTGGCATCTTTGATAGTAAAACAGCTGTAACTAATAATGTATTTCATTCTTCAAGGTCAAGGTCACAGGTCAAAACTTTGGTATCCTTGGAAAGGTCTTGCCATTAGGAATAGACATGTGAAATATGAAAGCCCTATCACTTACCATTCGAAAGTTATGGCCAAGGTTAATATTTTTCAAAAGTAGGTCAATCTCCAAGGTCAACGTCACAAGGTAAAAAATTGTGGTATCCATGGAAAGGTCTTGTCACAAGGAATATATATGTGAAATATGAAAGCCCTATCACCTACCATTTAAAATTATGGCCAAGGTTGAAGTTTTTGCGGACAAACAGACAGACAAACAAATGGACACACCAAAAACTATATTCCCCAGAATCTCCGATTAGCATAAAAACAAGTACATTGTATACCATTCCTTATATGATCAACAACTGGATAATGTTAAAATACACCAAAGTAAATTTGCCTGAAGATACAAATCTTCTTCATGGATCCCAAACCCTTATAGAGTACTTTTGGTTAAAATTCAAACATATTTTCACAATTTTTGACAAATACCAATGATTTCATATTCAGGAATCTTTGGGGTGACGAAGTAAATCTTTGTATGAGAAGTCTATCTGTGGTATACATGTATATCATTTAAGATGCATAAGGGGTTGAATACCTCCAGTAAAAATAAACTGACTAAAAGTTCACATGAGTTAAAGAAGATCCTGACGATAATCTCAACAGCACTCACAACAGAGCACAAAACTGAGCATTGACAGACCCCTAGGAAGCTAGAGGTGGGACCAGGTGCCCGGGAGGAGTAAGCATCCCCTGTTTGGCTAGCCCACCCGACGTTGATGTTGAACTGAACTGTTTTAAAGTTGGTACCAACTGTTTTAAAGTTGGTACCAAACTGTTCATAAAAAGGTTTGCCATTTATTACATGTTTTTACTTTAAATTTGTGACCTTCACCTTTAAGGTGATCTTCACATTCAGTATAGAGTATCGTAATGCTTAACTTATCCTCCTAGTTTGAATTAAGTGTAATGCATATCAAGAAGGTTACAGCTATATGTGAAAAATGAAAAACAGACAGATGGATGTCAAAAGAAGCGATCCCTAGATGTTGTCTTATGTTGAAGGCAAACTAACCTTGGAGCCAACACTTGGTGATGCTTGTCCAGAACCTGCCGATGGGGCTGTAAGGCCTCCCTGAATACAATGACAACCATTATAGAGAACTTTCTTAAGGTACTATTTTTATTCTAAACTTCCACTGAATAATAATGTACAATATGACATTGCAAAGTACATGCAGCATTGTCTAAAGTTACAACTATAATTCAAAGTTGTTTATAGCCATATGTAAGCATTTCAGATTTCAAATACATGTAAATAAAGACCTTGCAAACAAAATACATTATCGTGTTGTCAACCCATTCTACTTACACTTGTATTAAGCTGAGACATTTTCTGAGCTAATTCTTTAGCATCTACACCATGACCTCGTCCAGATCCTACATGTTCAGATACCTACAAGAACGCATCAAAATGAATCTTTAAAAAGACTATATTAATTCAGAAGTTTAACAAAACATAAATATATTGTCATACTATCTTTATATTGAAAATGCATGTATACTAATTACCTTCTTTACTAATTCTGTTTTATCGTAGCCTAGAAGCTGGATGTAATGATCCCTTGGCTCCTTTTCGAAATTCACCTGCAATTCAGATGATGTTTAAATACATGTATATTTACATCTACATGCATTTTTAAATTTTACATGAACGGAAGATTATATATTCGTATGAACTAAATCAAGCAACAATATCATTTTCAATTTAACATTTTTTCCAATCTTCTCAAAAATCATTAACATGAAAATTGATAGACATTTCAATTTCATTTTTGGCAGTAACACTAACCCTAAGGAAATTCCAGATGTTTTCCTGTAATGGGTCTGTAGAGTTAGCAGCTTTCATTGCACAATATTCCACATACTGTCCGTTATAAAGTGCCTGTTCTAGTTGAGATGAACGTTGAAGTAATTCAGTTTCTGTGACTACTTGACTGATGTATACTTGTCTGGGGCTTGGTTGTTGTGGGTTGGCAGATTTCTCGTGATCAAAGCTCACCATCTTACCACCAAACTGTCAACATACATTTAATAATTTCAATCAACATAAAGAAATTTAAGAATAAGATTAATTAACATTACACAATTTTACAATACAAGTAGATTTTCCATGTTCAGCACCCATTAGGAAACTAGAATTATATTCCAATAATTCTGGTTGCATTTTGTGATGTCGTGTTTAAGCTTTGAACATAGAGAGAACTTACCAACTTTGAAATAATTTTGATGCTGTTACATGCAAAATGTGCAAAATTTCAAGCAAATAAGGATTTCTATAATGTTAAATGAATCTAAATACATGTATAAGTAATGACTGTCTTGGGTATATAATTCTGATTTGACACATACCAATTTACATGTGACCAACAAGAATTATACATCCATGAACACCAAAAGTAAGACAGTCAATCCTTAAGTGTACAATAATTCTCCATCACAAATGAAAGAAAATTTACAGAACTTACACCAAAAGATGCTCCGACGGGTTTCATTAGCCATTTTGGTGGCTTTTGAAGCGGCATGACATTTTGTGACATCTGTGCGGCTGCATGGGCAGCAGCTGCTTGTTGGAATGGGTCATTGGACTGAAACGCATCAGCCACCTGTCAACAGGAAAATTATGAATCTACATTACGATACGTTAGTGAAATGAGTTCTTCATTTATCTTGCAAATATATACAAAAATGGTCAATATTCTAACCATGTTAAATACATGTACCTGATAGTTAAAGAAGATAAAGCTCATAATGAAAGAAAACAATAAACTGAAAATCAGATTTTCACAAGTGACCATCTTCTTCAAAAATACAAGGCTCTTTCCAAAGTGCAGAAAAATTGTCAAATATCAAAATTCTTTTACAACAAATGTTCTTTAGGCCATACAAAATTAATGTTTAGTTTGACGGGCACTTTTTTGGAAAAAAAAGTGAGGGAGGCAGGTTTTTTTTTTTTTTTTTTTTTTTTTTGCAAACGTGAAATATGATGAATGTACATTTTTTTGTAATTTATCTTTAACCAAATTTCTAATTCAAGTGTTTTGATGCTGAAAATACATTTTACTTAAGTATAGTGTGAAGTGGTAATGTTTAGTACATTGATTAACAAGATTAACCCAACGTCTTCCTGTAATATACTTATTGCATTTCCAAACCTGAAGTTTGCTAGATATTCTGTGATTTGGTCACACTTATTATATGTATCATATGACAGACGATGTCCTATGGCAGACCAGTATGAAGATGTAGACTAAATACATGTATGGTGTACATCTTATTTATGCTAAAAAGGATCACCAATCTCTAACCGTTGCCCTGTGTAAGGTTAAAACTTCAAATGACGTTAACATTTTGTGAACTACTTTCAGGTGCAACTAAGTGAGTGAAACTCGTAATTGTTGCTCAGTGCTTAGACCGAAAATTTGACCCTTGTCGTAGGCAAAAGAGTAGGGAAAATAGAAAGAAACATGTCCAGGGATTGGGATGGTACATTCTGATAGAAAATGGCCCATAAAATAGGCAACTCGCTGCGCCCTGGTGTCATTATTCTACGGCGTCCATTTTTTTGTTTTTTAAATCTATTAAAAGTTCTGTTCTCGTATCTACGTTGTAACGTAGATCTACACCAGGAGCAGTAATACAGAGATCACAGCTTTCTGTACATGGCCAGTCAGAACTCTAAGGCACAAAATTCTTCTGTTCACTGACAATTGAAAGGTCCTTTGCTATTTTGATACAATATTGATTTTTCTCCGACATCTGCGCCTGAGATTTAAATCTCCAACGTCCACTTACGCATCTTATCTACGTTAAGGTACTTGTGTATGCGTTCGTCCGTAAAATTATCATGTCATTTTTTAAAAGTGGTCAGTCAATGGGTACAAATTGATGTAATAAAATTTGTACAAAATGTCTTCCCTAATATCAACAAAGCTGAAAATGAAGCTGCCCATCCGTGGACACAAAAAATTCAGGAAAGGTGGCTGAAAGTTTGGTCTTGGCTGTTCTGTGATCCATGCAAAAAATGTACTGTAAATTATTCATTGGAAATGGTCAAATTGGGAATCTCGCGACAAAAAAAATGTGCTAACGTCTGATGCATAATGCATGCATATGCATAGCTTTTCGAAAATTGATCATTTTTGGAATAGCCTTTTCGTGAGGAAAGATGGCCCATTGTTTTTGAGAATGGCCCATTAAATTCCAAGTGGAAGGGACCGTCGTCCCATTGAGCAAGTTTGCCTTCCCGATCACAGCATGTCTGACAATTTAGTTTGAATTTTAACAACGATTACACAAGGGTATCCTGATCGATTCGTCATCCCTTTTCACTGTCGGACTTGAGCAAGTTGTTTGCAAATTTGAATTTCTATCCCTCGGAAATTTTGAAGTATCTGCGATGTGCCTAGGGTTTAGTTGACTAATTTATCCGAATAGAAATTAGGATCGTTTAGTATTTCTGCCCCTCCCCTCGATCCCGTCACCGGCGTTCCCGGCTGATCAATCTGACGTAAACTGTGAGTTCTAAACAAAAACGTTTTCAAATTTCTAATAAATTAGATAATTTAATAAAGAATAATGCTCTTGCAGATTATCACAACAGAGTCAAGTATCATTTTACGTTACGTTACCTCGTCCGTGATATGGAATATACGCGTGGTCGCGATTACCGTACAAACAACAATTGAATACGGCAGCTCGGGTAAATAATACTATTTTATGTAAACAAGTATTGAGTTACAGCTTTACAATTTATATATTTAGTGAAGTAAAGAATATGTAAACAAACAATTTGTATTAGCACGACGATGTTCAATTGACTACTTTAAAATTATGGTAAAACACGCGATAAAAATCGGAAATGCGGCGGGTTTTTAGGCAATGCGGCGGTGCCCGTCAAACGAAATCTTAATTTTTTTTGGCCTTACCTATAATTGGATAAAATTGATTAAGACGAATTGAAGATGAATCTCTAAAATACTGACCTTATCAGCATGATGTATGGGATGGCCTCCACCCATCAGGGAATAACATGTCACGTGACCATCGAATGAACAACTAGAAATAATACATGGATTTCTGGGACACCATTTGACATCAAAACACCACTGATTACTGGTGGGAAGTTCATAGACCACCTGAAATAACACAGACATATACTGGTAAATACATCAAAACACCACTGATTACTGGTGGGAAGTTCATACACCACCTGAAATATCACAGACATATACCGGTAAATACATCAAAACACCACTGATTACTGGTGGGAAGTTCATAAACCACCTGAAATATCACAGACATATACCGGTAAATACATCAAAACACCACTGATTACTGGTGGGAAGTTCATAGACCACCTGAAATATCACAGACATACACCGGTAAATACATCAAAACACCACTGATTACTGGTGGGAAGTTCATAGACCACCTGAAATATCACAGACATATACCGGTAAATACATCAAAACACCACTGATTACTGGTGGGAAGTTCATAAACCACCTGAAATATCACAGACATATACCGGTAAATACATCAAAACACCACTGATTACTGGTGGGAAGTTCATAGACCACCTGAAATATCACAGACATATACCGGTAAATACATCAAAACACCACTGATTACTGATGGGAAGTTCATACACCACCTGAAAATATCACAGACATATACATGTAAATATTTGTACCATGCTCTTCAATTCTACAGAACTAGATTTCTATGTACTGAACCAATACTTCAGCAACAATACAATCTGAAATGGGGAATGAAAATTCTCATTTTTGACATGAAATTTTGATTGTATTTATAGAATATTTATCAGGGTTTAGGAACAGCTTAACCAATAGTTCATCAGATTGATATGAGATTCAAATAACTTGAAAATTCGTAAAGCAGATTATATGAAAGGTTCTAATGTTAACTTAGTTATAGTGTTAAAATCAAGCTTACCTCTCCACCTTGTACATTACTATTGGGGTTCCAACATAATATTCTGTTATCTTTACCACAGCTAAGGAGAAGATCTGGATCCTGGGGACACCATGCTATGTCCAATACACCTCTAAATAACACAT
This sequence comes from Pinctada imbricata, assembly GCA_033119305.1. Taxonomy (NCBI): domain Eukaryota; kingdom Metazoa; phylum Mollusca; class Bivalvia; order Pterioida; family Pteriidae; genus Pinctada; species Pinctada imbricata. The sequence goes on from VSWD01000010.1 coordinate 83,220,660, forward strand.
TAAAATTAACTACTACACTATACATTAAATGCATTTCATGCAAGAGTAAAACTTGAGATGAAGAATTTAAAAGTACCGTACAAGTTTCCTCCAATTTTTCAAATGTTTGATACATGTAATTCAATATGAAGTTGTTTACCTTTGATGATTTTCAAGGACCTTGACAGGTGATGTGGCATATCTGAGATCCCAGAGCTGTATAACAGGGGTGTGGTCATCCTCAGAGGACAAGCACATCTGTGTGGCTACGTCAGGGTGCCATGAGACCATCTTACACTTAATCTGCAATGTCAATACAACACTTATGTACAAAGGAAGAAATTTAGCCTATACTTTTGTCTCTTTAAATTTTTATCCATCGTCAGTTTGAAAGATCGGTCATACAAAACCAAAAATGGATTCTGAATATGATCTTTATCTGACCCTAATATGTCTATCTCATCACTAGTGAATACTGTGACTTACCCTGGACATGCTATCGCTAACTTTGATGATTGGTTCGTTTTTACGCAAGTCCCATACGACACATTTAGAGGTGAAAGTGGAGGCAATGATATGCTGTACTTGACAGTTCCATGCTATACACGCCACTTCCTCTGGTGGCTGTAAGATAAACATGGGATATGAATATTTTCGTCATTTTAGAATCGTATACATTTGTATAATATACAAAATGCAAAAACCTATTAGCATACACATGATAAAGAGATGAAACAAATGACATCTTATAATGATTACTCTTCATTAGAGTGTTTCATTCACAAAGAAACTACTCTTGCTTTCTATTGTATATACCTGAGATTTGGCTCCTGGCGTCATCGGTGATTCAGGCTTATTCATATCCCAGATGTAAATCTCTGATTCTGAAGCTCCCGATGCCAATAAATTCTTCTGTAATGAGAAGATTCAAATTCTTAGACACCTAATCCATGTACATCATTTTATGAATAAAACTATACAAGAATCATTTTTGTACAGAGATTAATCTACAATTTGATCTTAATGGGTCCTCTGGACGCAATGAAACTTGGCCAATGGGTCCCCAGCCAAAACAATGGGTCCCAGCAGAAATTAATGCGTCCCAATTTCTACAAATCTCCTTTTTTTCAAGGCGTTTTACGTTTGCGAATACATGTGAGCTGACCTGCTCGCGGCATTTTATGTTCTTGAGATCGTTATAATATGTTCCACAAAAAACGTCTAACTCTTAAAATTGATTATTTGTTAGCGATACTTCGTACAAACGTTATCCAAACAAACCAATTCTATACGGTTTGCAAAGATGGTACAATGATGGTGTGAATTAAACGATTCATAATGTCATGTAAAGTTTACAGTGGAGGAATTTTTCATAAATAGATATATCTGTATCCGAATGATATGAACTATAAGTTACCGGTAGACTCGCGTCGGACTGCATATACCTTCTAATTAAAAAAAATGATGCTCCGCAATGATTTCTCATACGATACTACAGATCTGTTAGGTTTTAAGAGCAGTCAAAATATAAACGACAGACATTTACACATTATACAGCTAAATGAATACTGTTAATAAACTTTCTCGACTTTGAATGTTTTTAAAATACATGTAAACATGAACTAAAATGGACGCATTATACGACAGTGAACAATGCACACTGTGGGACGCAGCGAGCTGAAATCAATGGGTCCTGGGTGATTTTTATGCGTCAGAGACGCAGGACGCGGAGGTAGATTAATCCCTGTTTGTAGATTAGAACATGAATTGTAAGCGTGAAATAATGTTTGCCACTGTATGGCTTATTCAAGCCTTTAAAGAAATTACTTCAATATTATAGAAATCTTAACAAATGCATAATGCCATAAATACTGAATACTTTTCAAAATGTTTATGGACTGAGCTTGGAAACCTTCATAATCTACCTGAAATTTATTAAAATCCAGAGCTTTGACGGCACCAGTGTGTTTCTCCTTTTTAAATCGTAAACTACTAGACGAGCCTTTGATGAGACCAGCTCCATCGTAACAGTAAATACTACCATTATCTGCCCCTGCCACCACAATACCTGACACGGCACTGGAGTCTGTCATCCCATGAGAACCCCATACTATCTTGTGAAACCTACAAAAATTAAGATCGTAGCTCACATGTAGATTATTAGGCAATTTAATTCTATCAAAATAGCAGGTTGGGATAAAGTATTGGTACCTCTACATGTAACAGATAAAGCAAGGGGAATGAGTTGTCCTTTTATCAAGATCTTGGTATTATAATATGATTCATATACAAAATTAGTTTTCTTTGAATAAATAATGAATTGGCATATTCAAATAATGAACTGGCATAGCATATTGCAAGGACCATCATTTTATTGATGAATCTAATCACGATATAGAATGCTTTCTATATGTACATGTATACAATTGAATAACTATCAAAGAATTGAAATATCATTTAAAAAGACTTGTCTGGATTTCTTGAGGGGTTTTTTTTTTGCTTCATATATTGTAGGCTTGGTAGAACTAAAACTGTCCTAAAGTGGATGAATTATATCTCCCCTTGGATGTTCTTATAAGCAGGACCATTTATTAAGCAACTCATTCAGGATTAAATGCTTTGGTATGAAAATTTAGTACTTAGTATGCTGCTTTCAAACTTCATATCCAAAATTATATTAATATTATTATACTACTACTACTAATAATAATAAAATCTTTATTTTCTGAAGGTTAAACTCAATTAGCACAAAATTATTCTCCCTTGAGGCCTTCAACAAACAAATAAATAACTAAAATATTTACACTATAAACATATTCGTCACATATAGTGCAGGCAAGACATTATAACATGAATATATAGAAGAATTTAAAAAGGAATGTCATTATTTGGCAAAAGATAGTTGAAACATTTAGCTTTAAAGGTTGGAAAAGAGTTACAGCTTTTTATTGTAAGAGGTACGGTAAACTGTTCCAAATTCCGGCTCCAGAATACTGAAACGACTTCTTGAAAATTTATGTTTTTGGTTTTGGAATGGTAAGGTTAGAATTTGTAAGAGCGCAGCTTATAATACTGGTTATGAAGTTCATTACTTCTTACATAGGCCCAAAGTTAAGGTCGAGGTCAAAAGGTCAAAAGTCATGCTACAAAAATAGTTGCCAGAGTCACCTAATGCTCGACTGCATAGCATAATATCTCTCATGACAGCCAATTTATTTAAACTCCCTTTCTCGGGCAACAACATATATCACATCATAAATCACTGAAGCAGAAAAAGTAGGTCAAGGTCAGATTTCAAAAGTCAAACCCAAGATGCATCCAATATGCAAGTCTGGTGCATGTAGCACTTATAGTTAGCTCAATATTGCCAATTTAAAGCAAAATCACTGAAGCGGAAAAAGTAGGTCAAGGTCAGATTTCAATAGTCTAACCCAAGATGCATCCAATATGCAAGTCTGGTGCATGTAGCACTTATACTTTTCTCAATATTGGCTTTTAAAGGTAAAATAATTCAAGCGGAAAAAGTAGGTCAAGGTCATTTTGTGAAAGTTTGATCAAAGATACATCCAATATGCAAGTTTGGTACATGTAGCACTTATACTTTGCTCAATATTGGCTTTTAAAGGCAAAATCATTCAAGCGGAAAAAAGTAGGTCAAGGTCATTTTATGAAAGTTTGATCAAAGATACATCCAATATGCAAGTTTGGTACATGTAGCACTTATACATTGCTCAATATTGGCTTTTAAAGACTTTATTGCTATCTTGGCTTTTAAAGACTTTATTGCTATCTTAACATTTACCTTATCATCTCAACATTTGCCTTATCATTTGAAATAATTTTAAAAATCCCAACCCCCGGGGCTATATCCTCATCTGGATATATTAAATGATGTATAATTAAACATTTGCAACAAAAAAAACCAACAGAATATGAATATAGGAAAGGTAAATGTGTAATCTTAACATTTACCTTATCATCTAGTTGGGACGACGCCGACGCCGACGCCGGGGGTATTGCAATAGCTCTTTTGCACTAAAGTGCAGTCGAGCTAAAAATGTACATTGTAGTGCTCTTTATGGCGAATATGTGCATGAAATATGAAAGGCCTACGATTGATAATATGAAAGAAATCTGCTTTCAAATCTTCTTTACCTAAATTACAACATAAGCCCAAAGTCAAGGTCAAAAGTCATGATAACAAACTGTAGTACTCTTTGTGGTGAATGTGTGTATGAAATATGAAAGGCCTATCATTTATAGTTTATAAGAGATTTGCTTTCAAAACATCTTTCCCTAAAATGTTGCATAAGGTGAAGGTCAAGGTCACAAGTCATGGTACCAAAATGTACTACTCTTTATGGTGAATGTGTGTATGAAATACGAAAGGCCTACCATTAATAGTATAAAAGAAATCTGCTTTCAAAACTTCTTAACCTAAAACGTTGTAGAGGGTGAAGGTCAAGGTCACATGGTCAAAAGTCATGGTACCAAAATGTACTACTCTTTATGGTGAATATGTGTATGAAAAATGAAAGGCCTACATGTAACATTAATAGTATAAAAGAAATCTGATTTCAAAACTTCTTAACAGGACAGACAGATGGACGGATGGACAGACAGACAGGGTGATTTGCAGGGGTATAACAATTGTCAGCTTTCTTTGCCAGAGATTACCATCAACAATACTGCAATGAGGGGGGGGGGGGGGGAGGTGTTCATATTTCCATATTTGGACCCAACTGATCTACTTCTTTGTGTTTAAACTGCAGTCAAAGATGGTCTATCACAATACATGTAAATGAATGGTTTTCATTAATTATCTTATGTAGTCAATAGAGAAGAAACTTCGATACATGTATACATGTATATATGGGCTCCCTGATTTTGCTATGGGCTCCTTGAATTTTAGATCTAGGAGCATGTATGGCTCCTTGGAAATTTCTCTGAATTTCAAGCCCTGATGTTGATGATCTTAACACAAGTCTGAAAGTAAAATAGAACATAAACAAACCTGCAGTCTGCTGGTACTGTAGCTACCACTGGCATGGATAATGATGAGTCTGTCAAATTCAGCTGATACACTTCCAATGCTGCTGATGTGCTGCAAATAAGGAAAACCATACACATGACATCAATTCATAACATCTGTGATATATTTATGTGACACTCATTATTCATTTCTGTGATACACCAGTATATGATATCTCTCAATCCCATCATTGTGCTATTTGTAATGTAAAATTTTATCTTGTTGTTGTGAAATGTGATTTGCCAGAATACAAATTACGGTACTTATTAAAAAAATCAAACTCAATTCCTTTTACTTTTTACTCTATTCTGTCGAGTCCAATATCTTCCAACATCAATTGACTTTACTGATATCTACATGTATTACTGTAATAAGACAACAAATGAACTGCTACCAGCAGAAAGCAATCCACCTACTACAGCCCTTCCCACTTGCTGTCTTTTAATAGTTATTAAACTTTAGTAAACTTTCATTCTTTAAAAAAAAATTTCCATTATGATCTACTGAACACATGCTATTCTGATTTCGGTATCATGTATTCTGTACCATATCATGTAAATGACAAACCTGAATGTGGCATCTAGTTGTTGTGCAGCTGTACCAGCCACCATGTATATGGGAAACTGATCTGATGGCGACCATGCTATGTTAGCCGTCCGCTCTATCTCCTTGACCTTCATCCTTCCTACAAGAACGACAAAGCATTGTAAGAAATAGTTATGCATAAAAATACCTGTGTCTTTAATGAGGAAGTTTATCGAGTTATTCATGTTATTCCTCATTTATTGTACAGTACAATACAGCCTCAGTTTGGCAAATCACCCTCAGCTGAGAAATCTCCATAGTATACATGTATTGGTCTATAGAAAAGACGGTATTCGAAAAACAGCAGCCAAGTCTTTTCACTGATCATTGTGCATGCATTGATTGCATGACAATGTTAAAGATGAAATTGATGATGGTTAATTTGCATTATTTTATTTTTTAAGGGCTGGGCGGTGCACCGAAAATTTCGGTGCTTCGAAATTAGCAATGTTGGTTCGATGCAACGACGTAGAATTGCAGATTTCGATTCGGTGCAGACGTAAATAATCAGAGTTAACTGAAGCCAAATAGTGACCAGAAAATGTTGAGAATAGCTTAGAAATTACCTTTAAGAAGGCAAGAAAGTAAGAAAAGAGCTTACATTCATTTTTCGCATCGATTTACATGTACCGTTTACGTGTAGGTTAGCCCCCACTTTCAGGCCTCTCATGAAACGGAAAGTGAAAAAACCAAATAGATCTACTTTCACTTTCCGTGAACTGGTCAGAGGTAGACTAAATAATCGAGTATCTCCGCTGCCGCTAAAAGAGACTGAACCCCACTATGGTTGTTACAGAACGAAGTCGGAAACTGTTGCCCAACAATTTTTCCATTTTGAAGGTATAAAATATTGATTTTCTTGTTGACAGGACTAAAGAAAACATTTATCTAAGTATCTCTACCCACCTCACGTTTTTTCTCCCTTCGTTATTGCATTTTTTGCCAATTTTTAACTCCCTACCAAACTAAACAGGCAAAGCGAAAGTTTGGAGAACTGACCAACCAGAACGAAGGATAAAGAAAGTTGATCTTGTGATATTTTGTATCCTTCGTTCTGATTGGTCATCAGTCTTCGTTCTATAACAAACGTGGTGGGATTCAGTCTCTTTTAGCAGCAGCAGAGAGACTGGATTATTAAGTCTAGTCAGAGGAAGCTCTAGTGCAAGCAGCAACAAAATAAACAGGGATTGTAGTCGCCAAATATCATGTAAGGAAAGCATTGTTCACTAGAAAATTTACTGTGAAAGTCCTATGAGTCCTGTCAATACTTCATTGTTGAAAAATGAGTGTTGAACTTGGTATTTATATTTAATTTCTCACAGGGATTGTAGTCACCAAATATCATGTAAGGAAAGCTTTGTTCACTTGAAAATTTACAGTGAAAGTCCTATGAGACCAGTCAATACTTCATTGTTGAAAAATGAGGTGTTGAACTTGGTATCTATATTTAATTTTTCACAGTATAGTATTGCATACTGTTGGAGCACATGCATCCACAAAAGTTTGGGATGTAAAACTGATATATTTTTTTAAATGACGGTATATTATCATGATTATACCCTCACATTCTTCAGATATATGTAAATTATTAATGCTCTATAATGTTATAATGAAGTGATAAGTTGGTCAGATCAATTTGGTTTTTTTTATTTTCATTAATTTTGTCTATTTGACAAATTATTTTGTATATCTTTTCATTCAAATGAATCGAATCGAAATTAACCGAACCGAGTCTTGTGATTCGTAACTGAACCAAACCAAAAAATACCTGAATCGTCCCAGCCCTATTATTTTTTGTTTAAGCTCGCACTATCTTTGATCCATAGTTTGACTTATAGTCCAGAAAGCAGTTGTTGATATCTGCCTGCTTCCAACCCAACAATAAAGAGCTGAAACATGAAACTCGGCCACAAATATCCATATGGTCTATTCTACATTGTATATGTAGCTGATTTGTCACATTACACTTCTTGAAATCTTCATGGGGAGGCAAGTTATGGTTTAAGACCAAAACAGCAGTAACAAGTCCCTGTGTAAATTTATTAAGAACACATCTGTTCCCCCGGCCCTGATCTGTTCAAAAATGACATTATTTTTGAAAAAATCTTCAGACAGAGTAAATTCGATCTAAATTTTTCACAAAATAGAAGTTTAGACATTTAAAAGCAAAACGCGATATAATGCGAACAAAATTCTAAACTTTCGCCTTGACAGAGAGTAAATAACAATAAAAATGAGATTGATGTTCGATTTTGACACTGACAGCCATTTTTTGCCGTTATCGCACCGGCCTGACTATTTCGTCGTCTTACCTTTCAGTTAAATCGAATATTCTCTGAGCTACAATGTCGTTTAATAAGTCTACTATTCGCTTTTGATTAATTGAGTTTTTATACTGACAACGCAAATCAAAATAGACACATTTTAAGCTCCACGTAGGCTTGCATATCAACGTGGCATACAAGATCAATATCCCACAATGCATTGCGCGACGAGAAAGCGAAGGTGGGGGATGTCTCAAAATCTTTTGGGGCATCAATGATCATTCTATGTTGATTTGGACGGATATTGACTGTGTTCTATCGAAATAACCGTCAAAGTCTTGGTTTTGGTCAGACGTAAAATTCTAAATTCGAATCATGTATTCGTATCGCAAGGTTCTTCGCTTAGAAATTCTTCTACAGTGGCGGATTCAGGGGGGTGCGGAGGGGGCGTCCGCCCCCCCGGCACTGACCCAAAATTTTCCAAAAAACCCTATATTTTGGCCCATTTTCAGATAAAATCGCAAAAATTCGCCCCTTGACCCCCCGGCAAAGGGGGTGCTGGATCCGCCACTGTTCTATTACTTTTTTTTTTTACTTTAAAAAAATCTTCGTGCTTTACATAGCTTCGCATTTTAGTCAAATTGAAGCCTCAAGGGATTCAAAGGCGATGCTTCAGGTATGTAGCGGCGCGAAGATTTGAAGTAAAAAAATTACTATATCAACCAATATATAAACAGTTCACTGTCACTCTCTTTGACATTGAGATACATAATTTCTCCCACTATGGACTGGGATATCCGCCATGGAAACGCTGGGGAAAGATATCCTTGTCTTACCCCTATGGGGTAAGATAACATTTTCACGTGCCTTTTGACTGTAACGTCAACTGTGACGTCATACATGATTACTGCGTTAGCCGATCAAAATACGAAAAAAGAATACATAAATCTCATTTTTGAGCGCTTTTAGACAATGGGAGAAAAATAATCAATCCTCAGATGTGATCAGGGACACGGAAATCCAACCCTCGTGTCCAGGATTTGCTTTTGTCCACGACTCGGCAAGCCTCGTCGTGGTACAAGCAAATCCTGGACACTCGGGTTGGATTTCCTTGTCCCTGACCACATCTGGGGATAGATTCTTTTAATCTTGTCATCAAGGAACGTAACTGATTCTCTGTAAATTTGGTTTAGTGTTATGGAAATGCCAGGTCACAGATCCTTTTAAATTGCGATATCTATATATTCAAATGAAAGGCCATAACGAAAATATTTGAAATTGATGAAAAAAGTACTCATATTCATGCTGGTTGCCATGGAAACGGGTCACAAACACTAAAAAGTGCAATTTTCAGCTTTTTTGAAGCCACGCAGATTCTTCATAATCCTGACATTTTCTACACACATATACGACTGAACTATAATGTTGGGTCCTACATGTATACCAAAAATACAAAATAGAGAGTTACCACGGCAACCAATATACCATTTTCTGAAAATAGTAATTTGCCATTTTTAAATGAAATAATGGAAAAAGGAATTGCTTTTAGGAAGTTTAAAGTTAGAACTGATCAGATTGCAATCAATGACAAGTATTTTTTCCCAAGGCAACGTGGAGAGTATCCAATTAAAAGTACTCCTTTTGCCTCAGATTACAGACCTAATTTCTGACAATATCGAAGGAGAAAACATGTAAAAGATTGATTAAATTATTAGCTTCTAAGGTAATCTTAAATTTTGAGTGAAATACTCTCGCTCAATACTAAATGAAATAAGCCATTGCTAAGGAAACATATATAAGATCTTCGCTTCAAACTTAAAGTAGACTTTTTTGTTTCCTTGGATAAGGCCATTTCAAATTTAAACAATTGAATGAACATTTTGCTATAAAACCTTTAAGACACCTTCTTTAATGTCACATAGATTTTTCTTTCTTAACTTTATAAGATTTTTAATTTCAAACGCCTAAAAAAGTCCAATATATTAAGAAATGTTGTGTAAACTGGTCTTGTTTCCATTGTAACCATAAAACAGTTTGTCTAGTTTTTATCAAAATCAAATCGAGTAATCGAGTAATTTCTTATTGAATAAAAATAATTATCATAACAATGTTTGAATTCCACATTTTTGAAAATGGTTGCCATGGTAACGTTTACCCCACTGAGTTTATCAAGTTTTTGAAAGAGTACATTGTATGTTACAATAAGATGTTATCACATTCTGGCAATGAAGTAGATTTTGAGATTTATCAAACTCAGAAAGTCCAATTTACCAATATTTCAAAACCATGAAAACGGTTGCTATGGAAATTAGGTGCTTGGTAACCTACTAATTATATAGTGAATATTTTAAGTTCTTTCAACTCATTAGATGAAATTTCTCATCATTAACTCAAAGCAATGGAAAAACAGAAAACATAAATTTAACATCTTAAATTTTTTGCCATAATGAGCAATATTTATTGCCATGGTAACGATATTTATAAGAAAATCTAAAAAGATAACAAATATAGTTGAGTATCTTATAGCCTCTATTTTTGAATTTGATAACGATCGAAATTATAACCATTTTAGTAATTTTGGAATTGTTTAATTTTCGAGGCGTAGTAAAGCTTTGGAATTGTTTAATTTTCATATTTTAGTATCTCGTGAGATGGTTACCATGGAAACCAAGCCTCATGACAACGATATGTTGATTATTTTTATGCCTTACTTTTATCCCTACCCATGTATGAAATTTCATGAAAATCGGAGAACATGTGTTTCCAAAACATTTTGGTGCTTACAGAGAATTGGTGTTAATAACTGAACATTATAAACTGTTGGGTAGTACTAAAACACTAGTTATAATTATAGGAAACAATTTTCAAATATGGCCGTCAAATTTAATTCTGTATTAGAAATAACGGTTGCACACAGAAATCTGCCGTACATTGTAAAAAAATGTTGTAAAATTGTATTCAATGTATTCGACCGACGATGAGACCCTACCTGTTAGTAAAATCTATAGACTCTCCGTGTGTCTTCCTTTTATTGACTTCTAGGAGGGGTTGACAGGGTGAAAGGGGGGGGGGGGGCGGGAGGAGGGAGAAAGGGGGGAGGGAGGAGGGAGGGAAGGGGGAAAATGGGAGGGAGGAGGGGGGAAAGGGGGGGGGAGGGAGAGAAGGGGCGGGAGGAGGGAGGAAGGGGGCGGGAGGGGGAGGTAATGGAAGGATGAAAAGGAGAGGGAGGGAGGTAGCGGCGGGAGGGGGGAGAGAGGTACCCCCCTGTCCTCCCCCCCCTTCTAGGCCTAGAACATACGAGGCATGTTGGATTGAACTTGTCAAGAAGTTGACCCTTTAGACATTAACAATTTCCGATGGTAAACTGTTTTATTTCAAGAGGATCCCAAACCATCTAGTCTATAAGTTGGTTTTTTTTTTTGGTAATTTTGGATCGTATCTAATAGTATTCTCCTATACTCTAAGTGGCGGATCCAGCGCCCCCTTTGCTGAGGGGGGGGATGTTAAGGGGCAAATTTTGCCGATCTTTACTGAAAATAGGCCAAAATATACCTGTTTTTTTTTTTAAATGTTGGATCAGTGCCGGAAGGAGGCGGACGCCCCCTGAATCTCCCATTGGCTGTAGAGACGACATAACATCAAGAACGGTTTGGCCTCTCTAGATATGCAAGATACGAAATTTCTTTTGGTTATCTCTCCTCCTCCGAGTGTTTTCTACAGCAATTGATTTTTCTTTCTCTCTTTCTTAATATTACTTAAAGATTGTACTCCAGACACTTGACGCATATTCAATGCGGGCCTTGCAAGTGCTTTATAAAGACAAATGCATGAATTTTGTATAGATGGCTAAAATTCCTTTTGATTGGCTTTTTTCACGGCTGTATTAACGTGTTTTTATGCCCCCGGAATCAAAGATTCGGGGGCATATAGTTTTTGGCCTGTCCGTCTGTTTGTCTGTCTGTTTGTCCGAAAAACTTTAACATTGGACATAACTTTTGAATGGGAAGTGATAGGGCTTTCATATTTCACATGTGTATTCCTTGTGACAAGACCTTTCCATTGATACCAAAATTTTTGACCTCGTGACCTTGACCTTGACCTTTGACCTACTTTTCAAAAACTTTAACATTGGGCAAAACTTTTGAATGGGAAGTGATAGGGCTTTCATATTTCACATGTGTATTCCTTGTGACAAGACCTTTCCATTGATACTCAAATTTTTGACCTCTTGACCTTGACCTTTGACCTACTTTTCAAAAACTTTAACATTGAGCATAACTTTTGAATGGGAAGTGATAGGGCTTTCATATTTCACATGTGTATTCCCTGTGACAAGACCTTTCCATTGATACTCAAATTTTTGACCTCTTGACCTTGACCTTTGACCTACTTTTCAAAAACTTTAACATTGAGCATAACTTATGAATGGGAAGTGATAGGGCTTTCATATTTCACATGTGTATTCCTTGTGACAAGACCTTTCCATTGATACCAAAGTTTTTGACCTCGTGACCTTGACCTTTGACCTACTTTTCAAAAACTTTAACATTGGGCATAACTTTTGAATGGGAAGTGATAGGACTTTCATATTTCACGTGTATTCCTTGTGACAAGACCTTTCCATTGATACCAAAATTTTTGACCGCATGACCTTGACCTACTTTTCAAAAACTTTAACATTGGGCATAACTTTTGAATGGGAAGTTATAGGGCTTTCATATTTCACATGTGTATTCCTTGTGACAAGACCTTTCCATTGATACCAAAATTTTTGACCTCGTGACCTTGACCTTTGACCTACTTTTCAAAAACTTTAACATTGGGCATAACTTTTGAATGGGAAGTGATAGGGCTTTCATATTTCACATGTGTATTCCTTGTGACAAACATTTCCATGATACTAAAATTTTTGACCTCGTGACCTTGACCTTGACCTTTGACCTACTTTTCAAAAACTTTAACATTGGGCATAACTTTTGAATGGGAAGTGATAGGGCTTTCATATTTCACATGTGTATTCCTTGTGACAAGACCTTTCCATTGATACCAAAATTTTTGACCTCATGACCTTGACCTTGACCTACTTTTCAAAAACTTTAACATTTGGCATTACTTTTGAATGGTAAGTGATAGGGCTTTCATATTTCATATGTGTATTCCTTGTGACAAGACCTTTCCATTGATACCAAAATTTTTGACCTCGTGACCTTGACCTTTTAACCCAGTGACCTCACATACATGTACTTAACAGAAAATAGTGTTCATACTAACAAAGATGCCACCGGGGGCATTCGTGTTTCACAAACACAGGCTTTATTGGTACTTAAGTTGGTCATCTATCACACCGAGGTCCCATTCGCAATCCATTTTTAGCTCGCCGGGATGATGGTGCGTTGAGCTAATGTCACACCCTCTGCGTCGTTGTCGTCCATAGACAAAACTTTAACCTGGGCTGTAACCATGCCCTTTGACCTACTTAAAAAAAACTTTAACCTGGATTATATCTGGTTAGGGCTTTTAAATTTCACAAGCAGATACGTTGTGACGATACCTTTCATTTGAGACCATGACCTTTGACTAGTGACCTTGACCTTCTTTTCAAAAACTTTTAAAACATGGACTATGTCTCTTGAACTATAAGGGGGTACGTATAGCTTTGATTATCTTGTGATGAAACCTTTCATTTAAAACCATGACATTGAACTTTGAGCTACTTTCCAAAAATTTTATATAACCTGGGCTGTATCTCTTTACACACCTCGTGACGAGACCTTTGAGACCATGACCGTTGACCTTGCACTTCGATCTACTTTTCAAAAACTTTCATCTGGGCTGTAATTCTTCAACTGTAAGGAGGACTTTGATATTTTACATGTTTTCATACATGGTATACCTTGGGATGAAACTTTTTATTTAAGACCTTGAACTTCGAACTACTATTGGACAAAATCTCTTAAACTATAAGGGAAACAGCTTTATTTCATTACTCTATTACCAAGACCTTTCATTTGAGACAATAACCTTTACCCTAGAGACTTTAATCTTTAACTTTGACCTACCATTCAATAACATATCTGGGCCATGTCTTTAGCTCTCTAAGGGATAGAACCAATATTGAGTACATAGACTCCTCATGACATTACATTTTTCTATTTTGTAATATATTCGAGTTTTGACGAAAACCTACTACAACATATATCATTTTGTTACAGGGATTTTTTTTTGCCATGGCCTCCGACATACAAACTTTGATCAACTTTCAAAGTAAGCTATAACTTTTAAACTGCTTCAGTATTTTCTCATTATTGTCTGTTGTGATCTTGACTTTTGTACCATTACCTTCAAAATCATTAAGTGTTGTCCATCTAATCATAAACAGTTTGCACGCATACATTATGTTGTCTGCAATTGAAGTTTCTACAAAGGTTTTCTACCATTGTCATTGTGATCTTGACTTTTGATCCCTGACTTCGACATCAGTAAGTATTGTCATCTTATGACTAACTCACCTGCAAAGTCTGATTAACTTTCAAAGTTGCTTGTGATTTCTACTGTCCTGTTCACTAAATCCAGAGCATGCTGTTTAGGCAATTTATTCTGTCATCTGATGAATTTTCCTATTAATTATTGTTTTTCCGAGAATTGAACTCCTTCAGTCGTAACTGGAAATTAACTCCAACTTTACCAATCAGCTGCCTTCAAACCGCAATATGAAAAATCAAATTTCTGCTGTAAATTTCCATGTTAATTTCAAGCCGCAGCCATATTGTTCTTCATGTCAACAATAGTAAGCAGCGACGTCAAAGCATCCGACGTCACACATTTTCAGAGATTTTACTATAGAAAATCCCCGTAACTTTTCATTTTCCTTCCTATTTCTAACTTAACTGACGTACCGCCAAAAAAATTGTATTTTGTTACGACTAAAGGAGTACTATAATATTGATGTCTTTTTGAAAGATGACAATATCATATTTTAGAGAAAACCTGGAAAACAGGATGCTCTGGATTTAGTGAACAGAACAGTATAAAGAGAGTCTACAAGCCAAAGGGTTTTTTTTTTCTATTATTGTTGTGACCTTCACCTTTGTTCCCTGACCTTGAAAATCAAAAAGAAGTATCATCATTTCATTGGCAACACAGGCTTTAAGTACAAAGTTTGATGAAACTCTAAGGAAATCGGTAATTTCTACCCTCCCCCCACCCCAACTTTCAATAGAAACTGACCATGCAACATATAGACATCTTCAAGTTATGTAGTAAATATGAGTACATCAAAACTTGATTTGTAATCTGACATCAATATTCCTTTGCATCAATTAATTCACTTCAAAATATTGGAAAGCATGACAACACACCTCAAGTGATATAATAAAGTTTTTTTTTTAATTATATATAAGTTGAAAGTCAAGCCTTACTAGAATTAGACTTACTAAACACTGTCAGGTAGGGCTCTCCTAGAGCCTTTAAAATGAACTTGCATAACAATAATCATGAACATTCAAGATTGGTGAACAGTAACACAATCATCTTCAATAAGAATAATAGATACCTAAGAAGTTGTTGGAGTAAAGGAATTAAATGATTTGCATGCAAGTCCAACTCCTTATTTACAACTGAGCACTATAAATATAGCCAATGCTCATGAAAATACTGTTGAAAATGTTGGCCAAAAGCCAAAATTATCAAGTTTTGGTATCAATACATTTGGTCAAGTCAGATACGTGGATTGCAAACATGTCATATATGAGAAAATTTAACCCTATAACCTTACAGCAAACTAATTATGAGCAGAGTTTGTTTTACATAAGGACAATATGATTACCATAGGGCACCTGCCAGTAAAGTCCTTTTTATGACATATAAAAGGTAAAGACAAACACATGGCAAAGTGATGTTTTGATCAGCCATATTTCTTAAACATAAAAATAAAGAAGACTGTACTTATAAGAAGAGGCACATCAATTGTGGCATATTTGAGCCTAAATATGTGACCTTGATCTTCAAGATGACCTTGACCCACACTGACTGTTGAGTCACATTTATATGCTTCACTATCCTTGCATGTTTTTAAAAGTATTACACATATCAAGTAAAGTTACAGCCATGAAATGGAAAGTGTGACCACCAGATAATCAGATGACAGACAAATTGATCCTTGATTTTGTTTTTGTGCTTCAAGTGATGTACAAAGAGTATCATGGATTCTTGACAGCCTTTATATTGCTGCCTATTGCAGGATCATTTAAACTAAATCTGGTCACAATCATCAAATAAGTTCCCCTTAGCATTCAAATTTTCTATATAAATTATCTTGTACCTCATATCAATTAACATTGTTACTATTCATGCTAAACAATCAACCAGACTTGTCAGAATGACAACATAGCTCGCCGGTGGCAACCATATGTAAATTGCAACAACAACAATAAACCAGACTTGTCAGAATGACAACATAGCTCGCCGGTGGCAACCATATGTAAATTGCAACAACAACAATAAAAAAGGTCTTATCACAAGGAATGCACATGTGAAATATCAAAGCCCTATCACTTACCATTCAAAAAATATGGCCAAGGTTAAAGTTTTTCAAAAGTAGGTCAATCATCTCCAAGGTCAAGGTCACAAGGTCAAAAATTTTGGTATCCATGGAAAGGTCTTGTCACAAGGAATACACATGTGAAATATCAAAGCCCTATCACTTACCATTCCAAAAATATGGCCAAGGTTAAAGTTTTTCAAAAGTAGGTCAATCATCTCCAAGGTCAAGGTCACAAGGTCAAAAATTTTGGTATCCATGGAAACGTCTTGTCACAAGGAATACACATGTGAAATATCAAAGCCCTATCACTTACCATTCCAAAAATATGACCAAGGTTAAAGTTTTTCAAAAGTAGGTCAATCTCCAAGGTCGAGGTCACAAGGTCAAAAATTTTGGTATCCATGGAAAGGTCTTGTCACAAGGAATACACATGTGAAATATCAAAGCCCTATCACTTACCATTCCAAAAATATGGCCAAGGTTAAAGTTTTTCAAAAGTAGGTCAATCTCCAAGGTCGAGGTCACAAGGTCAAAAATTTTGGTATCCATGGAAAGGTCTTGTCACAAGGAATACACATGTGAAATATCAAAGCCCTATCACTTACCATTCCAAAAATATGGCCAAGGTTAAAGTTTTTCAAAAGTAGGTCAATCTCCAAGGTCAAGGTCACAAGGTCAAAAATTTTGGTATCCATGGAAAGGTCTTGTCACAAGGAATGCACATGTGAAATATGAAAGCCCAATCTGTATTGGTTTAAAAGTTATAAGCAAGGTTAAAGTTTTTGTGCACGCGCACGCAGACGCAGACGCAGACGCAGACGCCGACGCCGGGGGTATGACAATAGCTCTCCGGACATTCGTCCCGGCGAGCTAAAAAGGTCTTATCACAAGGAATGCACATGTGAAATATCAAAGCCCTATCACTAACCATTCAAAAAATATGGCCAAGGTTAAAGTTTTTCAAAAGTAGGTCAATCATCTCCAAGGTCAAGGTCACAAGGTCAAAAATTTTGGTATCCATGGAAAGGTCTTGTCACAAGGAATACACATGTGTAATATCAAAGCCCTATCACTTACCATTCTAAAAATATGGCCAAGGTTAAAGTTTTTCAAAAGTAGGTCAATCATCTCCAAGGTCAAGGTCACAAGGTCAAAAATTTTGGTATCCATGGAAACGTCTTGTCACAAGGAATACACATGTGAAATATCAAAGCCCTATCACTTACCATTCCAAAAATATGACCAAGGTTAAAGTTTTTCAAAAGTAGGTCAATCTCCAAGGTCGAGGTCACAAGGTCAAAAATTTTGGTATCCATGGAAAGGTCTTGTCACAAGGAATACACATGTGAAATATCAAAGCCCTATCACTTACCATTCCAAAAATATGGCCAAGGTTAAAGTTTTTCAAAAGTAGGTCAATCTCCAAGGTCAAGGTCACAAGGTCAAAAATTTTGGTATCCATGGAAAGGTCTTGTCACAAGGAATACACATGTGAAATATCAAAGCCCTATCACTTACCATTCCAAAAATATGGCCAAGGTTAAAGTTTTTCAAAAGTAGGTCAATCTCCAAGGTCAAGGTCACAAGGTCAAAAATTTTGGTATCCATGGAAAGGTCTTGTCACAAGGAATACACATGTGAAATATCAAAGCCCTATCACTTACCATTCCAAAAATATGGCCAAGGTTAAAGTTTTTCAAAAGAAGGTCAATCTCCAAGGTCAAGGTCACAAGGTCAAAAATTTTGGTATCCATGGAAAGGTCTTGTCACAAGGAATGCACATGTGAAATATGAAAGCCCAATCTGTATTGGTTTAAAAGTTATAAGCAAGGTTAAAGTTTTTGTGCACGCGCACGCAGACGCCGACGCCGGGGGTATGACAATAGCTCTCCGGACATTCGTCCCGGCGAGCTAAAAAATAATCTTTCATTTTAAAGTGATTTTGTCATGCACATGCAAATTTGTACAATATCTTTGTTAAAATCATTAATCAATTACTTCTTGAACTTAAAACAACTAGAACTGCCCTAAAGTGGACAGATTATACCCCCCCATTTTTCTAAATGTAGTACTATCTGTGGTAAATACATGTATGTCTATGAAATGTGAAAGGCCTACCATTTATAGTACGAAATAAATCTGCTTTCAAATCATCTTAATTAACTAATAATGCAATAATATTAGGCCCCTATTTAAGGTCACAAGGTCAAATATCATGGTAACAAAATGAAGTACTCCTCATGCGCAGATCCAACATTTTTTATCAGAGGGGTCCAAAATTGTAGGAAGTCCACCCGTCATGTAGGTATATTTCGGTGCACATCACAGGGAGGGGGGCAACATGTGCACTTAGGATTGATATGGGAGGGGTTTTGAAAATCATGTAAAATTTTGTTAGCTTTCCTTTCGAATTTATTTTTATGAAGAATCAGCAAGCGTAGCGAGCAAGAAAACTTTTAGATATGAAATATTAATTTGTCTTGATTCGATCAAGATGACTATTTATTACATTAAACCCTTAAATCCTTATATCAACGAGCAGAGGGAGCTGCAAAAATTGTGAAATTTTTTATTAATTTACATTATTTTTTGTCTATATTTCATGAGAATAAATAGATAAGAGATGTGTCATTTTCCCAAACAATAATACAAATCCTTGAAAAAGATGTTGGAGGTGACATCCTATAAAGTAAGGGACTTTATCAGACCCAAGACAATTATAAAATTATGTAGTTTAAAAAATTGAAAATTATTAAGGAATTGTGCAGAAAAAATAATTGTGTATTTGTAAATTGTGAACAAAGCAAGCCAAAATTTTAGGTTCAAAAGCCTTTTTATGTATTTTTAGACCCCTTTCAGTTAGAAATGGGCCAAAGCTGGACCCCATCTCCGAAAATCTCAGGGGGGAGGGGGGGGGGGGGAGTCCAGACCCCAGTGCATGCTCCTTATGGTGAATGTGTGTATGAAATATGAAAGGCCTACAATTGACAGTATGAAAGAAACCTGCTTTCAAAACTTCTTAGCTGGACAGAAAGACAGATGGATGGACAGTGGACAGACAGGTTTCTCCTCCTCCCCCCCCCCCCCCCCCCCCCCCGAAAAACTTTGTTTGCGGGAGGTATAATAAAATATGTAACCTCTAATGTATTACTACTCCTCAAAACAACCTACATGTAGGTTAAGAGGTAATCTAAAGATAAAATGCTCAACATTTAAACATCTTGGATAGTTCTGAATATGAACACTTGTCCAGTTTATGAATAAGCATGCCAGTCTCTCTGTAGGTTATTCATCTCTTAGTGGTCTTCAATTTCTTGTCCGTGCTGTCAGTTTCAGATTGTGATACTGACTTTCTCTTCTTTGATGTCGTACCACCTGTAGAAGATATGTTCTCCAATATGTCTGGTGCACTTGTTTTGAGAATATGATATGTCCATAATGCCAGTTCTGTTTTATGTGGAGTCCATGTATCATCATCTGAAAAATTATATAATTATCTTTACTTTTGATTGATAAGCATAGGGGTCAGTGCCAAGTTTCACAGAAATTCTTATTTTTTCGTAACTTTTCTCGTCAAATATATGCACAGCCACTGTAATTGCCCGAGATAAAGCTTTCAGGACGATTGTTATAGATTTCCGTATAAATGACAGTGTGATGTCATAACGCCCGACATAGCGGATGAAATTGAATTGAATATCAACAAGTTTAAAATCCTTTCCTATGCAATGTAGAAAGTAGGAATAACATTTTATAAAAAGACGAATTCAATACTAAAATCATCCCCACTAAGTCCTTACCTCTTTCAGCAACTGCCTCTTGACGATCAAGCGACAGAGGCAGGTGCAGCTATAATAGCTCTCTGTCGATTGATGTCACATCCTATACACTCAACGGAATATTTCGAAAGAAGATTTCTTGTCACATTTAGCGTTGTTTGTGATAATTTCAAAATAGACCACACATAAACAGTACACAGTATAAGAAAAATCCATAAACTAACGCTGTCAACATTTCATGATTTCACCGCGCTGCAACTGACTCAAACGGATAACAGAAATGGGAATACATTCCGCAAACAAAATTAGTTCCAAAAAGTCAAAATCCAGAGAGTAATAAATAACTTGTTTGGTCATATTTGGTCATCATTCCATTGTTAAATTTCCAATTTGTAATACTTGATATATCACAATGCAATAATTTATGAGGTTTCAGTCACACTGAATAAGCGTGACGTTGCCATGGGGACACTCCCGCTGTTCCTTTCTGAAATTAACTCCCCTCCACATTGGTGGACGGATTCGCTTTAAAAATAGAATTGGGAGCTTTCTTTGTTCTATTTTTGGCTTTGAAAGCGCATATATATATAGAATAAGTGTCTAATTTTGTGTGCTTATGCAGAAATAAATTACAATGGCTGATACATTTATTTGATAAAATGCGCTAACGCGCATTATATAAAAAAAAATGCATCAGCCATTGTAATTTATTTCTGCATAAACACACAAAATAAGACACTTATTATATAAATAAAAGGCCAAAATGATTTTTAATATGGATTGTATTATGTTCTCCAATATCATTTCTGCATATCAAAGATAAATTAAAAAAATGTTTTTCAGAGAAAAAAAAAACACAGATGCCAAAGAAATCAAAAGAAGTGCTTTCTTTTACAGTATACGTAAATGTAAACTATGTTGCTCTTGCGGTCATTGGCGGTCCATGTTTTCTTTTTAACCGCCAATGTCATTATCAATACACTCGGCAACATCACAATGTCAATACTTGATAGGTATTGTCCGGTATTAAAATTTACATATGCTCTAGAGACAAATAAAGATTAATCATTGAAAGTATACTAAACTACTGAATAAAGTTGTCCTAATGTAACCGTAAATACAGAACGTGCTGTGATTACACTTAAATATTTATCGGGTACCATTTAGATAATTTAACAGGACAATGTAATTTCCTTCATTTTGAAGTAGCGATTGAAAATGACACAGCAGTTTTTTTTTGCAATAAGAACGTCTCGTCAGCGGTAAATTATAGAACACTGAAAAACGACCAATCAATTTCATACAACTGTAACCTTTTTGCAATGGCACTGACCCCTGGTCCATATAGGACATACTGAAATTGAGGGTGTACTATATCTATAGCCATAGTTACCCATCTGTAATACCTGACTGTAACCTTTTCGTAATGGCCTTTACCTGGTCAAATAGGACATATAGATGTTGAGGGTGTACTACTGCTATAGTTACCTGTCTGTAAACTTTTGACCTTGTCCTTATAGGACATACTGAAGTTGAGGGTGTACTATTGCCATAGTTACCTGTCTGTAACCTTTTTGTAATGGCCTTGACCCCTGGTCCATATAAGACATCCTGAAATTGAGGGTGTACTAGTGCTAAGTTACCCGACTGTTAACCTTTTCGCAATTGCCTTTACCTGGTCCATATGGGACATATAGAAGTTGAGGGTGTACTACTGCTATAGTTACCTGTCTGTAATGGCCTTGACCCATGGTCCATATAGGATCATACAAAAGTTGAGGGTGTACTATTCAGTATTGCCATAGTTACCTGACTGTAACCTTTTTGTAATGGCCTTGACCTGCTCCATGTAGGACATACAGATGTTGAGTGTGTAAAAATGTCATAGCTACCTGACTGTAACCTTTTTGTAATGGCCTTGACCTGCTCCATGTAGGACATACAGATGTTGAGTGTGTAAAAATGTCATAGTTACCTGACTGTAACCTTTTTGTGATGGCCTTGACCTCATCAATATAGTACATACAGATGTTGAGTGTGTAAAAATGTCATAGTTACCTGACTGTAACCTTTTTGTGATGGCCTTGACCTGCTCCATATAGGACATATAGAAGTTGAGGGTGTACTGAAGAGGTTGAAGACCTGGTAATGCTAGCATACTCTCATCTGCCATGAATGCTGCATGTTTTGGGCTGCCAGCTGCTAGAACAGCTACAAGAATAAAACGTTTTTAATTTGCAAAATATAATGAACTGTCAGAACTTAAGTTTGAACCCCTTTATCTTATACTTAGGGTAAAATTGCCGCCTATTTTCCGTAAAAAGTACCCATTACGTCCCTATTTTTATCGCTGGTTAAGTATGAAATGTTAATGTAATTGATCATGTTTAAAATGAAATATTATAACGTTTCCTGTAAAATCTGTTCCTTAAAATATTGTCCTAAGATACAAGATAAATATTTCCGTAACCACAGTGCATTGTTTTCTGTGCAGCGTGACGGGTTATTTTACGGTACCGACTAATATACGAGTATAACATATTCAATTAACAATTTCAAAAATCTCGACTGAACACTGAAATAAAGAAATTTTGACGGAAATTTGATAATTATTGGCCAAGCGCCGCAGGCAATGGCCGACCTTTATACGTGTAAGATTCAAATAAGTTCTTTTTCTTTCTCGGTCCATTTTCCGCAGGCAAAAAAGCGTATGTGAAATTATATTTATACAAACAATATCATGCATTCATTGTAAAATTGAGTCTATTGATAATGATGTAGCTTAGTGCACAAGTTTTATCCTAAGTCTTTCAGTTTTATATGCCAATATAAAATTTGTATTTGCCATGTTCAAGTTATCAATATCACATGGGTAGGGTCACGAGATCCCTAAATCTGCCTTCTAATTTTCTCTAGAAATAAATTTCATATTAATATATACTTGATATCTCTCACGAAAATACATGAATATTTACCGCTTTTAATGGAAAGAAAAATTTCACATTTAACAAAAGTACCATTTGACCATTTCATGACATCATTTTGAAGTTATTGACAAAATATGGCAAGAATAGCTTGAAAATTTGTCTATTGTGAAAGAATTCAATGTGGCGGCATGCATCAACTAAGATGAAATGTTTATGATTTTTAATAATAATATTTTACATAATTTTTTATCTTAATAATTACATAATAATAATAATTACATAATAATAATAATATTTTACATAATTTTTTATCTTAGTTAATGCATGCAGCCATTAATAATTACATAATAAAAATTATTAATTTAATTAATAATTACATAATAAAAATAATTATCTTGATAATTACATAATAATAATAATTACATAATAATAATAATTACATAATAATAATAATATTTTGCATAATTTTTTATCTTAGTTAATGCATGCAGCCATTGCTAATTTATAGAAATATGTAGTCTTTGCTGCAATTCTGCCGAATATTTCCAATTTTAGTGTTTTCAGAGGGCTAAATTTGTTTACAAAATATAGATTCACAGTGATAGGGAAGAACATGGGCCATGCGTCATAGTCCCATTAATTTGCAAAATGGCCCATTGAAGTCTCAAGTCTTGAGAAATGGCCCATTGAAATTTTAGAAAAATCATAGGAAATGGCCCTTTCATGAAATTTCCTTCCCAATCACTAGGATTCGTAATTCAGTAGAGAACGTATCAAAGTGTAAAATCACAGTTTCAAATTCTACTAAGTACAATGTTCATAATAAGTGCCAATATGGCACTTCATGGCCCTATCCCTTTCATTTATAAAAAGGTATTTTGTAAATGTGAAGTACATTTACCTCGTGGTTGTTCCATAAGAGAATAAGTGTCTTAATTTGTGTTTTGTTACGGTATGCAATACACAGCATTTCATGCGACAAATGCACTTGCTGTGTTACATACCCATTACAAAACACATTTATTCTATAAATATGCACCACAACTATCACTTTCATTTTTGTTTTCTGAAAATACGTTTTTCCAGGTAAAGAGATACATTAAAATTTAGGTCACCGCAGGTTCAGTTTGCAGGTTAGAACAGCCGTTGCTGCATGTTTCTGTAGAACTTATGCATTGTGACGTTTACATTCCGGAATGCTACACGCTCCTATCAATAGTTTTATCTCAGGGAATTACATTGGTTTTGCATATACAGCAAAGCACAATTTATACATTGTGACTTTATCAAGAGTGTTCCACAATAACATTACAAAGATGCATAATTTCTGACACAGATGAGCATATCAGAATAATAGTTGGTCATCAATATCATTATGTAGGGAGACAGCCAAATCAATCAATAGATGTTTATACTAACCAGAAGCAGTTGCCGGTCCTACTGCCTTTAGTACTGTCAGTTCACTTATCGCTGACTTAAGATTTGGTAACTTCTTAAATGCCTTTTTGCTGGCAGACTCAACTTCTTCCTCTGAATTAGACTCTACAAGCTGCTGCAACCTTGGTCGAAATTTTCCTCTCTACAAGAAAATTATCAAAAGAGCGAGAATTTAAAATTTATAATTTTCACACTGGTAAAGGGTTTGAGTCCCGGTTAATATGGTTGGGGGGAGGTTAAAGTTAAACGAAACTAACAGTCCCGGTAAATGACAAAACTGGCGGAAATATACAACTGGGATGCTGTAAGTTTGATTTTTTCACTTTATATACGATAATTTGAAGAATCTATAGCTGTCATGGAACCCGTAATATATTCACATATTGATACCCAAAAGCCCTATATAAGCACCCAAAATTGCTGCATTATCGAGCAAAGTTGTGCACAGTGTAGCTGGTCAAGCAATGTTTGGTCTTTGACAAACACGTATTCCCATTAATATCAATAGTACAATATCAATAGTACCGTATTGCAAATGATTTTTATCTATAGTATAAGGCATTCCTTATACCAAACAATTCTTTTTATCTGCAAATATTTTTCAAAAAAATTTCATGAACTCTGGATATATCTCATTCATGACATACCGACAGCTTCCACTTCATCAGTTTTGAGAGTTCACCATGTGTGGTATATTTCTCTGATCTACTCTGTATTATGTGTGGCAACTCTTCTTGATACCTGAGTAAGACAAAATTTTATTGGTGTCCAGGCCATAATTAAAAAATTGTTTGTTTCCCCTCGCCCCGACCGGGTCAGGTAAACGCCGCCGAGTCAGATTTTTTTATAGCCAAAAAATCCAATTTTTTTTTTTTTTTTTTTTTTTTTTTCATAAATCGAATCACGGCGATGTCCATTTTCAGTTTCAACGTTACAATATTGTATCCAAATAGAATTGTAAATCAACTAAGTAGCTTTCTCATTCCTACATTATTATAAGAAATCTTGCCGAAATCAATGGCCCATTGAAATTTTAGAAAACTCATAGGAAATGGCCCTTTCATGAAATTTCCTTCCCAATCACTGGATTCGTAATTCTGTAGGGCCATAATTAAAAAATTGTTTGTTTCCCCTCGCCCCGACCGGGTCAGGTAAACGCCGCCGAGTCAGATTTTTTTATAGCCAAAAAATCCATTTTTTTTTTTTTTTTTTTTTTTTCATAAATCGAATCACGGCGATGTCCATTTTCAGTTTCAACGTTACAATATTGTATCCAAATAGAATTGTAAATCAACTAAGTAGCTTTCTCATTCCTACATTATTATAAGAAATCTTGCCGTAACCCCCCCCCCCCCTCCCCCCGTCTTCCCATTCCCGTTGGCTTTGAATCGTCAGTCATAAATTGCGTATTATTGGTACATCTCTCTTGTAAATATCCTCCCCAAAGTTTGTGATAACATGATAGACGAGCGCTCGATCTACGGATGTAAAATTTTAAACAAGAATGTGCCTTTCGAAGTCTGCGAGTGCGGCAGGTATTGTGAGCTCCCATCTTTACATGTATACGCATGTGCCCAATCTAGTTCCTCAGTTTATGAAATCTCGTTTCACGGATAGGCGTTTGAACGCTATAAAGACCAATCGCTTATGTGGAAGGGTCCGCTGAGTGAGCCAAAATTCAGGCATATTATCTAAATGGATAAAATCGAGTGAAAAAGAAAACTACTACCTGATCACAGTACTGTATGTATTATGATTAACCTACGTTTCTCTAGAGGTTGTCGGCGGTCCGTGCTAGCTTCTTGCATCGTGAACGTCATTATCAATAGACTCAATATTACAATGAATTCTTGATGTTGTTCGTATAATTATTTTTCACTTTCGCTGTTCGCATACAATATACGGACCGAGAAAGAAAAGTATACAAACTTATTTCATCTTTATAATGCACTCGAAAACGCCGGCGATTTATAGTCCGTGACTCGTTGTTGCGCGTGGTCAATCTATACAAATTCAATATTTACATAACAAGTCGTAAAAAAAGTCGAGATGAAATCGTTCTGTAGTGCATCTTATTCTTGCAGATTTGACGTTGCCGTAAAATGACCCGTTACGCCGCACTGAAACCCTTGATGCACTTGTTGCGGAAATATTTATCGGGTATCTTGGGACAATTTTGTTTGTACAAGACAACGTTATTTTCTTTTGAACATGTTCATTAAAATAAATAGACATTTCATACTTGAGCAGCGAAAGAAATTGAAACACAACGGATATTTTGCACGGAAAGAAGGCGGTGATTTTCGAGAAGTAAAAGACGAGAAATCGCCGGCTGCCAGCTCTTGGTCTTTATCATATCAATTAGAAAAACAGAGTGTGACTGCGGAGTTGTAAGGAGTCCAGTAATGTGCAATATGGATTCAAACGACTTTAAACATATTTGATACATGTGGTTCTGGCAGCAAAAAAAAAAAAAAAAAAAAAAGTACCTGCCTGCCGGGTCACTTGGAAAAAACAGACCCGGGGGGAGGGGAAACAAACAATTTTTTAATTGTGGCCCCATTTAATTTTAATATCATTTACACGTACATGTAGTACAGTGTATCTCTAAGACCACAAGGTCAAGAATATTGTACTTACAAAATATTTATGTCTCAAATGTAAAGAATATGAAAAAAAAATTGATCAAAGGATCACTGAATGCATGGCTATATATAATGGTTGGCATATGTCTCAAATATTTATTGAATAAACCATAAACCCGCTAAAGGCGGTAAGGCCGGATTGCAAAGTGTTTGTATTAGATGACGTATACATTTTTGCAAAGACAAAAAGGTCAAAGGTCATTAATACTATTGCGCAATGGAAAAAAAAAACTATGGTCATAAGGAATGTAAATGTGAAATATCAAAGCCCTACCCCTTATAATTCAAAAGGAGGTCAATGTCAAGGTCATTTGATCAGAAGTCATCATATCAAATGAAAGGTCTGGTCATGAGGATTCTACAACTGAAATATCAAAACCCCACCTCTTATACTGTAAATTGGTTTTTATTCGTCAGGTACCAATTTTCGTCATTTTCGTCAGTGCCTCCCTTGACGAAATTACGTATCGACGAATATAAATGCTCCTGACTAAATATAGTGTAGAAAGGAAAAATTGAATCTTAAGAGTTAATACGGCAGACAAATGATAAATCATTGCAAAGGCGCATATAATGTACTTCTAATTACAAATGATTTGTTTTTACAACAAGCAAGGTGGTATACATGTCTCTAATTGTTTGTTTACCAATAATTGTTAAACAAACAATGACAACAAATGCATACGGCCTATACCTGAATATCAAGTTGGCATTTGAACAGACGAAATTATATTTTAGGGACCCTTGGATGAAGAATTTACGTACTGACGAAATGGTCATTTTGAACGAATTGACGAAAATTGGTACTGACGAAAATAAAGCAATTTACAGTAATTTAAAAGTAGGTCAAAGGTCAATGTCAAGGTCACTAGGTCAAAAGTCATGATATCAAATGAAAGATCTCGTCATACCGAATCTATATGTGAAATATCGAAACCGTAACTCTTACAGTTTAAAAGTAGGTCAAAAGTCAATGTCAAGGTCAATTGATCAAAAGTCATGATATGATATCAAAAGGTCTGGTTATGAGGAATCTACATGTGAAATATCAAAAACCTATCTCTTACAGTTTAAAAGTAGGTCAAAGGTCAATGTCAAGGTCACTAGGTCAAAAGTCATGATATCAAATCAAAGTTCTGGTCATGAGGAATCTATATGAGAAATATCAAAACCCTACCTCTTATAGTTAAAAAGTAGGTCAAAGGTCAATGTCAAGGTCACTAGGTCAAAAGTCATGATATCAATTCAAAGTTCTGGTCATGAGGAATCTATATGTGAAATATCAAAACCATACCTCTTATAATTCAAAAGTAGGTCAAAGGTCAATGTCAAGGTCACTAGGTCAAAACTCATGATATCAAATGAAAGGTCTGGTCATAAAGATTCTGCAAGTGAAATTTCAAAGCCATAGCCTCTATAGTTCATTAAATATAGCCCAGATTTATTACTTTTTAAAGTAGGTCAATCTCCAAGGTCAAGGTCAAAACTTTTGGTATTCATGGTGAGGTCTTGTGACAAGGAATACACATGTGAAATATAAAAGCCCTATCACTAACCATTCAAAAGCTATGGCCAAAATAATTTTTTTTTCAAAAATAGGTCAAACTCCAAGGTGAAAGTCACTAGGTCAAATTTTGTTGCTGTGTTTGATTCATCTCATCATGGTCTATCACCATGTCAAGTTTCAAGTTGCTCCTTCGAACAGTTTTCTCTCAACGGACTTAAACGCAACACTTTAACCATAATGTTGATGCACTGACAGACGGACAGACAGATGGACAGACAGATAGACGGACTTCGCCATTTCATAGACCAAAAATTATCTAAAAATTTTGGACTTTCATCTTTTATATGGATCTTTAACTACAAGATTTCATCAATTTCGCAACTTTGCGAAAGCAGTAAGTTAACGATCGAGAATTCAAATGTGTTTTATTGATCGATTTTCAATTCTATGTTGATAAATCTGAGGAAACATCTTTTCCAAAGACTAATTTGTAGAAAATTAAGGAAAATTCCCTCAAATATAATTCCTACTGAAAGTTTTATGAGGGTACCCTTTCCCAACCGTAATATCTCATCTGAAACTATCATTGCTTAATAAATGACTAAAAATTATTCATCAAGTCGCCCTTTTACAAAAAGTGTTGACACTAATGTTGATTTCTAGTGAAACTTTATAAGTTTTCTTAATTTTATCAAATTTCGTTTATTGGAATACCCCCTACTGGTCGGGCACATATTATCGCCACTTTTTTTCAACTTCATTTGCTCTAAAATCTTTAACTCTCCACGATGTTTAATGAAATTTGCACAGAAGGAGGAAGAACCCTCGATAGAAATTTCTTCCAATTTTCATGAAAATATAACGATGGGTTCTTCTTTACCGATGATTTGTGAACGTAAGGGTTTGGCTAAGTTTGAAAGAAGGGAAGGTACATATTATCACCACCTCCATCTGTTCTTACTGAAAATCTTAAACTTTTTTCCACAAAATTATTTGGACTTTCTTCTTTTTGTCTGTGAAGAATTCATACAAAAAAATTCAAAAACCAAAGAGATATAGGAAGATGAAGGGACCTACCCTTTCCTCTGAGGGGTGGGGGAAATAAATTCAGATTTACCGACTTTACTGGTGGAGAAGTAATTATCCCCGATTTTTAAAGCAGTTTTCGCTCTATTTCCTTTAATTTTCAAGACTTGCACATGAAATTAGGACAGCACAAACTAGAATTCTTTGCCCATAATTCCATAAATTTATTTTCAATAAATTCTGAATTTATTTTCAATAAATTCTGATGCATAACTGGTACTGGTTTTATAAGCAATTAAAATGCGCTACTGTTAAGCACTCTTTAAAAAGGTTTGAGAAGCAATTATCGCCATGTGGGATCGTTCTTGTCTAATATCCACAATGTTCCAACTAAAATTATACCATTAGATTCCTCTAACCTTTTTCTAATCAGTTGTGATAAAAATGATTGAAAATAGTTCGAAATTTCTTCAATGACTGAGAGAGAAGACAGCAAGGTGAACCACCATCACCCCCGAGGACTTCGGGGAAAGACAACACATTTTCATGAAATTTAGCTGCTAAAATCATGGCTTACATTGCATGGATTCATTTGAAATTTCATTTGCAGTTTGATAAGGATAAGAAGTATTAGTTCTGAAAGAAGCAAGACTCTGTCATTGATTTAATCGAAGATAATGGGCAAACAGCGATAATAACTGCTCGGCGATAATTACTTCCAGTATATAATAAAATTCAGTATTTCCAAGTTATGGAATTATTTGAAATTTTGTATACCTTTTCATGTTTCAAAGATGTAAATATGGTGAAAACATTAAATTCCTTCATCACAATGTGGAGATATAAATGAAGTGATAATATGTGCCCAGCAATAATACCGTATAACCAGAAATTTTCGCGAGATACTTATTTTCCCTATATTCGCGGGTGTTTTTGACTCGCGAAAAATTATTCTCGCGAAAAATTGGGTTTGATAAGGTTGATTATAAATTGGTAATTTCATTTCATTTGTTCATATATTACATGTGCCATTGTTCATTTTTCCTGATTAGACGTAAAGAGAAGTGAATTGAGTGAATTCTCATGATAGTAATAACCAATACTTCAATAATAAAAGGTACAAAACAGTAACACCATATGTACATATTTGTTTCTAATTTAGGAATCGCGAAAAATTGTATTCGCGAAAATAAAGACACCCTATTTTACCATTATATCGCGAAATTTGATACTCGCGAAAATTTCTGGTTATACGGTATGTACCCGATCAGTACACCAGTAATCCCGGACCTGTCAAAATCATTCGTTTATGACGGTTATTGCTTTGACACCAGTACAGTGGTTCCATTTTCACAAAAATACTTACGATAAACTTGAGGATTTGTCGTAACTTTCAATTCATCATATCTCAGTCAAATAAATCATAAAGCCCCTATCACACTTTTTCGTATCAGCTATGTAAGAGGAGTATTTTTGCCAAAATCCTTTACGCAAGAGAAACGAAAAGGTCTGCCACGTATTTCGTCCTTCTCAGAAGTCCAAGGCGTAAGTGTGACGTTTATACGGCATAAGAGGCGTTTCTATCACGTATGAGCAGCGTACCAATGTGTCCTACCATCACGTACGTGCGGCATTCAGTACGTACGTGTGACGTTCAATGCTCAGAAGTCCAAGGCGTAAGTGTGACGTTTATACGGCGTAAGAGGCGTTTCTATCACGTATAAGCAGCATACCAATGCGTCCTACCATCACCTACGTGCGGCGTTCAGTACGTACGTGTGACGTTCAATGTGTTTCTACTGCGTAAGTACGACGTTGTTGCTACGTAGTCTTCTTATTGGCGACGTTTCTGCTGCCTTGCCATGGCGTTAACGTTCGTATGAAAAATTTCTTTTGTTGCCAAATATTATTTCTCTCAATTTACCACTCAAAATAATACGAACACAAAAAGGGAACTGTCAAAGTGTCCTTTGAAATTAGTGCATACTTTATTTAGACTCAGTTCGCCATATGAAATAAAACTGCTTGGTTGATCTAGTGGAAGTTTGTAATTATACGGTATAATTAATCTTGATTCATTCTTAATAGGTTCAAAACTTTATTTTCCCTCTAGATTTTTATCATGTGTTCATAAAAACATAGCAAATACACCTTTTACGCCGAGATGGAATGAGCGATACTCCTTCAACATAGCAGATACTCATACAACACAACACCAACGTAGCTCTTACGTAGCAGGAACGAAAAGAATGTAGTTCGTACGCCATGCATACACAGGAGTATATCGAAGAAACGAAAAATAAGAAATTGAAACGTGTACAGGTACCATACGTAGTAGATAATAAAAGAATGCCGCGGGTACGAATTAGCAATGCCTTGTACGTACCACGTACGCCATAGGGATATCGCTTGCGTTTGTGATTCGTTCGTACTGCGTAGTAAGAATATTAGCGATGTTCCTGCTACGTTGCCACTGCGCTTCTTTCGTTTGCACTGCGTTCGTGCTACGTACTCACGGCGTATGGAAGCTGCTACGTATGTGCTACGTAATTTTAGGTGCGAACTTAAAAAACGCAGCACTCTTTCGTATCAAGAGATTATGCTACGTTTCAAAGAGTACTCGCTACGTAAGCTGGTGTTGCTACTGCGTTGCTGCTGCGCTCCTTTCTTACTGCCACGTATCCTGATACGCCGTAGATACGTGGGCCGATACGTAAAAGTGTGATGGGGTTTAATATTCAAACCGTTTTGATTTTCTCTCTCTAACTACTGAAATATCCAAAATGTGGCATAAGATTTGAATATTGAATGTGGATTATTAGAAATATATATACTATTACTGTAAATTGGTTTTTATTCGTCAGGTACCAATTTTCGTCATTTTCGTCAGTACCCCCCTTGATGAAATTACATACCAATGAATATATACTCCTGACAAAATATAGTGTAGAAAAGAAAATTCGAATCTTAAGAGAGTTTATACGACAGGCAAATGATAAATCATTGAAAACTGAATACGCACACAAAGTCGCATACATTGTATACCCCTGTAATGTACTTCTAATTACCAAATGATATGTTTTTACAACAAGCTAGGTGGTATACATCATACAGGTCTCTAATTGTTTGTTTACCAATAAACGAAATGGTTATTTTGAACGAATTGACGAATATTGGTACTGACGAAAATAAAGCAAAATTTCAATGTATGTCTTTTTTTGTCACAACTTTTTTTCTTTTTCTTTCTGTTTGGGCACCTGGCAACCCTCTATTGGGTCAGTTTGCTGTATTGATGTTATATATTGTTGGGAACTCATTCGCCAACTGCCCATTACAGAGTACTCTAGCCAGGCCGTTCCCCTCTTGGATGCCTCATGCTGCCCCTCATTCAAATCTTATCCAATCTTTATGAAATTTTGTATGTAACTAGATAACATTTAGACGGACACATACTGAGGTTATTGCGGTAACTTTATTGGTAATTTCGGTAAGGCAGTGGCTCCGGATATGAACGTTCGTATCTTTAGACCTATGTCTCAACGTACGAACATGTTTCTAATTGGTCTGTATAACTGTCACATGACTCTGGTCATGTGTCCATAGCAAAATAATAAGTTGATTTTTGTAACTATATCAGGTATACGAGGTTATTCTGCATAATCTGTAATTTAGCAATCGACAAGAGGCTATTTCTATGCTCTCAATCATTATAGTGATCACTGATCAGTTATAGACACACACTTGTCGGCTGTTTTGTGTACTGACGTTCCGTCGCTCAAGCGGAAGTTGGAAGTTTTTGAAAGTTTTGAGACGATAAGAAATATACGTACGTGTAGATGCAACTCAGTACTTATTACTTAATTCACTTTTCAGAATATGTCACAAAAAGATACAACATGACCTTGACGCAGCTGCAAAATGGGAATCGGATTGGCTTATAGCCTTCCATCTCGACAAGTGTACAAAACTCACAATATCACACAAAAAAACAAAAATACACTCACCACTATAACATACTACACAACCATATATTAGAATCAGTCGACCAAGCAAAATACTTACTAACTTAGGCATTACACTACAATCAGACCTCAAATGGAATACACACTATGACAATATCATCTCAAATGCAAATAAAACACTAGGTTTTCTAAAAAGAAACTTACAAACATCAAACACTGAAATAAAATCAAGAGCATATCAGGCACAAATCCGACCAAAACTAGAATACACTCTAGTTGTACAGTTTGGGACCCACACACATCACAGTACAAACAAAAAATTGAAATGACACAACGAAGATCAGCACGATATGTATACAACACAAGCAACGTAACAAACATGATTAACACATTACACTGGCCTACACTTGCAGAGAGACGACTTAAAACCCGACTCATAATGTTTTATAAGATAGTTCATTGTTTAGTAGCTATTCCATCCGACATCCTCATCCCTACAGACACTAGCTAGAACTCGACAACACCACACACAGACATATAGACACATAAGAGCAAATAAAGAAACACACAAATGGTCCTTTTTTCCACACACTATCATACAATGGAATCTTTTACCAAATGCTATAGTTACATCCCCTACAGTAGATTCCTTCAGGGAGCAGCTTACACATGCGCGGATCCAGCATTTTTGGTCAGAGGGGGTCCAAAATTGTAGGAAATGTAGACCTATCATGTAGGTATATTTCGGTGCACATCATTGGGAGGGGACAACGTGTGCACTAAGAACTGAATTTGGAGGGCGGGTATTGTTAGCTTTCCTTTCACGTTTATTTTATGAAGAATTGGCGAATGAAGCGAGCCAGCAATATTTTAGATATGAAATATTAAGTCTTGAATCAACCAAGATAATTATTTATAATAATGAATATTTCGGCGAGCGGAGCGAGCTGCGAAAATTTGTCTATATTTCATGAGAATAAATAGATAAGTCATTTTCCCAAATAATCTGACAACTTAAAATGGCAAAACCTTGAAAAAGATGAGGGAGGTTACATCCTATGAAGTAAGGGACTGTTGAAAATACGAGTTCATGAGACCCAAGATAGTTATATAAATTATTTAGTAAAAATTGAAAAGAATTAAGGAATTTTGCAGAAAAAATATTAGTGCATTTGTAAATGGCGAGCGAAGCAAGCCGAATTTTAGGTTTCAAAGCCTTTTTATGCATTTTTAGACCCCTTTCACTTAAAAATGGGCCAAAGTTGGACCCCATCTCCGAAAATCTCAGGGGGGGTCCAGACCCCAGTCCCCCCCCCCCCCCCCTCTGGATCCGCGCATGTTATACCTGCTGTTCTCTGTAGTATTATGTAGTAAAATTCCAAGTCTAAATTCTTTTTTTATCCATTTTTATCACATTTTTGTACTCAAATACTTTGTTAAATAGGTCACGCATGTGCACAGTATGTAATCTTCAATGAATTGAAGTTTTGCTGAATATCAGAAGAAGAAGAATTTGAACATAAGATGCCTTGAAAACAAAAGTGAAACCTGAACCAAGTATATATGCAGAAGCTAACTACGATTTGTGTTCGTACGCCGAGAGATAGGTCTAAAGATACGAACGTTCGTATCCGGAGCCACTGCCTTTCGGTAATTTCGGCAAATAGTGGTAATTTCGGCAATTCAAATTCATCGTAAGTATTTATGTGAAAATGGCTGCAGCCTGCAGATGCATTTGTTCAACAACCATTTATCTAGGTTAATCATTTCTTTTCTTTTATTGGTGTCTTTCATCTTCTCTGCACGTTTTTCTAAAGCTGTTTTATAAAGTTCAAGTACAGAAAGCCAGTCTTCTCTCGCACTGTTGACAAGATCCATTTTCCCGCAATATAGTCAAATTCCCGGAACCTCTCTTGGTTTTTCCTATGATAACAAGTAACTTCGCACCAAAATGTTTTCGCAACTGACAACTTTCGCACTCAGGATATTTCGTCCGGGTATTTCGCACCATTTGGGGGGTAAATTTAATAAAGTGAAATGAGGAGTGGGTGTACATGCATGGGATGTTAGATTTTGGGGAGGTTAATGTAATCTCAATGCATATGATGTTATTATTTGTTTTGTAGTAGGTTTACGGGTAGGAAAAGTTGTGCCCAGACCGGGGTTCGAACCCGGGACCTCTATACCTGCAGGCAAGCACTCTAACCACCGAGCTATCCGGGCCGATACGCCCGGCTCTGTCACACTCCTCCACCCATCAAATTTTGAGGTTTCCTCAACCTCACAACACCACAACAGCCCTGGTTCTACCTCTTCCTGAGGCTCACTCTCACGGCACCAAATGTAGTAGGGTAGGATAAGATGTGCCCAGACCGGGGTTCGAACCCGGGACCTCTATACCTGCAGGCAAGCACTCTAACCACTGAGCTATCCGGGCCGATACACCCGGCTCTGCCACAGTTTATTTATTGAATTTTCATCAGTCTTGCTTGTTGTTCTGTTTAGTCTTTTAGGGGGAGGCTCGGGGGGGGGGGGGTTATAAAATATTTCAGGTCAGTCAGGGAAAATGATTTAAAGACCAGAGAGAGAAGTGGGGGGGATCGAGAGAAAGAACATATATTTGCAGGCACTGCGGTATAGTCCTGTCTAAAAAGTGAAGTCTAGAAAGATGGATTCAGTTTTAAAAATGCGTATTTTTCTTTATTTCCTTCATTGAATTGTCAATAAAAATCATTCTATCTGGGCTGATGCAGGGAATGGGGCACCTCGTGATCTCGTGTTGTTCAAAGAATAGATAATTTGCTAATATAAAGGAGGGCAGATAGGGGGTACCTCTCCCACCCCCTTACCCTACCCTACCCTCACCTCCCCCCTCCCTCTTTCTTTCTTTTTCTTTATATACTGTTTAGCCCTCATTACCTAATATTTACATATGCCCATTCATTTGTATAGAATTTACACTGTGATTATTTATAGAATAACTGTCTTTTGGAATGTGATTATACTGTGATAACCTACAATGGATCCAGGAATTATGTTCCATAATGCGCGTTAGCGCATTATGAGAAACATAATTCCTGGATCCATTGTAGGTTATCACAGTATAATCACATTCCAAAAGACAGTTATTATATATATTTACATTCCAGTTTTTCACACTTTAACGACGTTAAAATACGTTTACAACTACGTTGCTAAGGCTCTGTTACTACGTACCGTCAAAGTTCAAATCAAGCCAACTTACTATGACGTCATAGTTCAAATCACGCCACTGCGGTTATGCTCCTATAATCACAGTGTAAAATCTATACAAATGAATGGGCATATGTAAATATAGGAGTATAACCGCAGTGGCGTGATTTGAACTATGACGTCATAGTAAGTTGGCTTGATTTGAACTTCGACGGTACGTAGTAACAGAGCCTTAGCAACGTAGTTGTAAACGTATTTTAACGTCATTAAAGCGTGAAAAACTTGAATGTAAATATATATAATAACTGTCTTTTAGAATGTGATTATACTGTGATAACCTACAATGGATCCAGGAATTATGTTTCTCATAATGCGCTAACGCGCATTATGGAACATAATTCCTGGATCCATTGTAGGTTATCACAGTATAATCACATTCCAAAAGACAGTTATTCTATAAGTAATCTCAACAGCGTGCGCGTCAGTGCAAGTAAGTAAACTTTTGAGTGCTGTGATTAAAAATAAACTATTTACAGTTTAAAAAAAAGGGGGATGAAAGATTTAGGGGATGTAGGGGACCTGGGACACAGCTGATCTAAAAGTGTCCAAGTTTGTCAGTGTGACAATGTCATGGGGTAGATTGTTCCAAAGGATTACAGTACGGGGGAAGAATGAAAATTTGTAATTAAGAAATAACAACTAGCTAGCCGTGGTTTATTGATCTAAAAGTATCCAGGTTTGTCAGTGTGACAATGTCATGGGGTAGATTGTTCCAAAGGATTACAGTACGGGGGAAGAATGAAAATTTATAATTAAGAAATAACAACTAGCTAGCCGTGGTTTATTGTCCAGTAATTCCACGAGTCGCATGAACCAATCAAATCATCACCGAGCCGCGAAGCGGCGATGTGATAATTTGATTGGTTCATGTGACGAGTGGAATTACTGGACAATGAATCACGGCTAGCTAGTTGTTATTTTTATTCTAATATATGTGAATGGGCGGAGCTTAGCGCACTAGAAGTTTGTTGGAGATTTTACAACAGGCGAGTTCTATGGTACATATAGGGGACAAATTTCAAGTCATATTAGAATAGTCCTTTAAGGCTTAGTTATGTAAATCTTAAAAAGATAGTAGCTAGGGTGGTTTCTGGCTGAGGTCCCAACAGGTGTAAGGAAGTAGAAAGGAATAGGGACTGCTACAATGCCGAAAATTATTTTGTAAAGCGTAACTGCTCGTGCAGTTTGCCGTCTGTGCTGAAGTGACTCCCAGCCGAGCTGGTCAAGCATGGCAGTTCCGCTACTATAAGGAGAGAAGTCATTTAGGCACCAACGGGCGGCTCTTCTTTGAACATACTCAATTTGGTCTGAGAGGTCTTTAGTGTAAGGGTCCCAGGCACATGAGGCGTACTCCAACTGGGTGTCTTCCCGGAATGCCCACATTTTAAATGATATATATTCCCGGAATGCCCACATTTAAAAGACAATGGGTGTTGTTTTAATCAATTAAGAAGGTCCAATTACCGTATATGATCAGATAAATCAGGTAAAAAGAATGTCACATTTCTACAGTATTTTCCGATGTATTGATGAATCTGACGAAGATTTTTAAATGAATTTGATAAGAGAAGGATTAGCGTTCATTTTGAAATATTGGAAAAGAAAAAAAAAAACCCTCATTTTTTTCAATAATTTTAATTATATATATAGTATTTGAATTTAGAAGGTACGTATGATTCAGTCAGTGTCAGTAACGATAATTAGTATATTTTCGAAATTTTATGATGCTGTATTGTTTTTTCACGGCATGAAGAAGTCCACATATTCAGAATTTTCTAAGGAAAGGGCGGATCAAGAAAAGTTTTAAAGGGGCAGGGAGGTCAGCCCAGGCGGGACCTGACCCCCTACCCATGCTTTTTGTTCATATTAAACAATGATCATGACCTCAAATTTAAAACGATCGGATCTTAAAATAAAATGTCAATAGTCGAAGATGTGGTAAAGAAATATGTGCATAGGACTGTTATATCCGATTCATCCCTCAGATGTAGAAAATCATTCAATGAAGGTTGTTTCCGAAATGTGTACATGTATTTTAACGTATGCAAAACAATCTTGGCTAAGTACAGTAAATGACTCTCCTATATGCATTATTTATCGTTGCTTTAAGACTTCTCTTGATTTGGAACAGTATCTCTCTATCGTACCTACATCATTTTGCATTGTTCTTACAACATTTCGCTCTACAAATCATAGATTGCCAATAGAGACATGTATGATCTCGAGTTGTAAATAAAGTTCTGTTCTGTTATTAAATAGACATTGCAGCAATGCGTCCTTGCCGATTGTAATATATCTATCCCCGATAAAATTTCGGAAAATTTGTTCAAGTCGGTGGTTTCTGGTGGTGTTTTGGGGTCTATTTCTGACTAATTTCATAGATTTATCTAGGAAACAGTAGTTTAATGCTTCAAAAAGCATGTCATAAGTGCCCCTTCGTTGGGCACTGCCGGGGAGGGGGGGGGGGGGGGGGGGGCACGTGCCCCGTGCTGAATTGAATCCGCCACTGACTGTATTATCATGTAATGTGAAACATGCATGTTCATGTAGTGCTCACAATTATTATATATGTATTTATTATTAAATACCTTGCATTTGTTTTGTAAATTTTATCGACAAAAATGCAGAAACTAATAATAAGAACAGTGAAATTAAACAATTCTGTATAATTAGGTCTTCCGACTTCCGTCGGAAGACCTATTGTTTTCGTAACCGTGGAAAATTGGATCAGCGATTTCTCAAGCACCCTGTAAGCTAGGACTATGAAAGTTCTCCAACGTTACGTTTGGAGTAAAAGCTAGATTGGTCTTTTTTATTTTTGGTCTCTGTTATTTTTTTTATCATGTTTTTTAGTAGATTCAAATATTTGACGGGAGCGTCGAATTACTCAAAAGGACCGAAAATTTCATGTTTTGCTATTTGTAAGCTTAAATATCTCGTATTTTGCTATCTACAATTTCCATTCTTTTTGAAAGTCGACAGCCATGCAAGATATGAAATGCTAGATGCACACTGTAACGATTTATTACGATGACGTCTTTCACCGTCCTTCATATTTCCAAATTCAGAAGTTCATAGGAGGAAGACACTTTTTTGCTTATAATAGTAAACAAAAATTAAGCTTATGAAGTTTCCTAAAAATTTCAATATTATTATTTTTTATCTATATATCTGTCTTATTTAGTCTTTCTGATTTTTCCTATCTCTTACTGTTGAAAAGATATGAGCATCGAAATTTTGAGTTGGGTATTTCGATACACCTTCACGCCAACAGATCGGGCGCACACTAAAATTGGTAGTCCGAGTCCGACTCGAGAAAAGCAGTGTTGAGATTTTCAAATTCCGATTTCACGGCAATGATGAATATGCATTTCATAAATACATTTCGATATACACAATTTGATTTTAAAACAGTTGATTAATTTAGAAGAGATCAGCTACAAACCAGAATTTACACACAAAAAGTGGTAGTTTGATTCCGATTTCTAACCTACAAACCTGTTTCTAAACTTCAATAACTATATTTTGAACATCAAGTTTAATTTCTAATTCTAGCAAACGTTCGAACATAATTTTCGGTTGGTTTATTTACAAATTGATGAACAATTTCTCCAACATTCTTCCCTCCCCTCGTTTTTCGAAAACACATGCCAAGAAATTCTGTCCAAATCTGCCGGTCGTCCCGATACGGTAGATTATTACAGCAGCTGGTATCATAAAAGATGATAATCTTGTAACGGTTTACTCTGTAGAAACTAAACCGCTAAGGATTTCTTGGCATGTCGGGAACAAGATTTCAATAGCGACCATGTTAATTTTGCCGTGTACCCGAAGGTATACTACAGGTAGTAATTATTTCGAACGAGTCGCTTCCCTTCTGAGGCCACCCAAAGTTTGACAAGGAGTAAAAGATAGCGCTTCTGTGATTGGATAATATTCATTAATACAGATATGAAAGAAAAGTACTGATTGTAGACTTACATTGCATGTATAGCATATATGTCGAAATGCTGGATCCAACGCAACCCCCCCCCCCCCCCCCTCTTCCCGAGTCCTGGCTAATTTTTTTTATGTATTCATTTTGATGAAAATGAATATATATATTTTTTTAATATGATTGTCATTTTAAGCTTCATGCTGAGCTTATACCGTAGATACAGAGAAAAACGCGCGATTGTAAAATTAGGGGGGGGGGGCGTTTTTTGCTTCACTGCGAATCGTTATATCGATATATGCATACTTTTTTCATCTGATAAAGTTTGTTAATGGTCACTGACAAAGAGTAAGGAAAAGAATTTCAATACAAAGCCAGAAATTTCTTTTTCTGATCGATTTTACGCAATTTTTACAGATTGTTTTATCCCTCTAGGACCTCACGGAAAAAATCATATAAATTCTAAAAATACAGCATGAAGTTTTTGCATGTAAAATATCGCTAGATCAAAGTTAAAAGAAGACAACACATTTTATTTTATGTAAATATCTTTATTTGGACGAGAACAGGAAAGTTTTGAAAATGCAATGAATTTTGCTAGGTATTGCGTGCTTAGAAATAGCCGGTTCTGTTTATATTGAACGATGTCGCCATGATGGAAATTCAAAATAAACTTTGAAAAAAGGGAAGGGGGGGTCCAAATTTGAACCTGCACAGCGAGAACCTCATGGTATTTATATATATATATTGAACGTAACTTGTATGTACCATTTCTCTTCTCAAGAAAATTGGTTCTACAGCTACGAGC
Organism: Pinctada imbricata; assembly: GCA_033119305.1. Taxonomy (NCBI): domain Eukaryota; kingdom Metazoa; phylum Mollusca; class Bivalvia; order Pterioida; family Pteriidae; genus Pinctada; species Pinctada imbricata. The sequence goes on from VSWD01000010.1 coordinate 83,262,339, forward strand.
TCGCCTTTTTTATGGGGGAAGGGGGCAGGAAGAATTTGCAAAAAAAAAATCCCGGCTCTGAAAAATGCTGAAAAAAATATTCCGGCCCAAAGGGCCGGCAATTTATTTTTTCCCGGACCATGCAAAAGTAAGGATACATCGCATGATATGGAAATTTTTGCTGGCCCTTTGTGCCAGACAATTTAAAGTCAAAAAATTAATTAATATAAATACAAACTGTTCACATAGCTGTATCTACCAGAGACCTAATACGCATAGGCACAAAAATCTAGAAAAGGTTCTATTTAAACATCATACAATCTGTCTGAAATTCGCTAATTGCAAATCTGAAGGAACGGTTATTAACTCATACTCTGTAACAGCGGGGAGTTTAACTTACACAGACATTCACAACATTTGACAATTTGTTTAAATCCGGCCCGAAGAACCGGCGAAAATTTTTCTCCGACTCTGGTAATGGCTGAAAAAAATGGCCTGCTCAGAAAATTGCTGAAAAAATTTCACCGGCTGGCAATAGAATTCCTGCCCCCCCCCCCCCCCCCCCCCCCAAATCAAATGGTTGCTCACCAACAATTATCGGTTTGAAAATTTAATGTTACTGCTATTTGAAAACTTAAATATATAATATAAATACATGTAATGTGACGTCATTCATATTTCCAAACCAAAAATTGTATAGGAGGAAGACACTCTTGTTGCAACCGCAACAAGAAACCTTTCTAGTTTCTGTATCATTTTGCGTTCACATTTATGACATTGAAAAGTTTTACGGTAATAGAATTAATTGCCACAAAGTGTTGTTTTTGTAATTTCATGTATTCCCGGAATGCCCACAAAATAATTCGATTCTACCTGTCGGTACATCAAAGAATGTGGGCATTCCGGGAATAAACCCTCTAACTGTGGCCTTACAAGTGTTTTGTATGCTGTTTCTCTTGTTTGTTGGTGTGTGGTTTTTATGTTTCGTTTAATGAATCAAAGTGTTTTGTTTGCTTTGTTTGTGATGTTGTCCACGTGTGTTTTCCATGACAGTTTGTTGTTTATTGTGATGCCTAGGTATTTTGCCTCTGTTGTGGTTTGTAGCGTTTGTCCATGTTAATGGGACCTCTGATGATTCTTCCCCGTCCACAACAACAGTTTCAGTCCGATGACAAAGAAAGCTCCTTATCCAGTCAAGTGTGTGATCTTTGACCCCATAGTCATATAATTAAAAAAGAAGTCTGGCATGGTTCATCTTGTCGAAGGCCTTACTGAAGTCCAGAAGGATAAGATCAGTCTGCTTACCCTCCTGGAGGCTTCGAGCAAGGTCCTCGACAAGCATGACCAGCTGTGTATCAGAAGACCGTTTCTCACGGAAACCATGTTGTAGGTCATATAATGTTTGAGAAGATTTAATGTAATTATATGTTCAAGGAGTTTGCAGCAAATACAGGTCATTGATGTAGGCCTGTAATTTGCTGCATCCCTTTGTCACCTTTTATATATTGGAGAGATCCTGGAGCCCTTTTGTCCAGTCCTCTGGTAAGGACCCACTGTCTATTGAAACATGGAGATATGCAGACATCGCGAAAGTTTTTACAACTTACCAGACATTTTTTAATTTTTGTAGAAATTCAAACATGTTTTATTAAGAAATAGTTAAAAAATATTACAAGACCGAAGCAAATTTTACCAGGTTTGTCTGGTGTGTCTGGTGACTTTCGGATTGTCTGGATATGGAGAAATCTCATGATGCAGTTCTTTAAACAGGAGAAGCTTAATGTTGTCAGGTCCAGCAGCTTTCCCGGGGTGTAAGTTTTTCAGGAGTTTATCTATAATACCTGCTGTAGAGATGTCTATACTAGGCATATCTGGATATTTAGGGGAGACTGATTTTCTGACTCAGTAAACATACTTGACTGGCGAGATCCTAGACAGTCATACTACAAAGTTGTTTTAGAGATAGAGGTCTATTTGGGGTGAAGACGGACTGGAATTGTTTATCTAAGATATTTAATTTGCTTTTACTTGATTTTCAGAGTGGAGGAGACCATTTTCCAGTAATGGAGGAATCCCACTAGAGTCTTGACGATTATTTCTAAGATAGCTATAGAGTCTTTTAGGGGAGCACTTACTGTTTTGTGTGTCTTTGGAATCATTTAACCCTATGATGTTCTCCAGGTATTTATGATGGGCTGTTCTGAGTTTTTTTTTATGAGTTTGTTGTTTTTGGCGCTTGTCTGTCCTTAGAAACTTTAGCGGGGCTTCAAGCAAAATTCAGTGTTAAGATTCGGGATTTAAAAGCCATGACGCGCTTCAGATCATTGTATAGTCACTAAACGTTAACTGGAACCGTTAACAGACCAGTGATGAAGATCGTGATATACCAAACCCAGAGGAAAAACAGAGATGAAAACCCGGTTACTATTTTTGGGGGAAACTACTCTGAAGACTTGGCATGTTGTATCACTGCCGCTCTCGGAACACGCACGAAAATCAGGTCACAAAATGATGACAGTCACTGCTTGCAAACTAAATATTCGGAGCATCAAGCTGAAGCAGTACGGGACGAGCCATCCAGGAATCCAAAGTCAGGATGAATGATCAACAGGTGTACAGCAGAGTGACGTTTCGGTTCATCCCACGGGAATCAAAGGTGTTGTGTCGACAGAAGTACAACTGAAAAATACAGGGAAAAAAAGACAGCCAAGACGGTTCTAACGAGAGCAATGCATATTAATAATTTTTATGCCCCCGGAATCAAAGATTCGGGGGCATATAGTTTTTGGCCTGTCCGTCTGTCTGTTTGTTTGTCCGAAAAACTTTAACATTGGACATAACTTTTAAATGGGAGGTGATAGGGCTTTCATATTTCACATGTGTATTCCTTGTGACATGACCTTTCCATTGATACCAAAATTTCTGACCTCGTGACCTTGACTTTGACCTACTTTTCAAAAACTTTAACATTGGGCGTAACTTTTGAATGGTTAGTGGTAGGGCTTTCATATTTCACATGTGTACTATTCCTTGTGACGAGACCTTTCCATTGGTACCAAAACATTTGACCTTGTGACCTTGACCTTTGATTACTTTTCAAAAACTTTAACATTGGTAATAACTTTTGAATGGTAAGTGATAGGGCTTTGATATTTCACATGTGTATTCCTTGTCACAAGATTTTTCCATCGATACCAAAAATTTGTAACCAAGTGACCCTGACCCTTCACATACATTTACTTAACAGAAAATAGTGTTTATACTAACAAAGATGCCACCGGGGGCATTCGTGTTTCACAAACACAGGCTTTATTTGAATCAAATATTGAAATGAATAAATTGATCAAATAGACAAGCCACATTTAACTAAAATTACAGCCAGGGAGGGAGGATGGGGAAAAACCAATCATGGCTGTATAAGATGTCATGCATTCCAAACGGCTATACAAGTAGAGAGGAATAATAAGTAAAGATGAATTACTCTCGATGCGATATGCATGTCTGTCTGTTCTTAAGGTAGAGTATCCCACAGGTCTAAGATGCTCATATTTCCTAAATAATAACTTTTACAATATTTTCATTTCCATATATTCACAGATTATGTTAAACCTGATATACATACAAAATATATTTGATGGTTTCATGATTTTACCGAGAATTGAACCGTTTGAATTTTAACATTGGACCCTAGTATGGGAAAAGTAGGAAAAATTCCTTTTTAGAGGTGATAAAATGTAACTATAAAAGTTTCTTTTCCCAAAACCATATATATTTAGTTTGATAATCTGAACTATATTCTGAAGAGAAAAAAAAAACCTTCCAGTCTCTGCGGCCAATAATTGGGCTTCGATATTGTGTTTTCATTGTGTGTGATTGATTGTGTATATGTACGTCATATACTTTGAACAGTCGTCGTATACCTTTTAAACATGCATTTAAAGTGAAAATATTGAAAATAGGCAATTTTAAGGGAAACCATTTAATGTCATTGACTTTGTACATGTACAATTCACTCATTGAAAAGTGATTGAATATTGAAAAGTGGTTGAATTTGAATATTTAAAAGTGATTGAATATTGGCATAATATTGAAAAGTGATTCAATGCCACCATATTGCTTCATTTTAATGCCCTCGGAATCAAAGATTCGGGGGCATATAGTTTTTGGCCTGTCCGTCTGTTTGTCTGTTAGTCTGTTTGTCTGTCTGTCTGTCTGTTTGTCCGAAAAACTTTAACATTGGACATAACTTTTGAATGGGAAGTGATAGGGCTTTCATATTTCACATGTGTATTCCTTGTGTCAAGACCTTTCCATTGATACCAAAATTTTTGATCTGTGACCTTGATCTTTGACCTTTTAACCCTGACCTTGACATTTCACATACGTGTACTTAACAGAAAATAGTGTTTATACTAACAAAGATGCCACCGGGGGCATTCGTGTTTCACAAACACAGGATTTATTTCAATATTCTCTCGGGGGAGGCCCACCGAAGCCATAACAGTGGGAGTGTGAAATCCCCTTCCTACCTTCATACTCGGCCCTTCGGTCCTCGCAAGTCATCCCCATCAAAAAGTGGATCTGGATCAGCCCCCGCTATCGGTCAGCCAGGACAGGGTAAAACACAGTTATCTCAGTATATTTCATCTTCTATAATAGTTTTCTTTAGCAGCCAGGGAAGACAAATGCACGACCAAATTACTTTTCAAATGGAAGCACTTTCAGGCAGGGGGTAAGTTGGAACCACCTTTTAGACCCCAATGGATTCAGGGCAGAGCCCTATTGTGTTTCAGGGGGGGGGGGGGGGGGTCCCGGAAGCTAAAAGATTTCAAGTTTCACATTTTTATTTTTATGTTGACAATGATGCTTTTATCACTAATTCCAAATTTTTTTTTGCAAGAATATTAGGGGACGTAGTCGGCGCGAAGCGCCGACGAAGTCGCCATCAAGATAGACGTGTGTACATGAATAAGCAAAAAGCATGCATTTTCCCGTTTTTCTTACCATTACCTTCGATTCAAAATTTGTGTGCACGGTACATGCGGAAACGGCGAACGTTAGAGAAGACAGAAAGGTTACGAATGGAAATGCACATCACAGGCTGCCGATATTTATCTAGCAAAAAATAAAAACCAACCTTTTGTTGTTTTTTATCGCACATACAGGGAAAGAAGAACAACAAACGGTCAGCTTTTATTTTTTATTTATTTTTTAAATAGATAAACATCGGCAGCTTGTGATGTTCATTATGACGTCGTTTTTTGCAACGTAAAGGTATCAGACCCCAATTATTTTTTCCTATATATTCCTTTGTAAATTATACTAATATGACGATTAAATACTCGAATCGCACCACCATTTTTTGCTTAGTTTAAACTGTATTTATTCCAGATCATATAATTAAATAAATTACAAGATATATAACAGGATTTGGAAACAAGTAATGGAATTACTTATACTAATCCATCTCCTTTGATCAATAAATTGCTACAGAATTATATATCATGAGCGAGGGGAAGATTGTGCATGTAGAGTGCAAGGGAGAATAAGAAAGAAAGTGCAAATGTGAACATTTACATGTTAAATGCAATGGTAAAGAAAACGAAAGAAAGAACAAAGAGGATTCTGTGTGCATCCGGAGTCTTATAAACGAACAATTATTCAGTTTGAAAATCTCTTACTCTGCAAAATGAAGTCCTGTACTACAGAGACGATATTAACGTTATCCTGGTAAGGTAAAAGAATATTTCCAAACAAGAGAAGCTCTAACGATTTATTTTGTAGAGTATCGATGGTCAGTGAACGGATAGTATCATACAGAGGACAATGTAACAGATAGTGGCGTGTTGTTTCTAATGCTCCACAGTCACAATTAGCAGTTGTTGAGATATTGCGAGCGAAGAGATGAGCTCTTAATCCACTACTTTCGGTCCTTAAGCGACAATGGTAAATTTGACCCATACGGGTACCCGAGTTAAAGTATGACGGTGCTGTATAGTCAGATTCATTCAGAAAGTGCTTAAAGCTTTGTATGGATGGGTTATTACGGATATCTAGTGGGATTTGATTCCAGGAGTGGATGACGAAATTAGAAAGTTCTGTCGAAATCAAATCTAGTTTAGGAAGAATACTTTGCACATTAAGGTTAATGATTGATAATTTAGTCTGTAGTTCTGTCTGTAAATAATAGCTAAACTCGGATGACTCGGAAAAAGTGCTAGGAGATGAAGGTAAGTTATCTGGACTGTTAGTCGGGCCGGGATTGAGCTCTACATCACCTGATAATAATAAAAGCAAAGAATGTAACATCACAATCAAAGAGACAATGGAAATATAACATGTTTCTAGTGATAAAACATTAAGATTGCTGTGAGAACTAAGATAACATAAATGGAATTTCTTTTCATGTATATTTTTTATGATAGCAGCATCATATTCATGTTTCCTATCTAAATGACTGTTTTCAATTTGTAAATGCATGTGCATAAATAGAAAGAGTATTACATGGACACCTTTACAATGGGTAGTAATCAATACGTTAACAAGTAGAATGGTCAATAGGTCAAGACTTTTACCAGGATGTAGTTTCATAGCCTTGTCATAAAACAGACCAACCCTAGCGCGAAACATCAAAGGATGGAGTGGCATTATGTTATAGGGGTGTGGTAGGTATGTTCATTTGTGAATCGGGCGAGGAATGGTCTATGAATAATAATTTGGAAGTCGGATGCATGTAATGAATTGAAAGGAAACAAACAATGAAGAGAGAACATATGTACATAAATGAAAACTAATACAAACTCAAGATGGTTCATTAAAGAAAAAGGTGATCACACCCAACGTAAACTTATAATTCATTTTAGAAAAGGAAATTCAAAGAAATATGATACTTAGACACTAGCACTAGCTTTCAGCATCTCGAGAGCCTCATCATTCACTACGCGGTGTTTGATGCCTCTGCGGTCGCGCACAAATATGGATCCTCCTGCTGACCACGCCTTGTCTAGGACTCGGGACTTGGCAAGACATCGAGCTCGATATAATAAGTTGCTGCGCGTGCGTGTTAGGTCATCGTTTACGAAGATGCCTTTCGGAAGCTTCTTTCTGCTATCGAAGCTGGACACTTTGGCCTTCGTAATCTGATTCGTGAATTTCACCACAATCGGTCGTATACGATCATGACGCTTCTCGCCTACCCGATACACATCGTCGATGTCGGAAGTTTGGATTTCAATACCAGTGACGGATAGCTCTTTCTTAATGGTAGCTAGGAGTTGACCCTCTTCTTCGACACCCGAAGACTCTTTCACGCCGGAGATCCGAATGTTGTTGCGTCGGCTACGCTGGTCCAACTCATCCAGATTAACTTTGAGCGTGGCGTTCTCAGCTCGGAGCTGTGCGATCTCTTCATTTGCAGAACGGAGAGCATCTGACATACTATCCTGCAGCTGGGTGAGTAAGGGGTCCATGATGGTACTAATATTGGCCATGATATACTGACAGACAGAGTTCGATATAGACAGCATATCGTCCTCAGCGAGCGACAGGATAACTTGGTTAGATACTGGGGTTTCTGTGTCGTGCTCAAGACTTGGTTCAGTAACAGCAGGGTCTCCATTGTTGACGCTATTTGGAGGTACATCATCGTTATGAATTGCTGTTGCCTTATTAGCAAAATCAGCGACGGACTGTTTGACAATCATTGAGAACGATTTCATATCACTGAGTTTGGTCCCAGGGGAGATAATTCTGGACTTTTTAGGATCTCCATAGTTTGGAGGGGAGGGTTTAGACTCCCTACGCATACGTGGTGTGAAAGATAAGCCAGAAGCCATGATCACTTGATAGAGTCAAAGCAATGGAATGCTACGTATGAACGCTTGGATGGCTTGAGTGTAAGCAATACCGTGACGGACAGTGCCTATATGTACGGATGGATGGTCAGCTATGTCCAGTCAATGGCACTATGCGTGACAAGTAATCACCCACTGGTATAGTTTATATATAAACATGCTACAAAGTTCATCTTAAAATGCTAAAAAATCACAGAAAACTCACGCAAAGTCTTCTCTGCCATCTCCCCTTCATGCAAGCCAAATCTGGTGCGAAAATGTCATTTAGAAACGTAGAATTTCACATATTTTTGAAGAGTAAAGTAGACTGTACGTAACAATGCTCGAACGTTTTCGTATCATCTGTGTCCGTAACTTGATGAAAGTCAAATGTACACATAACCAGTGCACATGTCAATGATGACTCACCCTTGACGTTTATTCCTGTATGCAAAATAAGTCACATGATATCACATGTCAACGATAGAGGGCGCTAATTGACTTACCTCTAGGCCGTTCCTATTTTACGGCAGAATGGCGAAAGCTCGAACGGTTAAAAGAGACTGATACATTGTCGATCATTTTAAATGTTATGCATTTTTTGTAATGGAACTTCAAAATGCATACAATTGTTGTTTAGAATATGTTGAAATTATTGAATGAAACTCCACGACATGCCATTAAATAAAACATTTAAAAAATTGGATGTATAAGGAAAAACTGCATTTCTCGCGGATAGGTAAATTTTAAACTATCCGTGTTTCTCTGTAAGATAATTTGCAAATTTATAATTATCTATAATTATTTGATTTTTCTGACAGATTTGAACAATTTTTTCCACAAAGATTTATGTCATATCATAGGAATATCTATTATTTATGAAATAAAATTATATGTATGATGGCACAAGAGTCTAAAATGGACCATTCCATTTCTTCAATATGAAGCCGTAAGGGGTCAATATTGAGGAGTTTGTAAAAATTAAATCCGATTTTGAAAAATTGGAATATTTTCTCCATACATGTCTGTAAAAATGAGTTTTAGAATGTTTCCTTCATTAAATATCGGTTCCTGTTACAAGGGTCATCCGGATTTAAAAAAAAATATGTTGACCTAATTTTCGTCTGTAGTCTATATTTTGTAAACCGGAAGTAAGGCACCTTAACACCCAGGTTGCACCAGACTCGGTGCTAGACATATGTGAAAAAATATACTGGAAATCACATGCTTTATGCTTTATAATTATCTTTAATTAAAAAAGCGTTCGAGCATTCGCCCGTTCGAGCATTGGTACGCATAGTCTAAGACTGCGTCTTCCCTGACGCGCATGCGTATTCCGTATCCATTTTTTGCTTGAAACTTTTATATCTGCTAGATAGTATCAAAATAAGCTCAGAAATGGATTCATGCAAAAATCTGTCGCTTAGTAGACTTTTAATATCTTTTTAAACCCGAAAGGGGATATCTGTGGCTCTAATGTTCTACAATCTATCAATTCTAGAGCCTCATAACTGTTAACACATCTGGCATTCCGCGATTAGGATGATGCAGTATCAATCAACATGCTAGAATATTTTTTTTCAACTCATCTGCGACTCATTGACGTAAAAAACGAATCATCTAGTGTAAAAAGAGTCGTAGAAATTAAATGTAAGAAGACGAGGGATTGAAATAATCAGGAACTATTTGCGTGGTCAACGAACATTCAAAATTAATTGTGATCTGTAATCTAAATGCGCGTGAAGTTTTGTGTACCGTATACATTAACAAGTAAAAAATAAAGAGGGAAGACGTTTTGAACAGAGATTTAAACACGAAATGAAATATTTCATCGTAAGATCGTAGTGCCGAACCGCACGCAATTACGCGCAACATGTAACAGATCGATTTCAGTCGAAACTACAGTTAGAAACGTGTGATAATCACAACCTACCTCGACATAACATTTCACTGGTGAAGATGAATGACAAAAGTAGATCAAACATTCAACCTAAATTTTGAATAAGTCTGATCCACTAATACCCGAATATGAAAGTATACATCCTAAAAACTAATGGAATCCATGGGTACCCACAAGTGCTGTACACACTGTACACAGCGTCGTTGTATACACAGCCAGTCCTTGAACTTCGTCTGGCATGGCGCGTCACTGACTACGTCACATTGACATTTAGGTCACTCACACAGTGTACACGTGCACTCATAATTATGTCATGCAACCACTAGGAGAAATGGGGAATCGACAAAGAGATAGTACATCGATCAAATTGACAATTTAAATTCCTTGTGGATCTTTTTTCCCCTGTACGTATGATAAATAAGAACAAAGGCTGAAAGGGTTGATTTTTATTTTGAAATACATATTTAAACATCGGCAACCTGTGGTTTCTACTTTATTGTTGAACAGCTCTTTATCTCCAAATATTGACTGCAAACATTTTTTTTTTTGGTTTGGAATGACACGCAAGTCGTCATTTATTTCGAGCTGGATTCATTATCATTATCATTTTTCTTGAAAAGGGGGGATATTTACTTTTTATCTATCATTTTTATTTATTTGTCTATTATTTATTTATCTATAGAGCTACAAATATTGATTGAAAACATTTTTTCGGAATGACATGTCAAATCGTACTTAATTTCATGCTGGATCTACTATGATTTCATTTTCCCATGGAAGGTGTGTGTGTGTGTGTGTGTGTGTGTGTGGGGGGGGGGGGGGGGTTAATTAATTCTTAAGCATGATTCGGCAAAGTATTTCGTCAGCCCTTTAATCTGTTTCTGTTCTTGGGTTTTTTTTTGGGGGGGGGGGGGGGGTTCTTACTATGATTTGATGAGAAATCTCAAGTCGGTCATTTTATTTACTTAGATTTACATTTCGCTTTTCAGGAGGCTAGTAAGAGCTTCATGTCATCATGCTGTTTTGTCTATGTGGTAGAAATTATAATATTATTTCGCTCTGGCTAAATCACCTGTGTTAGTATCTAGCGCCCCCTTTGCCATGGGTCAAGGGGCAAATTTTGACGATTATTTACTGAAAATCGGCCAAAATATATACTTTTTTTTGGAAATTTTTGTGACAGTGCCGGGGAGGGAAAGCCCCCTCCGTACCCCCTTGAATCCGCCACTGTGTGTTAAATTTATTGATAAGTAGTTCCAATGGTGACCAAAAAATATCCATTTACATGTACATATTCATCTGTGTTTCTTGGACCCCTGCGTTTTAAAAATTACGGTCTTGTCTGTGTGTGGTCATTGTACAATGTAACAGTGAGGAGGTTGTTTTACACCATAATTGTGCTTTCTTCGAGAACTCTGGGAAATCGAAATAGTGGGAAGGTTGTGCGCACTTAATCGAGGATAACCACACCGTCTGCTACTAATGTGGCAGATGGCCGTCCTAAGTCGGCACCGGTTGACCATTGGTCTCGTTGGTTTATGTTTGGTCTTTTATATTTATCTTTTATAAATATATGTCAAAAAAGAGGGGCAGGGGAGCTAAAAGAAGCACAAGGTACACAGTAGATACAAAGCTACTAAAGGACGGCGTACATCCAGGGACATTGTTAAGCAAGGCCTGGACTAAAACTTTACAAGTAAACGTTGCCAGAACTTGCTACATTCACACGGAAGAAGACGATATACTTAGGCTGGAGCCAAACAGTAGTGAATCTGAGGATTTTTAAGTATAAGTCCATAGTATAGTGCTAGGCAATTAATTTTGCCAGCACTCGGTAACTTAGCAACATTTCTAAATTATAACTGCAGTCTGGCTCCTGTCAGTATTTTGTTGTATCTTCACTATACGGATTAGGTACATTTCCTGTTGTAATTCGCATTAATGGTCAATTCTATACATATCACAAAAAATGCAATCAAGTATCACATTAAGAAAAGTGCTATAGTAGGCAATTAATTTTGCCACTTCCAGTAGCTTATATTTGTTTTACTAAGGGAAGAATCATACATACATGTACATACATACAAATATTACTTTCCCACACATAAGAAGTACTAAAGTAGGCAATTAATTTTGCCACTTTTAAATCGTTACTAGAGAAATTTGGGAAAGTTTAAAAGAAATTAAGACGTATACAGGGTAATCAAATTACAAGGCAATTGGTAAATTCCTAAAGACAAACAGCCGAGACAGTTATATATCACTAGGCAATTAATTTTGCCAGTGAATTATACAAATATGGCACAACCATTACTTAGTTCAACACCCTATAGCAGGGAAATTCAAAATAGCGCAAAGAGATTTAGATCTCATAGTAACACATGCCCCAATTGCGAGGAACCTTTGGTAACAAAAGAGTCGATGGAATGCAGTGTATGCGAACTTTATTTTTGTATTGAATGTACAAAATTGCCTGAGGCAATGTTAAAGGTCTTGCAACAAGTTGGATCCGAAAATTTAAGGTGGACATGTAATAATTGTAAACACAATTTTCCAAGTATGAGCAAGTTAACATCAAAAATGGACGCTCTCGAAACAGCGACTTCTGGGAGACTTAAATTGGTCGAGGACAAGGTACAAAAGTTAGAAGAAGAGATAGACGAAAAAATAGACAGAAAAATTGGGGCAAAAAAAGAAAACTTGATACAGGAAGTGTCGACAAAGGTCAGAGAGTCACTACAGGGAGAAGTAAGGAAGGAAGTTAAAGAGATAGAGGACCAGAAAGCTAGGAGTCTTAATCTTGTATGTTTTAATCTGACAGAAAGTAAGAGCCAAATAAGTAGTGAAAGGAAAGAACATGACTTGGTCTTGTTTAAAAAATTGTGCTCACATATCGGTGTTACAAAGCTTGATATCAATACTTTATTCCGAATGGGCAAACCAACGACAGACTCTAGCAAACCGAGACCCCTCAAAATAATCTTTAACAATAAAAAAGAAAGAAAAGCAGTTATGGACAACACATCAAAGATTAAAAACATATCAGAAGAAACAGGCTTGAATAGATGTGTGGTGGTGAAAGACCTAACAATAAGACAGAGGGAGGAAAACAAAAACAGAAGGAAGTCTAGACAGACGCACAGGAAGGAAATATTTAGCCCTACAGAGGACAAGGACAATTACAATGATACAACATTAACACATGAGACCCCAACTCATAACATTCGTCCTATAAGGAAGCACCAAGTATCTTTCCGTCTCAACAGACAGCCACCCACGCGTATGATGCACTCCGAAAGTGACCTTGATATGTCTGTGACAGAAAACAACGATTCGATATCTCCACTAGACGACACAAACGATATAACTGTCCCAGGAGGAATCGACATGCTGACAGTTAACGCCCTAAACTGTTCAGCAATCGACAGTGTAAAACACTAAGATGCTAGTTTTAACTCAGATGTACATAGTGTTTTTAATGTTTTATATACAAACGCTGATAGTCTAAGTAACAAAAAGGATGAACTATCTGTGGTCATTAAGGATGATAGGCCAGATATAATTGCAGTTACAGAGTTCCTGCCAAAAAATAGGATTGGTATAACATACTCAGATGTTGAATGGGAAGTAAATGGATATACCGCTTTTTTACCAAATTTAACAAACTATAAAGGTCGAGGTTGTATCATTTACGTCAAAGAGTCGATCAAAGCATATCAGGTAGCACTTGAAGAATATGAGTCAATTGAACAAATCACCATTGGTATCTGCTGTGAAAATGGAAAGAAAATACTCTTATCATGTGTCTACCGTAGTCCAAACATCTCGGATAACCAATGTATGGATGAACTTAAGAAAATACTAAAAGTGGAGAAAGTTGAACACACCAAATACGATTATAGGCTAATTCTTGGAGATTTCAATCTTAAAGACATTAATTGGGAAACAGAAACATCGAAAATGAACGAACATCACATTTCAACCAAATTTTTAGAGGCAGTTAGGGACTCGTTTTTATACCAACATGTACGCAAACCAACACGACACCGTGACTCAGAAACATCCAATGTACTGGACCTCATCTTCACTAACGAAATAGGAATGGTAGAAGAACTGGAACACAAATCCCCACTAGGGAAAAGTGACCACGAGACACTCGTTTTTAAACTACTATACAAATCAACAAACAAAGCGGGCACCAAACAAAAACCAAAGTACTTCAAGGGTGATTACGAAACTATCAACAAAAAGTTAGAAGAAATCAATTGGGAAAGAGAGTTCAACGGGGAGAGCGTGGAGCAGTCATGGCGCAGATTTGTAGAGCAAATACAAATAACAATTGAAGAAAATATACCGGTGAACAAATCTCGACACCAAAACTACAACACACCCTGGATGAACGAGGAGGCTCTACATGCCATTCGCAAAAAAAGAAAAAGATGGAAAAAATACAGATACTGCAGAAGTCAAGACAACATGGAATCGTATATAGAGGCAAGAGACTTTGCTACCATTAAAGTTAGAGAAGCAAAAATATTGTATGAAAAGAATGTAGCCCTTACGGCAAAAACCGACTCAAAGGTATTCTGGAAATATGTCCAATCTAAAACAAAACTAAAAGGAACAATTTCATGTTTATCAGATGAAACCGGAACCATGCAAACTGAAAATAACATCAAAGCCGAATTACTCAACAATTTTTTTACTAGTGTTTTTACACATGAAAATGCACTACAAAACAACATGCCAAATTTTGAACCAAGAACAGATCAAACACTTTCAGATGTAGAAATAACCGAAATTAAGGTACATAAATTACTTAGTCAAATTAAAGAAACCAAAACACAAGGTCCAGACAATTTACACCCTAAATACATTAAGGAAACAGCTCAAAACCTAACATATCCAACACTATTAATTTTTCAAAAATCAATGCAAGAAGGCAAATTACCTGAAGAATGGAAATCGGCAAACATAACACCAATACACAAAAAGGGGCTAAACATGATGTTGCAAACTACAGACCAATTAGTCTAACTTCAATCTTGTGCAAAACATTAGAGAAAATTATTAGGGATGAACTTATGGACTACATGGAAACAAACAATTTATTCACAAAACACCAACACGGTTTTAGGTCAGGACACTCTTGTGTCACACAATTAATAGAGGTTATTGACGATTGGACACGAGAATTAGACAACCAAAATCCGGTAGATGCAATCTATTTAGATTTCCAGAAAGCTTTTGACAAGGTACCACACAAACGATTATTACATAAATTAAAGGGTTACGGGATAAATGGTTCATTATACAGCTGGTTAGAAGATTTTTTGAGTAATAGAAAGCAAAGAGTAGTACTAAATGATGTGGAATCAAAATGGGCAGGGGTTACAAGCGGGATACCACAAGGGAGTGTACTGGGTCCCATCCTCTTTTTGATTTACATAAATGACCTCCCAGATGTTGTACACAATATAGTAAAACTCTTTGCTGACGATACAAAACTCTATTCTGTGGTCAATAACATTAATGATCAAACCTCACTACAAAGTGATATTAATAACTTGTTAAGATGGTCAGACACATGGTTGCTAAGTTTTAATGCTGATAAATGCAAACATCTGCATTTAGGTGGCCAAACAAACATAAGATATAAAATGGGGGACAAAGAAATAACTTCCACAAACCATGAAAAAGATTTAGGAGTAATAGTGGATAATGAATTAAAATTCCAGCTTCATATCAGTACACAAGTTAAAAAGGCAAATCAGATTGTAGGCCTTATTAAAAGATCATTTAGTTATATAGATGAAGAAATGTTTTTGGTACTTTTTAAGAGCCTTGTTAGACCCCACTTAGAGTACGGAAGTAATATCTGGTCCGTAATCTATAAAAAGGACTCCATAGCAATAGAAAATGTCCAAAGGAGAGCCACAAAATTACTAGATAACATAAAGAACCTTTCATATAGTGAACGTCTGAAGCATCTTGGCCTTCCATCATTAGAGTACAGGAGACTCAGAGCTGATATGATAGAAACATTCAGAATATTAAACAACATTGATAAAGTAGATCAAGCCAAACTATTCCCCTTAAATACCAACCCAACACGCGGCCATGAAAAAAAGATTTTTAAAAGACACAACAGAACCAATATCCGCAAATTTTGCTTCACCCATAGGGTAGTAGATACTTGGAACTCCCTACCTGCGAGTGTTGTAGATGCCAAAAATGTAAATAGTTTTAAAAACAAACTAAATGCCCATTGGAAGGGTTTTTATTTGAAATTTAATCCAAATTGTTATGAACCGGAAGCGGTCAGAATTGTAACAAATGTAACAAATGGATCCGAGAGGCAAAGCCTAACATAGATCTCGACACCAAGGTAACCAAGGTAAGGTAAGGTAATTTAATTTTTCTATGGTGTGATTTGGTGTCGCTTTTGCGTCTTTTCAGAGGGTGTCTGTTCTGTGTGTGTGGTTTTTTTTTTTTGTTTGTTTGTTTTGTTTTTATTTGCATTGGGTGTTTTGGGGTTTTGCTGTGGGTGCTGCAACCTAGTGTTGTTGGAGATCCCCTCCTTTCTTTTAACTTTTCTATCAGTGCTACGTCCCCTTCATGGCTTTGCCATAGTTCATATTATACTGAGCAATGAGGATTGCCTGATTGATTGATTTGATTGATTGATCTATGCAAATGGATCACGCAAACGGAAAGCGCGATATGGTTTTATTCGGGGTGTGTCTCTTGTATTTTTTTCTAAGAAATCACAGAAATCGGAAAAGAAGTCCTTCACAACTTCCTTGGATCGATTTTTTGTAATTTCGAAATGTCTATACAACTAGAGTCTTTTGCGGAAAGCATCGGGTGTTTTCTCCGTCACGAATAGCGGTGAATGTCACGTTGTTCGTAGTGAAAATATGGCACATTTTATTCCTCCTCAAATTCAAGACAATCCTCATGGATGGGGTCCTTGTGCAATTCCCGACCAATTCAAAGATCTGCCCTACCAACCTTTCGCAAAGGGAGATCGATTAGGAAAGGTAAACCCGAGAAAATAGTCCAGAAGCATTTTCGAGTTTCCTCTGACTTTTCATAGTCTTCTGTCAGTTTTATCTATGTCGGTAAACGTTATGTTAGAGGGGGTACCTTTGGAAAGGAAATAACAACTTGCCCCAAAACACAAATTTATTTAAAATTATTTGTTTGAAAATTGTTGAATAACCATTTACAAACTCTTATCTTTAAATAATGTTAACAACATTGGTCAAAATCATATAAAAATCCTTAGGTTCTCTTGGGTTCTCTTAGGTTCTCTTAGGTTCTCTGATTAGCAGTACCCCCTTCAGATTATCGCTTTAAGAGTACTGGCACCGGTATTGATGGGTGTGTCCCGCAATTGGTCAGGTTGGGGAAAACTTCAAATCGAGCTATTGTAGCTTGATCAGGCTATAATAGCTAGAACAAGTTATTGCCTAACATTTTTCAATACAAAATTAAACTAAAATCAAAATTTTATTTTTTAACAAGACACATATTCAAATATGGACCAATGATGAGCAACAAGATTTTGAAAAAATAAAAAATTTGAGGTTCCTTGTCTCCGTATCTGTTGGTATTTCAGTAGGGGTTTCTATACAAAAGTTGTAGTATTTTATCATTTATGGTGCGACTTGTAAACAAAATTAAATTATCATCAATTTTTTATTTTATTCTTAAGAAAAAAATAGTTTTATGATAGCTACATGGAGCTATTATAGCCCGATCGAACTATCATAGCTCGATCTGAAGTTTTCCCCAACCTGTTGGTGTTTAAAGGGAAAGAAAAGATGGCGCCCTTTTTAAGATACTTCCAAGAAGTCTCTTATTGTTACGGTAACTGCTGTATTTACCACCGCTTTGCAACCTACTGTCCTGTTCACTAAATCCAGAGAAGAACTTTGCTATAAATTATTATTTCCGAGAATTTACCTCCTTTAGTCGTAACTGGAAATTAACTTCAACTTACCCTATCAGCTGCCTTTATGCCGCAATATGAAAAATGAAAATGTCTACGGGAAATTCCCATGTTGATTTCAAGCAGCCGTCATATTGTTCTCCGTGTCAACAATAGTAAACAGTGACGTCAGAGCCTCCAACGTCACGCATTTTCAGCGATTTTACTATAGAAAATCCCCATAGACTTTTTATTTTCCATCCTATTTCTAACTTAACTGACGCACAGCCAAAACAATGGTATTTTCTGTTACGACTATAGGAGTACTATAAAATTGATATCTTTTGGGAAGATGACAATATCATATTTTAGAGAAAACTGAGAAAACAGGGCGCTCTAGAATTAGTGAACAGGACAGTATAACTTTCAAAATATAGTGCTTTTTCTAATTTAGGAACACATGCAAGAACAAGGATATTGTCCTTCTTGAGAAGAATTTAATTTTATATAAAGTAAATGTATCACAAAAAATGAACTTCAAAATTTCTTGCTTTCACTGCACATTGGTGGCGTAATAATATAAATAATATATTACTTCTGATGAGAGTAACTTACAAGAGTTGTCTTCCTTATATCTATGATGAAATAATAAGAAACAAAAGTAGAAACGAAGCATGATCTTGTTGAAAGAAATAAGAAAAAATGAGAATTTTGGAAATTAGAAAGAAAAAGAAATGAGAATTTTTAGAAATTACCGGCAATAATCATGATAATACAGGTTTTTTTTAGGGTCTGTAGGGGGCCGAAATTCGGCCCTATTCCCATGCCAAAAAGTGGTCCTTTTTTCTCAGTTTTAGACCTAAAAATTCCCATTGAATCTTAACTCCAAAACGAGAAATGCATTTCCAATTTACGCATCATAAACTGAAAGGAAAGCGAAAGTTGAACAAACATGTGTTAGTGTAACTTCAAGAGGGATTCAGAGCATAATTCTCAGTCTGACATTTGCAATAAATACATCAATGGTGATTTCAACACCAAGAGATGACAATCATCAAGAATGTTGTTGGTGTATAGAGGGGAGGGGGGTTACAAAAAATTAAAAGATGCTCAATATTGGTTGAAAAAAAGCTTTTAGATCAAATCTTTTATAATTTGCATGAATATATCTCTTTTTGTGGTTTGAAATTTAATTCCCAGCCATAATCCCATTCATTTGAAAAATGACCCTTTGAAGTCTTTGTACTTTCTTAACAAATGGCTTTGAAAATCAAGGAAAATGGCCCATACACTTAACAAATAGCTTTGAAAATCAAGGAAAATGGCCCAAACACAAAATTTCCTACCCAATCACTGAGTTACACAATGATATGGATATTTGTCATGCTTTTCATTGGAGTTGTACCGGTACATGGTAAGCGGATCAAGAATAGGTCTAAGGTCAATTTATGGCAGTGAAATTCATAGAAAGTCTGATAAAGAAAGAACTTTTTAAAATTTGTATTAAATTTTCTGTTAGAGATCAATTTTAAATAACTCCCCCCCCCCCCCAAAAAAAAAGGGTAAATCACATGTATAATTTCTGTGAGTAAGAACAATGTCAAATTCATATTTTGGTATTTTTCATTTCATTGAGTTCAGAGACATAAGTCATATGATAGTCAATTACTCAATAATAACCATGTATAATGTGCTCAAATTCATTCGTATATATTGATGTACTTTTCAGGTCTCTGACTGGACAGGTGCAACTTATCAAGACAAAAGATATCTAGGTGAGAAAATAATGTGAAGAAAATAAGCCATTGTTTATTTTCTATCCAAATTGGATCCATTATTTGGACCTGTTCCCATTAAATGTGTATTGTGTTCCATCTATGCATTCCTTTTGACAGGACTTTTATTAGCCGAGTTGTAAAACTCGGCTCTTAATTCATGTGAGACAGGTGGATGGGCGGGTGAGCGGGCATCAACAATTGGTTTCCAGACTATAAGTCAAGTATGATACATGGTAGTGCAATGAAAATTCATACACTTACTCACCATGAGTCAAGGATGACCCCTATTGGGGTTTAAAGGTCAAGGTCAGGACTCTGATGATTGAACATGGTTTTCAGACCATATTAGAGCCTGTATTGTAACCAACATTGTATGATCATGGAATTTTCCAGAAATGTTTCCCATGTACCAAGGATGACCCCTATTGAGTTTGGTATCAATCCGTCGAAGGTCCAGGTCATAGGACTTGGATGATTGAAGATGGTTCCCGAACCATGTTAGATCCTGTATTGTACCTATGATCATGAAACTTGCCAGAAATGTTTCCCATGAATCAAGGATGACCTCTATTGATTTTGGGGTCAAAGGATCAAAGGTCAAGGTCACAGGACTCTTATTAATGAAAATGGTATCCGGACAATATTTGAGCATGTATTGCACCTATGATCATGAAACATGTCAGAAATGTTTCCCATTAATCAAGGATGACCCCTATTGATTTTGGGGTCAAGGGTTAAGGTCACAGGACTTCGATTATTGAAAATCGTTTCTGGCCAATATTTGAGCATGAATTGCACCTATGATCATGAAACTTGCCCGAAATGTTTCCCATGAATCAAGGATGACCCCTATTGATTTTGGGGTCAAATGATTAAAGGTTAAGGTCGTAGGATACACATGACAGAAAATGGTTTTAGGACCATATTAGAGCCTGTATTGCACCTATGATCATGAAACTTGCCAGAAATGTTTTCCATGAATCAAAGATGACCCACATGGATTTTTGGGTCAAAATGTCAAAGGTTAAGGTCACAAGACTGGGATAAGTGCAAATGGTTTCTGAACCATATTTGAGCATGTATTTCACCTATGATTATGGAACTTGCCAGAAACGTTTCCCATGAATCAAGGAACACCCCTATTGATTTTTTGAATTTTTAACATTTGGGTCAAGTTTGTTAAAAATAATATCCATAAGGTTCATATGCAAAATTACAAAAGAATGAACAGAAAAGGTGTATATTATTTAATTTATGGATGGTAGTATACTAGTATGTACACATTTATCTTAGTATAAAATGTTAAGTACATGTACATATTTGTAGGGAAGTATTCCTCAGCATTCGGTGGAGGCGGTAGTCAGTATGCTTACTACCATGAAGAAGATGAAAATAGCTTCCAGCTTGTCGACACATCAAAGATACAGAAACCCCAGTATCAGCGGGGGCGTAGGGTATTCCAACAGGTATCACATCTACATACTTCATAAGTCCCCTACTGGCAAAGCTGAAGGATATATTAGCTTACTTTCAGTCTGTCTATACATTTGTTATTAAATTTCAGTTTCCATGAAGTTTTCTCCACAATGGAGATATTGTCATTATTATGTAGGTGAGTTTTGAAACATAGTTCTGTCTTAAATAGTTGCAGATCAATTTTAAAAATTGTCATGGTTGACTGGTCATTTTTATTCCCCCCCCCCCCCCACCACCACCAAAAAATGGTGGAAGTATATAGTGATTCACATATTATGACTGAGCTAAGTTGGTAGGAGACATTACATTGCTTGCTGCTCTAGAAATTTTGCTTATTGATGAGTTGTTTCTCTACCATAATAAACATGCAGGTTTGAATATTAGGACCCAGCATTGTAATGTGAGATGGTAATTATAAGACAACAGTTGACTGATTTATTGATCTCTTGACTAGAATAAACAGAGACGGGAGCGAGAGAGGAGACAGCAACAAGCTGCGGCCAACATGCAGATACAGTCAAAGATGCAGAAGAGTAGAGAAAGGTGAGAAATGACATAAGACACCAGAAATTACAATGTTTCCTTCAAAAGGTCAATTACCGCATATAACGGTGTAGTTTTTATGAAAAGATCATTCACTGTAGAAATGGTGCTGGACATTATTTTTGTTTTCATGTAGATATAAAGATTAAGTCTTATTATTGTTTAATATGATTATAGGGATCGCCAGAGGTTACTAAGGAAGTGGCAGAAACAGTTTGGACGGCAAATGCAAGAAAATCGTCAAAAGGTTTGTGTTATTACAACAGTATTCACCATTGTACATAGGATAAAGAGGCTTGTCACTGGCATTCATTTACATGTATGTCACAGCCATACTATTGTGACATTTGTATTGAAACAAAAATCTAAATGTATTGTTAATGTCATTTTTTTGTGGAATTTGCAGGTTGCATATTTTCATGGGGACTTAATTTTGTAAACCACAATATGTTTGAAAGATAATTCTTAAAAACCTTTAAAACAATTATTTTGCATGAAAATGCTTTGCCTGAAGGGCTTCCTGAAATCAACCAGTAACCCTATGAATTGATTTCATTGCATAGTTTTACTCCAATAACTTGTGACACTACATGTATCTATGACACTGTATGCTTACAGTCTTGTTTCTTGTTTCCAGGCTCCGTTGAAGCACAGAGATGCCTCTGTTCAAGTGAAGGACAACTGGGATGTGGTAGAGGAGATGGACTTCCCACGACTTGCTAAGCTCAGTCTGCCCAGTATTGACGATGGAGAGGATCTGTATGTATCTATTATCTAATCATATATTTTACTGCTTTTGACTATGATTGATTTTTCAAGGTCAGGGGGTCAACAGTCAAGGTCATATGATTGAACCAAAGTCATATGACCTTGAACTTGACCTTGAAAATCAATCACTGATCAAGGACCAAGGAGGCAATTTAAAAATTAAAAAAAACAAAACTTTAGAGACTTTAAGATGTCATCTTTGTCAGTTGTGCCAAAGTGTTTTCAGTAACAGGATGAGGAGTTAGAAGATATATCACATATTGGAGTTACATGTACTTTATAGAAATATTGAGCTCAGTATTCAAAACCTCAAAAAAGACTTGATTTGATTGTTGATTTCATAGAATATTTATAGATCATGTATACCACCTAGCTTGTTGTAAAAACATATTATTTGGTAATTAGAAGTATATTATATGCGACTTTGTGTGCGTACTCAGTTTTCAATGATTTATCATTTGCCTGTCGTATTAACTCTTTAAGATTAAAATTTTCCTTTCTACACTCTATTTTGACAGGAGTATTTATATTCGTCGGTACGTAATATCGTCAAGAGAGGCACCGACGAAAATGACGAAAATTGGTACCTGACGAATAAAAACCAATTTACAGTAATTTGATTGTTGATTTCATAGAGTATATATACATGTAGATCTTTGTCTTTGTAGAATGACGACTTAATTTGATTGTTGTTTTCATAGAATATACATGTATATACATGTAGATCTTTGTCTTTGTAGAATGACTTGTGGTGAGATGGAGTATTATGATAAGACATATGACAGAGTAACAACCAAGAACGAAAAACGACTCAAGAGAATCGACAGAATATTCCATAAAGTCACCACTACAGATGACCCCATTATCAGACAGGTACATGTATATATTATGTAATTTTTGCTAGAGAAAATTTTTAAGGACTAAAGCGGTTTGATTGTTTATTCAAACTTTTTAATTTGTATCGTATAAGTACATGTACACTATCACTATTTATTCAGTTTATTTATTTCTAAAATAATAACACTTACAATTTGAAGACAAAAGACAAGAAAGACATTCAAAATAAAGGATGAAATTTAAATATTTGTATTTGTTAACTTGCATATAAAATTTGTATGTATTCAAAAGCAACAAGGATAACAGAACATTTAGAACTCATTTCTCATGAATTTTTTTATGCAATCATTTATACAGTTGGCTAAATCCTCTGGGAATGTATTTGCCACTGATGCTATCCTTGCAACTCTGATGTGCTGTACGAGGTCTGTCTACTCATGGGATATTATAGTCCAGCGCGTCGGCAATAAGCTATTTTTTGACAAGCGTGATGACTCCGAGTTTGATCTGCTGTCCTGTGAGTGAAACAGCCACCGAGCCACCTCAGGACGAGGGCAACAGCATCAACTCTCCACGTAACCTGGCTCTGGAAGCAACCTTCATCAACCATAACTTCTCTCAACAAGTACTAAAAATGGTAAGATATTACAGCAGAATTCGCAATGAGGATTTACCCTCAACCATACAATAATTTGTTCATTCTTAGGTTCTCTCATAAGTGATCACAGATTCATACTTCCAGAAATTACTTCTGTATACATAGAGTTATTGGCTGTGTATTAGCCTTCACTACTTTCGTGCTCAGCCTCGTACAGCGAAAGTTTGTCTCAGTGAATGAAAATACCGAAGGCATAACTGAATGGAACCAGAGATGAATTCGGGAATTGATGTCCATGCGAAAAGTTTACTTTTAAAAAACAGTGAAAGAAAGTACTAGCAAATGATTTTACTTATACAGTATATAAAAGTACAGTATATAATAGAGAGGTTGAGCAAACTGAACTTGTACGTGTACGGGTACGTCAAATACGTTTATGACGTCATCTCTTTTTGCGTTCCCCGCACCTGTGCTACACATTACAAGCTTGGTAAAACGTGTAAAGCGGTAAGTACATGTTTATGATAATTTGTAGATTTTATAATAAACTGAATGCAGGTAACCAATAGAAACCTATATTCAATTTATTTGGGAAGATATGTCCTTTCTGGATATTAGAAGGAATTGCAAATAAGATGTATCATAAATTAAAGAAGAACCTTCAAAATTGACCCAAAATTTTATTCTTGAAGTTTAATTTGTATGTTATATACATATGACGACATGGATTAGAAAAAATTAATTCACCGTTTTTG
This sequence comes from Pinctada imbricata, assembly GCA_033119305.1. NCBI lineage: Eukaryota > Metazoa > Mollusca > Bivalvia > Pterioida > Pteriidae > Pinctada > Pinctada imbricata. Next base: position 83,286,741 of record VSWD01000010.1, read on the forward strand.
CTGAATGTTCCTCACCTTTAAAATCTAGACGCCGAGTTCTTGACGAATATGCAGTCGTAAACAAAACATAAAAGTACATGTATGTCACGAAAATGTATATATGATTTTCACGTATCAGTACGCGATGTGACATCTGCTCAACCGCATAATCTCAACGGGTAAAAAGATAAAGTGTAAATCCACGTACAAGTTCTCGTACAGGTACAAGTTGGGTTTGCTTAACCTCTCTAGTAGCAAAATAGTCTTGAATAAAGTCTTATGTTATGTGTTATTTTAACACAGTGAACATGATATTTATTATTGACAATAACTTTTCAGGGAGAGGAGAAGTACAAGTTTGATAAAAACAATCCATTCGTACAGAATGATGAGATGTCTAATGTAGCATCAGTGGGATACAGGTAAACTTTTTCTCCTCTGTATAACATATTACATGAGTTCAGTACCAATATCATCTGCTACTTCATGACAGGGTTTGAAGATAACTTTTCTCATTTAGTGCTTAAATAATTTTCTAAGAACTACCAACTTCTATGTTCAAAGCAAAGAGTTATACAAGGATAATTTTGTCTGTTCATGTATCCATCCTCTTGTACATGTACAATGTACGTGTATCTTGTAGTCACATATCTGTCTCATTGTCACACATTTTTGCTCTTTCACATTAATTTTTAATATGATATTTTTCATAAATCAGCCAAACTTGCTTGAAATGTTCATATTTAGAATCAGCATCCAGATGTCAAAGTCCAATATTAGGATTGTAATATTACAGAAAGATTATATGTGTATAGTTAATTTTTATTTTCAAATTTTAGGTATAGGAAGTTTTCTCTAGGAAACGACATAGAGCTGATAACAAGGACGGAGCATGATGCCGTATTAATTGGTCCTAACTCGGAGCTTCAATATATGAACATCAAAACATTAAATGAGTGGGATTCTAGGGTATGTACACCTTTAATAATTAATAATAATTTTGAAATTTGAAAATCTTCGAATTCCTTGTTAATTTTAGGTGAATGAAAGGTGTATGTTTGATTTTTAAAATTGAAAAAAAGCATACATGTAATGTTATTACACAATTCATATATTGCATTAAAACTTTTTGATTTGATCTACAAAAACTCATGTGTTAATATGTTTGTATCACATGTAAAAAAGCTAAGATAAAATAAGATTTGTTAAAAGTTGGCATGTCGAAATAAGAAGTACAAACATAAGCTCTGCTGAGCTTTTAGACTGACATAAAATGTAGTTCACTAAGATTTACATTTATTTTCACAATAGTTTAGTGGAGGAGTGGACTGGAGAAGTAGGCTAGATACTCAGAGAGGTGCTGTGTTAGCGACAGAACTGAAAAATAACAGCTGTAAATTAGCTAAATGGACTGTGTGTTCTCTACTGGCAGGATCTGACCAAATCAAATTTGGGTTAGTAAAAATAACTACTATCCACATTGATGGTTTCTGAAATTGTAATATTTTTCAGTAAGGTCAATACCTTTTTGTACACTTCATCTTGTAAATTCTAGCATATGTTTACCAGTTGTATCTTAGATAGCAATAGTGTAATATTATTATTATCACTATGATAAGGACATTTAATTCTGAGCTTAATGAGTGTATTGAGTATGACTCTGATGTTGTAGAAAAATTTCATGAAAACACTAATGAGTATTACTATATGTATATGGTATGTATTCTATGATAGCAGAAATGCCAAAACTTCAAGATTGATCATTCTTAATCTCTATCTGATATTTGTAGCTACGTATCTCGTGTTCACTATCGTGACACATCGAAGCATGTGATACTTGGTACACAGCAGTTCAAGCCTAATGAGTTTGCCAGCCAGATAAATCTAAACATGGAAAATGCCTGGGGAATACTCAGGTGTATTATAGATACCTGTATGAAACTGAAGGAGGGAAAATACCTCATCATGAAAGACCCCAACAAGGTCAGTGTTACATGTATAAACACAACATGTCCACAGATTGGATCATTCTCACATTACAGCTGCAGACTTGCATTTAGACATGCCAAGACCTGATCAATATATGTAACTTGTCACTATGACTTCAAAAGAGCTATGACACCTTATGAAGAAATTTTATCAAAAGTTGTGATGTCAAGTCTATAATGCAAGTCTAGCAGTAATATGAAAATGGTCCTTTTAAATCTTGGAGTAAATCTCATATACATGTACAGTCTAACCTGTATTTAGCAGTCACCCAAGGGATACCATGAAAGTGACCTCTTAACAGAGGTGACCTTTTAATAAAGGTTTTTAAATAACCATGCTAAAGTACACTTGTTCATAATACAAACAGGAATTTTCTGTTTCAAGTATTGTATTGAACAGTATTGCATTAGTACGTGAATAATGTCATTTCATTAATTTTTGTATCATTGCTGACATGCATTTAGTAATGAAAATCTTTCGTCTTTTGAAATTGCTGGCACATGAAATAAAGGTATGAAGTATCATCATAAAATGATGAATAAAACGGTCAAATGCAAAATGTACGTATGATTTTAAAAAGTTCCTGATGTATGTCTGTCTTCCATTCACAAGAGAATAACTTAATTTTTCAATCCAGTCTTGAATGACATCATTGCCATCGTCGTGCACCCCTTTCAGCTCTCGTGGTACCAGGGATATACGTCCCTGGTGGTACCGAATACGATTTTATTACGTTTTATAAACGCTGAGAGCCATCCAATAGATGCTTTAAAGGTAATATTGAGGTATTTTGAGAATGATAGGGCCCGTTTTTTTGATAATGAAAAAAAAATGTAATTGTAGGCGGATTCAAGAGGAGAGGCGGGGTCGTCGGGTGTCCCCCCCCCCCCCCCTTCCGGCACAGACCCAAAAATTTCCAAGAACAAAAATATTTTGACCCACTTTCAGTAAAAAAATCGGCAAAATTCGTTCCTTGACCCCCGGCAAAGGAGCGCTAAATTCTTCACTGGAAAAAGAAACCCCGAAGGTCTCACAAATAAACTGACTTAAAAATATTGGCAGATTTAAATGTTAATGGCATAGATCAGGAAAGTAAATTCCTCGGTAGATAAGACTTTAAACGGAGGCATGCGGGCGAATCATAAAATGACAATGAATAGTTATTCATCAATATTATTATTTGACCGTGAATTTTTCGGCCTTTTAGGACAAAGACGTTACAGATGCGAGAAGAAATATTACGCGCAAAATAGATATTGGACAGTGTCCGTTCTTTTGATAATAGGCCAATGCCTGAAACCATTTTCACGTCAGCTTGTTGCCAGACTTTTGCTTTTTTCTTTTTCGGTCTCCCGCAACATCATGTTCAGCAGTTCCTTTACGAATTTCAGCCTTCCGTTTTAAGATTCGGGACCTTGAGTCCTCAAACACCTAGTTCGATCGCAATAGGTGATTGGTCTTTCACTTTTCATTACTTTTATTGCGTCTGAACGCTCATTTAAGAAGTTAGAACATTCCATTTTAATTCATTTGTTGTTGTTGTGATAGTTTTATACCTGATGACGAGTTATAAAGTACCCGATTACAATGTACATACAAACAGTTCAATCAATTACCGCTGACCACTGCAGGCCTTAGATACAATGTTTGTACAAGTAATTTGGGGCAATTTAATTACGGGGGACAGTACTGTTGAATTTTGAAGTCCAAGCCACCCACCGCTTAATTAGAGTCGAATCGGCGACTTGGGCATTGAAAGGGGTGACTGCAGACCGCGTTACTGAGGTGACTGCTTATTAGGGTACAATATCATAATAAAAATGGTCGGGAGGGATTCAGAGTGACCATTCAGAGGAGGTGACTGTTTATCAAAGGTGACCGCTTCTACAGGTTAGACTGTACATTCATAATTATACTCTTAAGATTAGTAGTTTAGAGAGATCTTTTGACATCCACTAAAATTGCTATGGTAGAATAATTTGAAAATGTTTCATATATTATTTGGCTGTTGTTTAGGTCTATGACAGGAAAAAATCTTATTTTGTGTTTGAAACTGAGAGAGATATTTTGTATGCTGGTTTCTACATGATCTGTCATTGTATTTTTGTAATTCATCTTTTCTTGGAGACACTCTATTTGTACTGGGTAGTAAATTAGTGTATTCTTTGCAATATGATTCATTTTCAATGTACATGTACATGTATTTCATTTTATTTTGACAGCCTGTTATGAGGATTTATGATATACCTGATGACACATTCGAATCTGATGAAGACGAAGATGATGATGACGATGACGATGATGATGACGATGATGATGATGAAAGCAGTGAAGAGGAAGGCAAATAGAAGGTACATATTGTCTTTGATGTTATGTGCACTAGATTTGATATTATGTACATGTATATGTACCAATCTTGAACATTTTGATTCATCACTTGTCTTTTGATTCCTAATATATCAAAATCAGACTTGGTGTACAGCTTTGACATACACAATGGAAGAAAAGCTATGTGTATCAAGATTTCATGTTTTGTGTTTAAGGAGAAATCCACCTTTACTTTCTCTTTCTACTTACAGAAATTTGCTGTTCATTCTGAATTTGATATTTAAAAGAAGTTTCATACATAGCATCGTTGGTTATATTAAAATAAAAGCCTGTTTTGATGAAACAAAAAAATTTTTTGAAATTTTTCAAAATAGCCTTTTCTGATGAAAAAAAGGGTTTATTAAAATCTTTCTGCCATTATATGAAGAGCTGACCTACTTATGTTCTACATTGAATTAATTATTAATTTTTGTTTTTTTCCTATTTTTCAGAATGTCATGTGAAACATACTGGTAGAAATTCTGAAAAAAGCCTCTTGGAGCAAATTTTACCCAAGAAAAAACATTGACCATCTTTGTACTGTAATGATTTGGATCAAATTGTACTATGATGAATTTACTTTCTATCTCAGTGAGTGCTAAAGAAACAACATTCGTGTATTTAAATTATCACCACCTTTTAAATGTACATATTCAAATGTATTTTGAAGCTTAAACTATTTATTGGCAATTGTATGAAGCTTGAAATAGATCTAAATTTCTCGAGAGAGTTGTGTTTACATTTTTCATTACATCACCTGATAGATTATATTCTTAAGTATAGGACCATGTAAGAATCAGGTAGGGGTGATACATGTACATCAAAATTTTTTGCAAAACTTTTTTTTCTGTTTTGAGACATGTGGTACCAATCAAACATATGATATTCATTTCTCAAGGTAGCGATGGTGAAGCGAGATATTCACCTCATAATTTATAAAAAATATGGTGAGAAAAATTTCTCTATATAATTCAACCAAATTTGCTACCTCTATAACTTTCTTTACCATCCAAGTATGAGGAAAATTCCTTCAGAACATTCATATGGACGCTGATCTGAAAACATTTCAAGAGAAAAAAAGTTCTGCATAAAATTTAAGGTTATTCAACTGCCTGATCCTTACATGGACCCGTACTTAAGATAACATTGAAGATGTCTACGTGTAATATTACATAGTATAGTTTATTTGACTTAAGCCCTTAGGCTCATCAGCATAATGATATCTAGTAAGTTCTCATGACTGTCGGCCACTGTTCATGTTATCATAGATGGTTGGAGAGTAGGATAGTTTGCTAGACTATGCTATGATACACAGATTTGGCTCAACATATTTATGGAATCATTGTCTGGTGTTCAGATAGGGGGAAAATGTTGATATTGGAATTTTTTATGGACACATTACACCACATGAAAGATATTGATAACAACTGCTAATCAACTTATACATGTATCTTATATCTATTATCCTGCATAGGGACATCAATGTTTTATACATACATGTATGTTTGTCCATGTTTGATGTCAAGTTTCTCTTATTTATCCTTAAAAATCATAGATGATATGATGAAGTAGAGTTGCATGATTTTAAATTCAATTTTCTCAGGAAGTTCATCAACCTTTTTATAGGAGTTACCCATTGTGAAATGATGACACTTGTCGATTTTCGAGGTTAGGGGTGAAATGTCAAAGTCACAATGGGCTGTAATAGAAAAAAAAAAAGTTGCAAACTCCAGGGATCACAGTTTACTTTCGATGTTCAATCTTTGCAAATCAGTTGTCTTTGGTTAGAGGACAAACTCATCAAATTTTCAAGATCAAGGGTTACCAATTCACAATAAATGAAAAAACCCATGTATGCACTCTAACCTTTGTGTGAGTTTTGCATTGTGGGCAGACAAAACCTGTTGATTTTCAAGTTCATGGTTCAAAGGTCAAGGTCACACTTTGTAGTGATGAATAAACACTGAATACTGCAAACTTCACAGTTTAACATCCTTTGCATGTGAGTAGTTTCCTGTGGTGAGAGGACAAGACCTTTTTGAATGGTAATGTTCGTCTGCATCAACAATTTGGTTTAGCTATAATTGTGTTTAGGTTAGTTGTGAATGATCTATAATGGGTACAATCTTCAAACATGGTATAGAGATAAAGCATAGTTAAAGGATCTGAATGCAGGTATTGTTTTTTATCTTGACCTTGAGGTTTGACCTTAACCTTGAAAAAGTTCAGGTTAGTTGTGAAAGAACTATAAGGCTGCATTCAATGTCAAACTTTGTATAGAGGTCAAACAGAGTGAGATGATCTGAAAGCAGAAATTGTCCTTGACCTTGAAAAATGTCATTTAAATTTTGTGTTTAGGTTGGTTGAGTAAGAACAATAGGGGTACACTCTTCAATCTTGGCATAGAAATGAAGCAGAGTGAGAGTTTGATTATGACCTCGAATATGTAATTTTGCATTAAGGTTAATTGTGAAAAAAAAACCATAAGGGCTACAATCTTCAAACTTAGTAAAGAGGTAAAGCATAGTGAGAAGATCTGAACACAAGTATTGTCTTCAACCTTGACCTTGATGATTGACCTTGCTTGAATATGTACCAATACTATATGAAATTTTGCATGGAGATGAGATTACTTTATTTCAGGTATGACCTTGACTTGGCCATTTGACCTTTAAGATACAATTTTGTATTTGGCCTTGAGGATTGACCTTGACCTCGAAGATATAATATTGAATTAGACTAAATTGTGCCAATACTATATAAATCTCACATTGATACTTTGAATAGAGATATCAATATTACACTTTGTTGCTTTCAATGGACGTAGAGGTTTAAAAAAATCAGCGTCGAGGTAATTGTTGTGTCTATTGTTGGCAGGTGTTTTCATTATATTTGGTATATACATAATGTAGCAAACATAAATTACTTGCGGATTATGTTTCAAAAATATTTATTTGGACTATTTTATGTTGAAAATATTTGTATGCCTTTCCACATGGTCTTGTCTAATTATTGAAAAAATAAGCGTTTGTAGTCTCCAATGATGTTACCATGACCCTTGATGTATGTCTGTACTGATCATGTCACGTTGTTTGGTAGGATTTCTTTTGTTTAATATTTCGGGCTAGATACGGGAAATTGAATTACACATAGATATATTCCAGTCTTGTAATAAAATACCGGTAACGCTCATTTCTATCAATAAAACAAGGAACGATATCTTATATTAGACTGATTTGGTTTATACAAAATTCAGGGGATGCGACTGACAAATTGAAATATTTTTCATTACGGAGCTGACGTGACTATTTTCACAATGCGACACATACGTTACTCGATTATTAATTATAAACTCGTGCGACATATACGTCATTCGATTGGTAAACCCCTACAAGAAATGTATGTGATTAAAAAATTGAAATTATATTCACAGCAGATCACAAGGTGTGTGCACATAATCCGGATAATCACAGAGTTGTATTTATAGTAATTTCCGAATGCTTAGTCCAGTAGAACTTTATGATATGCTTTGGTAGCGGGATATATTCTTTCTACGAGGGCTGATTGATATGTTGTGATCCTCGTATTGAAGGAGATACACAGGGATGTTCTTTTTAAGTCCTGCTATTCTCTGACTATATAAGGACATGTACCCAAGGACTGGCCTCATTTCGTCAATTTAAATCGACGAGGTAAAACTCTAAAGCAAACATGACAAGCTGCTTTTGCAAAATGGACAAAGTCGGTGAAAGGGCAGTGATCCAATATATGCATAAAAACACCTAAGGATATCCATAATGATATGGTAACAACACTAAGGAAAGTTTTGTGCTCATACATGCTTTATTTATCTATTACAGCTAGATTATTTGTAGAATTAATCTATCATCATTAAAGCTATTACAAATGCATATATCCTTCGATGCCATTTCGTTTACAAATAACCGTTCACATTAAAAACCAAATTTCGTTGCGTTTTATGAAATCGAAAGTTTGGGATGTGTGTACATGTATTACAAGACAGCTAGATATGTTTTTTTTTTCTACATAGTTCTATCCCCTCCTCTTCCATCAGATAGTTCTCCTATTCTGTCAAATGAAATTACATGTACGTCTGTCAGTCTTTTAAGGGGCAACACTCAACAGTGTCGGTATAGCAAGTTTACTTCTCGAGACTCTGTTAAAACGCGGAAGTCATTGTAAAACAATCAAACAATTGAAAATTTCTGACACTTATGATACGAGTTGTCGTTACTCTCAGGCGAAACCTAGCGGTCGTTGAAAGGCCTAACAGAAGATCTTGAAATGAGAAAGTTTTCGGCCCGTTGGGTACCAAGACTTCTGACAGTTGATCAGAAGCATTATTCTGTTTTCCATTAAGTTGGATTATCTGAATAAATTGAACTTGAAGCACACCAGGTGCACTTTATCGCGTGCTAATCTTAACCTTCATGAGGGAGATCCTGTCTTTTTTTTCAAAGATTTGTCACTTAGATGAAACATGGGTCCATGGGCATTTACCCCAAAGGCCAAACAACAGTCGAAACAGTGGAAGCACCCTGGCTCAACCCGGTCAAAAAATGCAAAGACTGTTCCTGCAGCTGCGAAGGTTATGGCATCGGTTTTCTGGGATGCAGAAGCTATTCTGCCGATATATTATCTCCAAAAAGGACAAACAACCAATGGCACATACTATGCTTCACTTCCGACACAGTTACGGGAAAATATTAAACTTAAGCGCCGCGGAAAGCTAACTGTGTTGTTCCATTAGGACTATGCTCCTGTTCACAAGTCTGTCATTGCCATGGCTGCCATTCATGATTGTGGCTTTAATTTGATTGATCATCCTCCTTATTCACCTGATCTCGCACCATCAGACTTTCATCTATTCCAAAAACTGAAAGCAGCTATTTCTGGCACCCACTTTCAGTCCGATGATGACGTCATACTTGCATTGAATGGCTTTTTGAACAGTCAAGATTAGGACTTCTTTAATGGCATTGAGGCCATGAAACACGGGTGGCAAAAGTGTATAGATACTGAAGGGGATTAAGTAGAAAAATAATGCAAAATGTCTGATAAGATTCAAATCCTTCCATACGAGGCTCACAACATATCAATCAGCCCTCGTATATAGTGGTAGTGAAATTGTCTGTGGTTTTATAATCAGTAATATTAATATGTATCATAACAGATTTTTAATATTTCAATGAAAATCTACAGAATTGTTGTATACTTTGATATCCTGATCTTTGAATTTTTAAATTGTTTTATACATTGTGTACATAGATCACGCATTCCTTGTACTCGGGAAGAACAAATGGTATGGGACCATATAGAGTCCCCTGGGTGACGTGCGTCATAGAAAGCCATGTGACTGTGATATACCGGACCAGGGTACTAGGGAGGATTTTATTGCTGATCATCGAGTATTCTGCATGTCATTGTAGATAACATTTAAAAGTACACTGCTACTGGAATATAAAAACAAATTGATTTTAGAACTATATCAAGAACTTTACGCGCAGTATGTCGTATTCTATATATATGTAAGTAAAGTGCAGGTAATTCTAATTTGAACGATTACCTACAGCCTCACAGAAAGGATCGTGCTAAAAAAGTCAGGACCAAGGTCCCCTCACCGCTGGGCTGTTATGGCTACTACATAAACTGGCTTTATTGTCCGTATGATCGTGTGTGAGAGGATGTCCCTATTCAGGACATTGTAAACTCCTTAGATGTTCAAATTATACATAGATATGAATATTAAAACTTTTCCACGGGAGGTTAAGCTAACTTTCAAATGACAAAAAGACATACTAGAACAGTGAAAGCCTTTCTAATTCTCCTAAAAAATTGTCCTGTAATATTTTCTTTTGATAACTCAATCGCTGTAAATTAATAGGAATTGTAACGTCATGCTAACTAGTTCGTTTTACTTAGTTTTCAGATTGAAATAGATAAACTTGATAGTCCTTCCATTCTCCTCTCCTATGACACCACTTTAGGGTCGTGTATAATTTGCTGTGAAAATTTGTGAATGGATCCCAGCAGGCCTAGGTTAAAATTGTACATTCTTTATGAATGAGAAAGATTGTGTTCTCCTCAGGCCATACGACACGCCCAGCGGGCACGGAACGTATGACCACAGGGGAGGCTACTTTGGTCACGCCTCGAGTTCACGTGGGTACGAATAATTTATACAGCGAAGATGACAGGACGCGCTAGCCATACCCTTTGTCAGATTTTTATTATAAATATAAAGCATTCACAATTAAGTATGCGCTTGGATTAATTGATATTTCAAACTATTTTTTAAACCTCAAAATGTTAGAAGACTACAAAATCACAATAAGAATGGTTAACAACTTATTTGTAAATCTTTTGAAGCATATTCTCGTACCAAAAAAAGCAAAAACAAAACAAAAACAGAAATAAAATGAATATAGAAAATAAAAAAACAAAACAAAAAGAAAAATTCACATGTTGAATAGTAAACAATATTATCTGTAACCACGTCATGTAAACAGATAGCTTTTTTCAATATATATTTTTTCTTAAAATCGAAATTCTATGTATGAACATTTTCAACTTAAAAATGAATTACCCTTTTTTTTATTCGAAATGCAATGCCGATGAAAGAGCAAAAAGTAATGATAACTAAAAACGATAAATAAATAAAAAAAAAAAAAGATATATGTAAAGAATTATTTCTAGACAATTTTGTTATCTCGAAATCAACCGATACAGTCATTACGAGTTTGTTTTCTCGACATTATGAGATACTTTTCTCGAAATTATCAGATATTTCTGTCGTTTAAACCAGTACTGTGCTTAGCATATTTTCTAATTATTAAGAGGAAACGATATGCATGTAAAGCATAAGTTTTGTTTCAAAGCGTGCGTGATTTATGACTGGATTTTAATTTAAGGTTATCTAATTAAAATTTTCAAAGTCTTTTTTTATCTCGAGATGATTGATAGATGTAAATATTTGATTTTAATTTAAGGTTATCTAATTAAAATTTTCAAAGTCTTTTTTTTATCTCGAGATGATTGATAGATGTAAATATTTGATTTTTAGGTAAAATTTGAAGCGATTTCATGATTTTACTTCATACAAACTTGACAAAAATTGGAATGATATAAAGTCTTATAGAACTGAATTATACTATCCACTACGCTCAGATCAAGGAGCTGAAATTTTGTTTTCTTTATTTCATAATTTTTTTTTATTTTTCAATATAAATTTACGTAAGCAAATTACTAAAACCATAACATAAGATGCAATTTTTCACCCATCTTACGTTTAGAATTTACTGAAAAATAATTATTTAACACCGAAAGTTACCATTTTCTTTAACAAATTAAGACCTGCATATTCTATTTAAAAAATATTGGACTAAATATTTTTCCTAATTTATCAAAACTATAAATAAAGAGCGACTCAAAAATATTCTATATATGAATATGGTACAACTGAAGTTAAAAGGTTTCCAAATTTTTAATATATCATCGAGACTGACTGAATTTTTAAATCTGATTAAATTTAATGTTTCATTTTAGAATGTCCAAACATTGTAAGCTATCTGAGGTCTTTTTTATCTTTATTGAAAACTTTTTTCGCAGAATTTTTTTTATACATTTACTTCTTTGTGATGTTTGTGCACAAATAACAAGAAAAGGGTTTTTATAATGTCTCCTAAGTTCTTCCAAATCGTATTTAACTTTTTTGAAGTAAGATATGTTTTAGCAAAACTACCTAGGGTTTTGACACACAAGTTTATCTATATATATAAGATTTGTTTCTTATCATGACTGTATTTATCTATATATATAAGATTTGTTTTTTATCATGACTGTATTTAATGATTACACCCACTCCAAATGATATGCATGCAAGCATTCTTATCATAAATCCCATTCATGAGGGTAAACATTTCTGGATGCACGGACGGACTATTTGAGGATGCACCATGTCATATTTTAGATGGAGGGCCTGGATGGTCACATTGTGTCGTAATAGTATTGGTTTTCACTAAAATGATCTTATTTGATTGCTGCTGAAACATTAAACTTTTGTATCATAAATCAACTGGAACCCGATGCAACGTAAATTACACGAGTAGATAGAATGAGGTGATACCCGTCCGATTAAGGTCCTAACAGTACAATACCAGAAATTTATAGGACTTCTCTCCCCTCCATTTCATTATTCGCTCCCGTCAAAGAAATATTTTTGCCGTCCTCCCTCTGACGCTGATCTGTATCGGGATACCCTTGTGACTCGTATCGTATAACCTCAAGAAAATAGATTTAGCAAGTTTGAATCATTAATTGTACGTGACATAACTGTAGGTCTCATCAATTAAGCGTTTTAATAAATTGAATGTAAATCTCTAAAATGGAACTTTAAAAAAGAAAGTTCACCTCATTCCATCGTGCATCAAAGAAAAATCTATTCATACATATGAATTTGTTCGATATATTTTATTAGAAAACGGAATTTAGCGCTACTGTAGTAGTCTTTTCACTATTTAATCGGAATTTAATGAAGAAGAAATGTTTGCATTGTATTTATTCTGTATTTGTCATATCTAGCTTATTATTTTCAGGCGGTACAATTAATAAAATTAAAGCATCTTATGTAATCTAAATTCTATTTGTTGTTTGGCGCCAAAAAAATTCCTCAGACCAATACGAGTAGTTCGCCAAGTCCGTGCGTGATGTACACAATAGAACGTGTTTCCTTTATCGCCACCCACAGAATTAATGTAGATAAAACAAGATATCTGGAGGGGAACGCTGCTGAGTCGAAGAAAGAAAGCAACACAATATTTCAAAATGCACTTGATGTACAACACCTTCAAAAGGAATAGAAACAGCAAGTAAAATGATAAATCCAACCGCAATCAAAGCACATTACACAGCGAACGAATTCCCTTTTTGGTTTCCGTTTGGCTCACGTTTTCCCTTTTGTTTCCAATGAAATCACAAAGAAACACAAACACACAGATATAGTGCTAGAAAGACTGTGGTAAAGACTTTCCAAAATGATAGCACTTATAAATGCAAAACAACATCAACGAATACCCAAAAAGCCACTAATGACGAATACAACCAATTTTTATACAGAATCAACACGCACACATTCTCTCTCTGAACTATCAGATGGAATAAAGTTGGTTTGAATTTATAGGACTTGAATAAAGACGTGTGCCAGGGAAGTACAGGACGGGAGTAAGTTCGCTAGGTGACACCATTGACCGTGCTTGGTACACGAGTATTTCGGGATCACCTTCGCCCTATCAGATATCCCGGGGAACAACATGCCGTCATCCCCCGCCACAAGCAGTATCATGCACTCTTTTATACTGCATGACTCCAAATGGTGCTCTTTATTTATTCTTATTTAATTCATTTTGATAGATTCCCCATCATAAACCAAAGCTAAACAGGATGAAATACCCAGTGATCGTCACTGGTTGTTCACGCTATGGTTTAACATCATATTGTCAATCCTTCTAACTACCTTTACAGGTAATCCAATTATACAGAACTTAAAATAAAGGAAGAAAAGGGGAAAAAGATAAGGGAAGGACAGTCTTGTTTATGTATTGCATGCAAATTGTACTTCGCACATATTTTTCAATGGAAGTATCATCGTCAAATTGTGCTCTTAAAGCAAAAATAAATAAGTAGATATAACAAAATAACTTTTGAATACTATTTACTCCTTTTACATTTATCTGTTGATTTGGGGAGGGGTATATGTCTACATTAAAAAATGTTCAAATAAATATACAAAATATGAAAGGTAAGTAAAGTGAAATAATGGTAAGGATGTAAAACAAATCTAGTGTCGAAACATTGTGAACCTATGGGAACGATAATATTTGGGACAAATAGTCAACCGGCAGTGATACCAACTTAGTGGTTAAAATCATCAATATTGATATACTGTATATGTTATATACTGTAAAAATCTGGTATACCATATGCGCATTACAACAAATAATGTATCATCAGTGAGGTCGGAGGAGAGGAAATCCAACTAGTATAAGAATCTTGAGCCAAATTTTATGTTTATAAATGCCAATGAGCCAGCTAAGGAAAGAGCTATGACTTCTGGGAAATATCCCTTAGTACAATAACATGTTCTGATATAAGGCGGTATGATACCTTAGCATCTTCTCCTTCCTAAACATAGTATAGAAGGAGTCTTTTGTTAATAATGGATATATCAATCATAGCTGATTAGAATCAAATTTTCTCTCTCAATATATCAACCACCAACTGATTAAGTCTGCATTCCAGACGGTGTCAAATCTAATTTATCCCTTATTTGTCTATAACCTTTGAATTTTACCAAAATTGGGAAAAAATTGTTATGTCGGATTTTCTCAGTTAATCTACTATAGATCCATCATTCTTACTTACAAGGTATTAATTAGAAAGAGATTTGCCACGAGATTTTGGTAACAAGAATCCCTGATATGACAACCTGAGCCGAGGCTTTGATCAGATAGAACATCTAAACCAGAGATGAGTAGCTTTGAGGTGTGAATAAAGATTAATATGCGGTCTGAAATTCAATACTGAGGAATTGTGCCGACATGTATGTATTGAAATGAGAAAATTGTTCCAGTCGATTTTTGAAGAACTATATTTCACTCTCATCTTGAATTTTCGTTTTACTTTTTAAGGGTTTTATCCAAACGTTATATACGAACAAAACGAACTATCCTAGTTGTATTGATTAAATAAAATGGCTACTTATAAAAAAAAAAAAAAACACACAGCAAAAAACAAAAACAAAACACAAAAATAAAACACAAAAACCCCCAAATAAACAAGCAAACAAAACAAAAACACCCCCCAAAAAACCCAAATAAACAAATTAAAAAAAAAAAAAAAGAAAAAGAGAAAAACCCAAACGAACAAATCGAACAAACAGAAATACCCCTATATTAAAAAAAAATCAAGAACGTGCCATATCCTCGACCTTGGAACCTCATAAGTATCTAGGCCAAGCTTCCTTGAACGTTTTTAGACGCGTTGGATATCCTACGTATTCCGGATAACGTGGTTGTAAAAAGCCCCACACAAATCGAACAAAAAACCTTAAAGTAAGAATGACCCACTCTTATCTTGATTTTTCATATTATTTTCATTAATATAAAGAGAAATCCAAACGTTATATACGAACGAAATGAACTATCCTAGTTGCATTGATTAAATGAAATGGCTGCTTATAAAAACAAAAAAACAAAAAACACAGTAAAAACCAAGAACAAAAACAAAATACAAAAAAAGAAAAAAAAACCCCAAAAATATAAGCGAAATTAGAATGATATTTAAATAATGATAAAAATCTTCAGCAACACTGAAAAGGCAATCTTGTATACAGATATTAGTTAAACTATTCGTCAATATGTTGCAAAATCCCAAAAAATGTGATACCTTTTGAATTTACCTGGCTATTATATTTTATAAAAGACGATAAGCGTTATCTAATTTACACATTATATCAACGATTTTACGATGTGGGTTCCCTATTGCGTACTGACGATTTATGTGAGTATACTCTCAACGGAACACCAAGGCAGCACGACCACTCAGCGATACTGGAATGTGGAAATAAAGCCTTACATTCATAACCCAAACGTCTAGAGGTACACGGGGTACATCTACCTCACCCACTTGGCCCCCAGCACTCAGACAGTAATGTTATACCAATTGATAATCTGAGCGGCTTATTTATTTTCTGATACAACACAGAAAGTTCTGTCATTGCTTTGACACATCGAAAAATGATTACATAGTTCTCTAGCCAGCCGATATCCTGTTACAAGTTTCCTCCTTAGATTTCAACTTTCGATCTTTAGCAGTATCAAATAGGAACCAAGGTACTATGTGAAGGATCGAATGATGATTGATGACCGAGACAATACAAAGATCTTTGACAGATGAGTTGGTCCTTTCGGTCATTCCGCAGTCAGTGATTCCATGTTCCTGCGGTGCGCCGCGTCAATGGCGGGAGATACTCTTACAGAATTGCATAATGTCCTCCAACAGGCACTTTCATTTTTCTGGTGCGTTTCAATTTATCAAAGACCTTTGATCGTCTATCATGTACAAGATTAGCGCGTACATTGATGCAAATTTCGGAAATCTCTTAAATTATATTGATATAATTTGTAACAAAGGTAATAATTACTATCCCCGATTCTCACCATCCGGACCCATGGGATTAAAGACTAACCGTTTTATTTCATGTCTCTTTAAATCTTTTAATATATGTTTAAAGATAATAAGAATGAACCCATTACCCATTGTCCCTGATGGAATCATTTACGCATTAAACTGATTGTTCCTTACTTTTGGTTCGGGAATATTGAAACTCCTTGCGAGCAGATTGGGTTTTAATTGCCCAACAGTGTTTTATGATTTATATCAACAGTAAAGCAATTACTGCGGTTTCCCTCTTTACTTTCACATTCTTTGTTGGTTTGTATTTTATGACTGATGTGAGCCATGATACCCTTTCCCTTTCTTATTATAATAATGGGGAAAGGGGGGATGTTGAAATGTTTGAATCGTTTTTTTATGTTTTGATAGTGTTTGTGCTTTATTTGTTCCCATTTTTCTTGTTATCTCCGGTTGTTTCTTGGTGTAGTTTGTGTTGTATGAAGTGTGATCCGCTGTTGTCATGTCGAAAATTTTCTCCTTATCTTTTAGGTCCAACGGGATGGACACAAAATGGACATGTGCTGATTTCGCAAGACGACGCTGGGGTTTATTTTTTGTTATATTAAATGAGAAACACAGAACTTACCCAAGAAAGAAGCTGTTCTAAGACAAAGTAGCAATTGAATTCGTACAATTGAATGTAAGCAATGAATATTTCACGGATAGATTCTCACCCTAATAAAATTGATGAGAATTATTTCACATCAATGAGTATAAGTCAATGCATGCAAACAATTAATCATATATTGAAACAAGTTGTAAATATTCCTTATCAATGTGTTATCTGACTTTATATACATAGTACAGTACTATATAGTACCAGCATGAGTGAATGTCTACCTGACCAAATCATGAAAATAGTCTCATTAATTTTCTCTATTTACATGGCAAAAGTCGATGGTGTACTGTTCAACAGTAACGTTAGTTTGAATCCAAGAACGGATTCTTTGGAGCATCTACGTCAGGACGTTATATCATTGTTAGCACAACAGAATGACAGAATACAGAAATTGGAGCGAGAAGTTCTAAGTAAAGGAAATCACGGTATGTCTTGAAAAGGAAACTGTCATTTCATGTAAATAGTACCCATGTAACAATTGATTTCATATGTTCTCCTTTATTCTAGATGCAAAATTCTATTTTGGAAATAAATGACAGATTTAAAAAAAAACTGTATTTCTTACTTTCATTTCATTTTTTTTAGTTGCCTTCATGGCAGAGTTAGACCAGAGCGTGTCGGCTACCGGCGTCGGGTACATTGGCTTTAATAACGTCATCACCAACGTAGGCCAAGCCTATCGCACACCACAGTTTACGGTTCCAGCAAATGACACTTACTACCTCCACTTCCAGACTGTTTATATCCCGGGTCCATCAAAGTCCAGTCTGAACGTACATCTTGTGAGAAATGATATCAAAATACAAGGCACGCTGGAAAGTCGGTCTGTAAATGGTAATTCCACAATGGTCATTCTGAGCGGCTCTATGCTCCTGAATCTAGCGGTCAATGATGTCCTGAGAGTGGACATAACGAAAAACAACGGTGTTAATTATATTGTTGGTGGAGATCTCAATACTCATTTTATGGGATTTCATATAAACTGAATACAGATAAAGTACCTTGTATTTTCAACATTTCGATCAATATCGGTTGATCGTTTCTTCAACGCATTCTAAAATATATGTTATCAAAATTTCTTGAAATTCCTAAAGGACGTGGGTCCTATAGCATCATATCCCACCCATTCTGTTACGTCTTTCTGTACGCTTTTTCGACACAGTAACTTTCATACTTTTTTTGGCAATATTACAATGTTCAGATCTGAGGATCACTGACGAGGGTTAAGTAACCGAAACGTGCATGTCTGGTCCATGTTGCCAATTTATGTGTTCTTAAATGATGCTATTCCATTTGAAGACGTTTACATTGAAATATATAATTCCGGTTCACCATATGTTCATTTCAACCAATACTGTCTCTTCAGTGAAATTAGGGGTCAAAACTGAGCAAATCCAAATAATGAATATAAGAAGAGCGAAATTCTAAATACACCGTAAGAATTATTTTTTTTTTATCAAAGAGCAAAATAAGGTCAGAGCTATTCATGTAGGAAGATGCCCCTCAGTTTGATTAAAAATAATATATTAAATTTAGCATCAGAGAATTTACAAATATGTTTCAACAAGGGAATGAAAGTTAAACCCAAAACCCAACATTAGAATACAAACAAACGATCATGAAAAATACCAAACGAACAGTATCATTATTCTGATAAGATAAAATAAGATGCCCGGTAAGATTAAGCAACTACAGCTTGCTAGTTACTTTAACTGTGTGTTCATAAAAGGTTAAAACCGGTGAATGTGTCAAATTCCGCATTTTTGAATGTTTCTAACTTAGGCCCTATATCTTCCAACATTGGTCATTATAATCATAGTGTTTTATATTTTCATTGTATCATCTAAACACGTTGACAAAGTCAGTCGCTCACAAATATTTTCTTGATTGAGTTGTTTGTCGGTTAGTAGCATTGTCCTGATAACAAGGTCGTTGTAGTTTGAGCTTGCTCTTGGATAACGTATCAAGTGCCATAATTACAAAAAAGAAGAAATGTTACTTCTCAGGAAAGGAAATTTTGTAATTCTGAAGTCGTCACGTTTGTCATAAATTGAAGTATTCAGGTCGCCATTGTCGCCAGAAGATTACATTAAATCTAAATATAAAGCGTTTATGCTTTAAGTGGTCTCTTTCACCTCTAGTTAACATGGATAGATTGTGCTAAGGTAATCTGCAAAATGGATTATTAATTGAGAACACACCATCAATATATACATGTATGTAGAGATTAATTAAATTTCAAAGTTATTCTTCACACGAAAGAGCAAAGGCTGAAGTCGATGCAGAAAACTTAAACAAGTCTGGCTAACGATATCATCAGAGAGTAATAGCCCACTAACAGCAATATCAACCGAGTGGTTGAAATGAATTGTGTATGCTTTAAAGTAAGAATTTTACTGCATTGTATGCGCTTTTCAAGAAATAATTGTCTTTTCAGGGATAATCCAGGACCCTGGATATATGAAAATTAAAATTCTAAATTTGATAATATGACTTAAATTGTATGCCAGAGCCGGCTAAGAATGGTGTTATGCGCTTCAAAATGTACCCTTGGTTATCACGAATGACAACTTTATCTAATGAACGGTCTCCAGTTTTCCGGTTTCCAGCAAATTATAGTATCTAAGTAAGTAGGACCAAAAAGAAAGCTTAAAGCTTATTTTTAATTTCCTTCTTCGGATTATTTAAAAGCAAGGAGGGGGTTCGCTCATTGCCCCCGGTATGAGGACCAAGAACAAGAAAGTGTAAGCAATGACGCCGTGAATAAATTCGAAGAAAAAATTAGATGTACACTATAATTGAAGAATGAAATTCCATTGAACTAGGCGACGAAATATATGTATGTTGCATGGTAATATTAGTTAACAATGAACATGTTTCACGGCAATATATTGTTTCATACTTGAGAATATATAAAATATCATTTTATCCAAAAATATTTTTTTAAAAAGTAAGGGATTCCAACAGGACTGGGTTGCAACACCCACTACACCCCCCCCCCCCCCCCCCCCCAAACCACTGACTGGATAAGCATAACAATGGAAACCGAAGGCGCAAGGGAGACCAAACATGACATCAAAACATTTAGCATAGAAGACTACACATAAATCAACGAGAGACCAAAAGGTAAATGGGGCAATTTGAAAACACCAAAGAAGTACCGATCAGTTGTCGAGAAGGCAAGGTAAAATCATTAGAATTTTCATTGGAACGGTTGCGAACCTCGGAATGAATAACATTCCGAAGTGAGACCAGATGATAAGATGAAAAAAGTAAAAGATAAGATGAAAAAAGTAAAAGAGTCCTGCATTTTTGATTGTACTTAAATAAAAAATAATAATTTTGCGTGTATTCAGCTGTTCATATCATTGTTAAGGCTACAAATTAAAAAAAAATCATTTACTTTTTGCTGAAACAATAATCACAGAATTACTTCATCTTTATGAACTACCGACGATGCTTTAATATCCGAATAACACATTGTACTGAATTTCGCTTTGTCAAAAAGGTTGTGTTTTGGCAACAGAGATTTCATCAGCATTCTCTGATGACAGTGAAGTTGTATATTCCAGGTTGGTAAACATCACCCATTCCTCCCACAACTGTAGAAAGAATGTGAAGTATTTGTCAAATTTCGAAGTTGTCCAGTATTTATCACACTATATCCCAATGACAATAAAAAGACCTGGACATTCCATACGAGAAAGTGTAAGGGACGTGAAGATGAGAAACATAAGTGTCAGACATAACTATGACATGGGCATATTCTGGTTTTGCTTATTCATGTTTCAATTATTTTTAACTCATTTTGGATACTTTGTATCAAGTATATTGACCATTTAAGGTAGGTATGTCTCAGAAATTAACGTTTTTCTATAAATTATGAAGTTATTTTGAATAAACGTAAAGATTCCTTTTTGGTCCTACTTACTTAGATACTATAACTTGCATCCCATATCCCATTTCATTTAGGTACAATCCAAAATACAGGACTCTTTTACTTCTTTCATCTTATCTTTTACTTTTTTCATTTTATCATTGCATCCCATATACCCATGTCATATATGTTACATGGTTCATGTGATATTTGAATATGTATTAAATGTACTAATTAGTACGGCACCGCGTTTAAAGCGCCACCTGTGTTACATGTCATACTTGCACTGTTCTCTGGAGATTGAGTTGTCATTCGTTATGTTCGCGTTATTGTCTCCGTCTGTTTGTCCTATTTTCTTTTCTCTTGAAAAAGTTCTGATATGTATTTTTTTTTAAATTGTTGGCTTTTAATTGTGATTTTTAAAATCTGATATTGGGTTAAGTGTTTGACTTTCATTCTCTGATAAAAAACAGAAATCCTCTTCATATTGAACAAAAAGTGTAGTGCAATCAGGTGCCAGGGAAAGTAAGCATCTCCTGAGGGCTTTAGTTAGATAATTGGTGACAATTAACTAAAATCCGGAATATGATGTGTTCTATTACAGTAACTTATTTGTTAAAACCAGACTGTCTGCTAGTGCTCCGGGCAAGAACTGATATTTTCTTTATAACGACGTACGGTACAACTTATCTACAAATAGGAGTCCCCGAGGGCACATGTAGCCAAGTTCGATCTACTTCGGCTGAACGTTTCTTCAATGCATTAGAAAATTTCCGTCATCAAAATTTCTACAAATGTTTAAAACGTGGGTCCTGTAGAATCATATCCCACCCTTCCTGTCCTGCTACGTACGTCTTTCGTACATTTTTGGACATAATAACTTTCACACTTTTTGGCCATATTATATTGTTTAGATTGAGGATTACTGACGAGGGTACGTGCATGTCTGGTCCATGCTGCAAATTGATCTGTTCTTAAATGATGCTATTGAAATTGAAGACGTTAACATAGCACGAAATACCAATAGAGGATATAATGATATCCTATCAGCCGATGTTAATTGTTTATAGGATAAGAATTACTTGTAATCTCCACGTCCTAGTGAAACTAGGTCCTCAGAGGACATATCATAAACAGAACAAAACCTGGGCGTCCAACTAGACACCAGACCCCAACCAATTACAAGACGTTTTGTATAAAATAATGAAGAAATGTGAATCCATTTTGACTGTCAGTAGGGGCTTTTCATTTTGATAACTCTATTACCATCATATTATCATAACATTGTCATTCAAAACACTGCTCATCACATCCCGTTTTTATGATAAATGCAGGTTAAATTTGCACATTATCTTCCAAAAAAGTCCTCGTCAAATTTCTAACAGATTAATCAAGGCAATTATACAATAAATGAATAATAACAGAAGGACTTAAATAAACCGACTAGATGAAGATTTTTCGTTTAAAGCAATAAATGCCAAAGCTGACATGAAATTCTATCGGGTCATTTTCTTCTTTACTGCTCCACCCATAACCTAGATTCGGCAAACAGAAACATATTGTACACAGAACAATATGGGAAAACACAATGTACTAAGAAGAGAAAGGAAACGAAAATTTACCAACATTTTTTACTACATAAAGTCAACACAGTACATGTACTGATGAAATGGAAATAAATTCGCTTACAGCGATTTTTTTATATTTTCGACGCAAAAATTATAGAAATAGTATTTTTTGTCAGTAGAGTGTTATCTGAAGTCGCGGAGTACATATAAGGTATTGTTTGAGGTAAAGGGAGCTAGCTCCACAGGCAACTAACAAGAGTAAAATAACTGCGCTCGTATTTCACAATTAGATCTATTAAAAGTAAACAGTAAGGTGTGATCAAACATTGGATGTATAATTTGTCAAACGAGGGTTCCTTCTGACGAATTTTCACGCCCATTTGTATTTTATCACTGCATGTGCGCCAAAATATTACAAAGTCTTACTTTCGTTACTATACGATTATGTGTAGTGCTATTCTCTCATTGGACAATAAGGACAACAGAAATGTTGGGGATACCTACCATACATACGATATCTATAATGAACCAACAGTTCATTGGCCTTGCTTCCTAAACCCACGCCTACTCCCATTCATAATTCTTAAAAAATACAGAAGTAGCATTCTCTTAAAATGCAACATAGTTAATACCAACTGCACATTGCATCTCCTACGGTGAAACAACAAGCTCAAAGACCTTACTCTGAGATGAACTGCATGTAAGTTAATTTCTTTTTCTCTCTTTGCAATTAGTTTTCCTTTGGTTGAACAATAAATTCTGCCTTTGTATAACAAATCTTCATTATTATTTTTATGTCTTAACGGGAAAAAAACTTTGGAAAATAGAGAGAAGAATTTTTCTCCTCCCGATATAAAAATAATCTTTCAGCTTCTTCAAAGGAAATGAGATATCCAATAGTTTACTTTATGTCTTCAGTATTTTTTATTCGGATGTTCTTATCTAAATCAAGAAAAGAACCGATTTTTGATTCTACATTTTACCCTTTAAGCTATTCATTTTTTTTATCTTGTGGTTGTTTGTAATACAGAATCAGTTTTGATATGTCATTTGTTTCGATCTGTATTTTTCTTTTCTTATTTCCTTAGATGATAAAGATGTATAATTTTTACGAATACGACATGATAAAGGAAATCTGATGACTAGTTTATCACGCTTTATCAGGAACAAGTTCAAAATGGGTTTTTGTATGGATTCAAAACAAGATCAAAACAAAATTATATTTTCTGAAACTAAACAATCCAATGCAACATGCGATTTTCAAAATATATTTTGAATACTTTTTTATTTGAATTTCATATCAGACAAAGGTATTCATTACCATTTAAACGTTCTACCTGTCCTTATACATTGCTCATTTAAATTTTCCAAGACAATTTGGTCCATATTGAACTTCTTTCAGTCTTTAAGAAACCTATCAGAAATAAGAGAATTTCTTTCATTCAAAATAACAAAATAGAGTTGTATTTATATTTTTCTATTAAAATTTATTAGTTACCTTTTTATCATTTAAAAGAACAATAACGCAACATAGAGTTATAATAAAAAGGAAATATCCTGAAATATTTTTTGTAATGAAATGAATACACATTGAAGACGGATAAGGATCATGAAAATATATATGGTTTTTGGCTTTGACATTTAATCCGTTATTCGATGACTGAATCTTGGCATAAATAGAAGAACGATGTAAATTAAGCAACTATGACACTTCAGCAACCAATTTTTGTTCTAAAGCAAAATCAGCAATCAGCAAAAACACATGCATGTATGAAAACATGAATAAAGCACGTGTTATGAAGGTGTAATATCCTGTTCTAGTACAAGTCAACATTTGTAAAGATATAAACACCAAACTTCAAAAACTTGAGATAGGTATATTATTGGCACACAATACCTAGCTTCTTAAACTCTTTATCAGTAAGCGTCCCAATTCAGTTTATAGTTCAAAGAAAAATATCGGTCATATCTTGGTCTGGGCATGGTCGTGCAGGAAGTTTGAGATAGTTGACATATATTCCATGACTCAAGGTTTAACGATTTTACGAAAAAAAAAAGAAGAAACATTCTCTGAAAAAAAACTCAATAGATAAAGATTTTGTTTCTGTTTTTTTCAGAGAAGACAAAATGAAGGATATCACATTGTGCATCGTGTTACTGACCATTGTCCGGACAGGTGTACACAGCAATCCCGTACCTACTGACCACACTCTACCAGAACAAAACCGACATTTAAGTAAGTAGGATACTAGTATTCTTTTATGTTTTTTTTCACAAGGATCTTAGAGCAGTTGAATTCCAGTTTACAGAAATTTAGATTTGACCTCAAATCCAATTTTAAACAAGGAAAGATAGTAGTTAGTCTCCATAGTCTAATTTTCCGGCAGTAGAGTTGGCACATTTCATTTTGTCTTTATTAGTCGATATCAAGATATCGACTAATTCTAGATTTGTACAGGTTTGTCAACTTTCGATTTGATTCATCAGATTCAACATTGCAATAGGGGCAATTGTCCGATAGAAAGAAACATTCTTGTGACTAGTGAAACACACGTGACCAGAGCTATCCACTTCACAAAAGAAGGACATGTCGTCATGACAACGCTTTGGCATCGCAATTCTGAACTGAAATGTTGCACATTAACGTAATATCTACAATGATATTTTTTCTTGAACAATTTTTAATTTTAGACCAATTAGTGTGTGATACAGTAAACCCTATGCCTTCAAAATCCCTAATGACATTTCTGGATCCTTGGATCCATTGCATCAAAGAATGCCAGTGGGCTAATTAAAAAGTTTCTCACCATCCAGCCGACTAAGCTGTTTCGTTGAGGATACTCCATTTTTTTGTATATTTTCTTTCCAAAAACAAATTGATAAATGCAACAAAGAAATTAATGAGCGATATAAAAATCGATAAGACTGCGTTGTCACATAATTTAATAGGAATTTTTTTTTTAGAAGTTTCCCCTTATTTCCCCCAAATTCTTTAATCGGAACTCTCCGCTTTTCCCGCGAATATATACTGAAAGGCTTTTGATTGGTCAAGTTAATTTGCGTTATAATGGAATTTTCCCACCGCACAGGTTTGGGTTGTCTAGTGCAAATGCACTATTTCCTAACTTTTTAGAATTATCAACACATAAGTTCCTATTGTGTAACCAGTTTTTAGTGTGAATTTCATGCATAGCCTTACTAATACTACTCTTTACTCTTTATTCTAAGAGTCATAATTTTAAACCTATTTTGAACCAATTTTTTTTTCGCTTTCAAATAAATGTTGATATCGACCAAGCTTTTTTGGAAAGCTAATACTTGTCTCACTTATTTTCTGCTGCAGTGTGGAACAATTCAACTGCATGTATTACTTTTCAACTCTGTTCAGAATTTGCCACTAACTATCGTATTGAAATTCTGTCGAATCTTTTTAAAATTACATCAAAATCAAAGGAGATGAACATCCTTGCACCATTCTGCCATAGACTTTTGCCAGCTACACATTTCTTTCAGTTGTTAAACGTCTTTAATTTCAATAGCATCATTTAAGAACAGGTGAATGTTCAGCATGGACCAGACAAACATACCTGTTTAAACCATATACAATATGTGGAATGCTCACACTTAGTGAAATGAAGTTCTTGAAATCTTGAAAATTCAGTGTTGATGACGCCACATATCCGAAACGTACATGCCTTTGAATATGGCAATTGCTCGATTCCTTTTAATGAATCAGGATAACCCTTTCCTTATTTTTGTTTGTCAGTTAGAATTAGAATATAAGAAAAACAAAGTAAGATTTTTACATCTTTAATGCTTTCCCTCAATTGATAGTTCTACATGACTTCTTATGGTAGTAGATAAGTACCGGGTATTCTGTCAGATCAGGGGAATTTGAACCTACTAGTATTTAGTTATCTTTGTTCAAATTGGTACAAAATAGGTGTCAGCTCTTGGTTTCTGAGATTGACAATAGGACTGAGTATCTGAGATAAACATATATGGTGTAATTCATTGGCGTGATATTATTCTGTCAAAGTTATGGTTCGCTGGAACTGAAATTATTGGAACTTCACTTTCCTTATAAACAAAATGTATATTTTTAAACAAAGGAGCAAGTCAACCTCTTTTCATGGCGGATTTGAATTTTCTCTTTCAAATGAACAAAAAAATTTTTTTTTGAAATTTATTGCTAGCTTTATATTGATATCAAACACATTGCCCGTTTGTTTACAACCTTTCCAGGACAAAACCAGTGAATGTATAAAATTCTGTGTTTTGGATGGGTTGCCTCTAACCTAAATTATCTTTTAACATTAGGAATAATGAGAGGTCATATTGCTGTATCGTCCAAACATTTTTGGTATTGCAAAAGTCAGTCATACACAAAAATTTACCTGTGACTGAGTAGTTTCGGTAAGACGCCTTGTACTAAGAACGAACTCCGTGTGGTTTGATCTTGCCTTGGATTTGCGTTTCAAGTGCAGTATGAATAAACAGGGGAAGAGGGACATGTGTAATTTTGAAGTTTAAGTAGTCAGTAATCGAAAAACTCTGGTGACCAATTTCGTAAAAGAAAGTAAAAGATATCTAAATATTCAGTAAATGCTTTCAGTTGTCTTTTTAATCTCTAACATCAGACGGATAGATTTCGCGAAAAAAAAATCATCAAGAGCACACGACATGGATGAATGTCTTCCGTACGTAAAATTAAATTAGATTGTCAGGAGCAAAATATATGGCACCGAAAGTTTCTTTCTTGGAACCAGGAAGAATCCCTGGTAAGATTAACCCTCATTCAGGATATTTCGACAAGTATAGAATGAAGGAAAACGAAAAGTTCCCATACTTTTGCCTGAAACCCCCCACCCCTGGAACATAAATTACCTGATAAGTTTAAAAAATCAAAAGTGATGCCAGCCATGATATTTCAAAAGGAGTTTCATAAGAATTAGGTGAACTTCCTTTAAAAAATAATCATGGCAATATGTATTTATACAAACATCACCTTTTTTTCATTTTATTCTTTTTATGAACTATCTTGTTAAAAATGAAGGAATTGATAACCACGGTTAATTATTTATCAATCTAATCGAATCATTGTAGATGATGTCACAAGGGTTATAGACGGAGTAACTGTACACGGTCAGGAGACACACGATCAAAATACTTTCCTTGTACAAGGAGACATAGTAAAAAAACCTCACACGGTAAAACTTTTGAAATCTTAATTGAATAACTAGTATAATCAAAGTTTTTCAGTCAGTATTTTTCTATGCAAGCATGCCAAAAAACCCCAGTCAATCCAAAGAAAATTTCTGCTGGTAGGAAGAAATTGATAATAAAAAATAATAATAAAAAAAAAAGACTATCTGAACAAAAACACACAGATGGGATATACAGAAAAAATACTGTTATATGTACCCATAGATGCCAAGGAATATTTTTAATACGAAAGAAATATTCACCCTTGCCCACTCAAATTAATTTATATACTAGCAATGTTTTAAAACAACTGACTTGTTCATATATATGAAGAATATACATGTACAATGACTATTGCATCCCGAGCAAAACCAAACATAATGGAAAGAAGGTAAAACAATAGTGTAAAATGGAGTTTTAATTCTTTTGTTTTCCGTTTCATTTCTATTAAGAAATTGTCAATATTGAAATACGTTCTTTAGTAGAGAAAGATGGAAAATAAATTGCAGCCATCACAACAATAAAATGCAATATGGGAACAATATTTGACTTTCACAATTCTTTGTTTGTATCAAACTACGTTAAATTGGTGACCGTTGAAAATGAAAAAAAAATCAATTTGGGAAAGGCTCTTAAAAGGAACCCCATAAATACAACACCAGCGACTAGATTCATACAGATGCTTTCTATTCAGATGGAGACTCGTATGGCGGTGCGCAATCGTCAGCAGACTTGGCTAGGACGTAAAGTACCATATACATTCAAAGACGGTGATTACGGTGAGTAAATATTAGCATCTCTAAAGCAAAACTTAAGCATGGAAAATGAAGGATAAGGAATAAAACCGATGTTAACCTCGGGTAATTGATCTTAAGCTCGCTTCAGCCAGCAGAGCACAGACTGTTGTACGCATGCCATAGAATTTTTAGATCCATTTACATAGAATCTGTGTTACAAGAGGCCGCTGCGTTTAACTATCTTGTTTGTGATGTCACCTTACAGTGAGAAGTTTTATGTTTATACAACAATCGTGTGTCTATGGAGACCTCTGTGTATCCGGATAAGTAGGAGGGTTGTGTGCACGTAATCCGGATAACTTCACCATTTGCAAATAGCAGATGAAACGTCCAAAGTCGGCGCCGGGTGCACATTGGTCCCCGTCTACTTATGTGTTGTCATCAATGTTTCAAATCTGGGCTTCAAAAATATTGTTCGACAGTGTATTCTCGCAGTGGTATCAACCAGATGTGGATTTTAAAGAATTCGAAGGAACTTTTAGAACATCTGAAATCCACTCATTTTAGCAGAGTCCATTCGATCAAAGCCTTTGATTTTTCGACACTTTACACTAAAATTACACATTCTAAATTGAAAGAAAGACTCGCAAAAATTATAAGTAATGCGTTTACAAGTAAGAACGGTAATCGCAAATACAAATTTATTGTTGTTAACTATGACAAAACCTACTTTGTAAAAGAAAAGTCTGATTCTGAAAATAAGCTGAATTCATTCAATCTTTGGTCTCTGAAGGGAAAAGATACTTAGCTTCTGACTTTAACTTCACTTACAGATACATAGACGATGTGTTGTCCATCAATAATCCAAAATTCGCGGATTACCTGAGCAGTATCTATCCTTCGGAGCTTGAAGTCAAAGAAACCACAGAGACAAATAATTCAGCATCCTATTTGGACATAATGTTGTCCTACGACACTGATGGTCACATGAACACCTCACTCTATGACAAACGTGACGACTTCAATTTCAGCATTACAAACTTTCCTTTTCTGAGTAGCAACATCCCTTCATTGTCTGCTTATGGCGTGTTCATATCTCAGTTGATACGCTATGCCAGAGCAAGTACCAAATATTCGGATTTTGTTCTGAGAGCTAGGCGTCTTTCAGATAAGCTTCTCAGTCAGGGATATGTTTGTGACCGACTAACATCGTCACTGAGGAAGTTCTACGGTCGATATGGGGAACTCGTCATACACTATGATGTTCCACTCTCAAGAATGGTGGATGATATTCTGTCATAGACCATTTGAACCATCCAACCAAAGATTGTACTCTATATCTTCCAAATGGAAGTAACCGGATGTGTCAGTTCTATCGAATTGAAGCGACGGGTGTTGCATGCAAGCAGGAGATGCTTACTCTTCCTGGGCACCTGGTCTCACTCCCATATCGGGAGTTCGCTTCTTTTCAAATGGTGGAGGTTTTTATTTGTTTGCTTTGGTTCCTGTTTTGTCCTGATTTTGTATGCCTTCGGTTTCTGATTTTTGAATTATCGATTTTGTGCTGTATACTGGGATATGGTCATTATCCATATTTGTCATTTGATGTTTCTGTACGCCTGTTACGATTGTTTTGTATGATTTTCTTGTGAATATTGTTGCGTCTTTTTGCGATTTGTAGTTTTCTATTATGTCATTTATGTGTCACTTGTGTTTCGCTGGGTGAGTGCAGGGTGGTCATGCTGGAGATCATTCCCTTTCCTTTGTATCAAAAGATATTTACTAGTATATTTTCGTTATGCTTGTAAAAGTATTAGAAAAGTGAAGGTGGTCTTTAATGTGCTGGGTTTACGGAACAAATTATCAATTTCTGGGTATCGTATTTTACTTTTTGTAAAAAGAAACCGACGAAACAGAAGAAAATAATGAAAGACAGAAATGATGAGAAAACACCACTGACAAAGATTAAATATCCAAGATCACTTTTGTCATGGATGCTGAATTAAGAGTCTCTTTCTGTTTCTCTGAATGGTGTCACCAGCATAATAAATATAATTCCTTTTGTAAAATTTTTATCCTCAGATGATACAGAAAAAGAAGTGATCAAGAATGCTCTACAGGAAATGCAGAAACTGACTTCAAACTGTGTGAGCTTTATTGAAAAATCAGAATCGAACAAAGACTTTGTGATCATAACAAAAGGTGATGGGTAAGTGAATTATGTCGTTAACAAAACTGGGATATTCTTGAAAAGTTTATGATAAAACTATTTTTTCTAACTCCATTCGAAACATGCATGTTTAATATACCTTATTTAGACTTCTTTGTCCATAACGCTGACAGCAAGGTGTGACACTTCGTTTTTCTGCACTACCAGAAGTACAGTATATTTGTTATTTCCAGGTGCTACAGTTCCGTGGGGCGTGTAGGAGGGGCACAAACCGTATCTCTGGCTAGTGGCTGTTTGAGAAGGAAGGGGACAATATTTCACGAGATGATGCACGCACTTGGATTCTGGCATGAGCATAACAGACCGGACAGGGATAAGCATATACAAGTCGTGAAGACTAATATATTAGATAGTAGGTTTATTTGGCATCACTGTTCTTTTAAGTGCGCTACTGACGAGAACATCCTAAAACCTTGATTTTGGAACTGCTCACTGTGTAATACCCATTTGAAATTTGAAAGTTTACTGCAGTGTTGAAACTGAATAAAATCATTTAGGCATGGAGTACGTCTGATGCGAATTAAATTTCCCCACAGCTGTATTGATTTTTTTTGTAAAAAAAAGATTGATCTTTTACAGCAGATTCAGGATACTTTATTTTTCTTTCAGTTCATTTTTAGTATACTCATTTATATAATATATATTCATTATATTGTGAACGAAACATATAAAACCTTAACTCGAATAATTTATTCATAACAAAATCGTTGTTTCATTGTTTGCAAAATTAATCTTTATTTCATAACCTAAAAAGACGGCAAAATGACTCCATTTTTCAAAATTGCATGATGGCATTCTAATTCCAGTTTTCTTCTCTTTTTTAAAACATCAAAAATGTCATACATGTGTTTGATGTGTATTGAGAGGATAACTTTTGAAATACTTCTTATTTTACTTCAACAGATCACATAATGGATTTTGACAAGCTAAACGAGAGTGAGGTGGACACTTTAAAGCAGCCTTATGATTTGGAATCCGTCATGCATTATTCACAATGGACATTTGCTAAGTTCCCAAACAAAGCTACCTTCAACCTGATTGACGAATCTATAGACCAATCACTGATTGGACAAAGGACTCATCTCTCAACAGTTGATATTAATAAAATCAAGACTCTTTATGAATGTGGTAAGAATTATTTTTTTTCCAATGATACTTTTGTAAGTTTTTCTTGATTTGCAATTCAGAAAGATTTTCCAATATGCCCAGCAAGAAATTTTACCGATTCAATTATTCCCTTGTGAAAGAGATGAATCTATGTTAGAGATAGAGACTAGAAAGATGGCATCATTATAGAATAATCAAGAATTATAACATACCTACACACAGATAATGGATATTTGAACTTTCTGTACATCCCTGTTACATACATATAAAGTCAGAAAAAAAAACTAGACCAAGTTGCAATGACCTAAAAGGGAGAAGGCAAACATTATAGCAATTAGCAATAGACATCAAACATAATAGCAATTAGCTATAGACATCAAGCATTATAGCAATTAGATATCAAACATAATATCACGTAGGAGTAGACATCAAACATTATAGCAATGCAATTAGCAATAAACATCAAACATGATAGCAATTAGCGAAAGACGTCAAACATGATAGCAATTAGCAAAATACATCAAACTGATAGCAATTAGCAAAAGACATCAAACAACCACACCAACAACCATTGATGTTAAATAGCATTGTATATAATAATTTTTTTAAATCCCACACGATGATAATGATGATAATTCACACGTTTCCATCATATGGATTTTACTTGCTTCGTTCATTTGTCTTTATCGTTTATGTGCAGCTTTTTTGTGTTGTAACATAACTTTCTCTATTATAGCCACGAGTATTACTAATGGGACATTAAGAACTTCTTGAAATGTGCATGACAAATATGGACAATAACCACATCCCAATACACAGTACAAAAATCGATAATTCAGGAAATCACAAACCGAAGGCATACGCAATCAGGATAAAACAAGAACAAAGCAAACAAACAAAATTCTCCACCACATGAAAAGAAGCGAACTCCAAGTTAGGAGTGAGACCAGGTGTCCAGGAAGAGTAAGCATCTCCTGCTTGCATGCAACAGCCGTCGCTTCAATTCGGCAGAAATATCACATCCGGTTACTTCCACTTCGGAAGATATAAGTATAGTCTGTGGTTGGATGGTTCAAATGCTCTAAGACAGAATTTCATTCACCATTCTTGACCATGGGATACCAAAGTGTATGACGAGTTCCCCGTATCGATACATATTTTGCAATGAAACACATATTTCAGAATTGATAGCGCATTTTGCTTAGGATATTAAAGTTATGTCTTGTTGTAATTGTTTTATTCTTTATGTGTTTTGGCTCATTTGATGTAGATGAGTAACCGTCTTATTAAAACTAATTTTCGTTTTAGGTATACAAACGAAATGCAGTAATCCCAAACAACCTGAAAATGGAACAATTCTTGGTACGGACGGGTCTACAGAATCTTCCGTGGGAACGTGGATAACCTACACATGTAATACCAACTACACCTTGATTGGTCCAAACAAAAGATTGTGTAAATACAACGGCACGTGGACAGGCTTCCAGACTGAATGCGTTAACAAAGATGCAGGTGAAAATTTTAAATCACTTAACCATGCAAGATCGCCATCTAATACATATATAGTTATTGTACAAGAAGTACTAATATGTAAGAAAGGAGTGGGTCTCATATGTTAAGCAAGACGTAATATTAATGAGTTAAAGAATATCCTGCCGATAATCTCAACAGCACTCGCAATAGAGCACCAATTGAGCATCGATGGACCCCTAGCAAGCTAGAGGTAGGACCAGGTGCCCGGAGGGAGTAAGCATCCCCTACCGATTCAGGACTACACCGACAAGACCAATATGATACTGCTATCGACTCAGGACTACACCGACAAGACCAATATGATACTGCTATCGACTCAGGACTACACCGACAAGACCAATATGTGGTGCTATCGACTCAGGACTACACCGACAAGACCAATATGATGCTGCTATTGACTCAGGACTAAAGCGACAAGACCAATATGATACTGCTATTGACTCAGGACTACACCGACAAGACCAATATGATACTGCTATCGACTCAGGACTACACCGACAAGACCAATATGATACTGCTATTGACTCAGGACACCCATCTCTCACTTTAACAGCAGAGTGTATGATTATGCGGGTAACATTAGCATAAACTTTTCCAGCGTTCTCCAACACAAAGGCACGCAGGCAAACCAATGAACACAAAGATGATAGCAGTAGATGGAAACATGAACCATAAGAATCCTTTAAAAAAGACGCATTTATTAAAAAAAGGATTGAAAAAAAAAGAAAGAAATGAGCGTCTGCGAAGACGACTAAGGATGTATAGATGGTTCATATATACAGATGGGAAGGTTTCCTTAAAATCAAGTACACATGACTCTCATAAATGTACATGGTTCAAACTGGTCTGTACTAATGCATAATATGAATGTTTGACGAGAACCTACAACCAGGAGTCTCTGATTTGACTGACGCTCTCCTGGTTGCTTGGTACAATGTTTAAAGTCTTTAAATTCATTAGCATAATTTTAGAGCAGATAAATTTACGGCATGGACCAGACATGCACGTTTCGGGTACTCAACCCTCGTCAGTGATCCTCAATCTAAACAATGTAATATGGCCAAAATCTGTGAAAATGATGTCCTAAATATACCTAAAAACGTTGCAAGATGGCTGGGAAATGATGCTACAGGACCCAGTTTTTAGACATTTGAGATAATTTTGTAAACAGAAATTTTCAAATGCGCTTGAAGAAACGACCAACCGAAATTGATCGAACTTGGCTACATGTGCCCTCGGGGACACCTGGTCCACCAGCAGTGACACTCACCACGTGGTACAAATGTTTAACGTCTTCAAATTTATTAGCATCATTTAAGAGCAGAGAAATTTATAGCATGGACCAGACATGCACGTTTCGGGTACTCGACCCTCGTCAGTGATCCTCAATCTGAACAATGTAATATGGCCAAAATCTGTGAATAGAAACGACCAACCGAAATTGATCGAACTTGGCTACATGTGCCCTCGGGGACACCTGGTCCACCAGCAGTGACACTCACCACGTGGTACAAATGTTTAACGTCTTCA
This sequence comes from Pinctada imbricata, assembly GCA_033119305.1. NCBI lineage: Eukaryota > Metazoa > Mollusca > Bivalvia > Pterioida > Pteriidae > Pinctada > Pinctada imbricata. The sequence goes on from VSWD01000010.1 coordinate 83,321,734, forward strand.
AATTTATTAGCATCATTTAAGAGCAGAGAAATTTATAGCATGGACCAGACATGCACGTTTCGGGTACTCGACCCTCGTCAGTGATCCTCAATCTGAACAATGTAATATGGCCAACATCTGTGAAAATTATGTCCTAAATATACCGAAAGACGAAGCAAGATGGCTGGGAAATGATATACACTCAAGAGAATTTATACATGTATCTATCAAGTATTTTTATGAGACCCAACAACCACGTGCCCATGCATATCCAGTAAATTTTAAACGGATTCAATTTTTCCGGTGTTTCTTGTTTTTAGCCAAATACTTGATCAAATTTATAGTATTTCAATGTCAGTATATTAATTAGAGCATCAATGAATAAAACAAAAATAATTCAACAATAGAAAACAACATTTTTACATCACAGTTTCTCTCCATTTGTTGTTGAAGAGATATAGCCAAGTTTTAAACTGATTTAAGTTTGTAATCCCCCTTCATTTCGCTTAGATTTATCTCTAGAATGTGAGAGAATTTCTAAAAACATGTATATGTAATATACCATGTGTAACAAAATTATTCAAAATCTGAAGGAGTTTCATTCAGTAATAGATATTTTTTGTATTTTTTTATCCAAGAAATGTAGATCAAAGGTCAAGGGAAGGGGTCAAAGGTTTAAAATTTGGCACCAAAAGATGAACATTCTCAAGATTCATAGACATGCAATACATAACAACCCTGTTATCTTATATTTAGTTGAATGGAATGATATACTGACAGTCGGATAGACAGAAAAACAGGTGAACAGACAGACCAACCACTATATGCCCTTTGTTAAAAAGACTTAAGGCATAAATAATCTCTCATTTGAGCTGAAATAATATCGCATAAGATACTCTATAAAGACATTTCTTTCTTTCTTTCTTACATTTATCATTGAAAATACTTAGATGAAGTTGATGATTATTTTTAGTGAATTGCATCATCCTTTTATGGAGTTCAAGGATTTTCTATATTTATCATATCTTCTCACAGTGTAAATCATCGATATATTGAGTTTTTCATTGATTATGGAAGGGACCTTGGAGGAGTTCTATTCATAATCTTTGATTGATACAATAATATTTCATGGAAATAATATATATTTGTTTTTGGTTTATTGTTTTCTATATATTGTTATATCATTTGTTCATTCACTCTCGTCCTCCTACATTCTTTTAATAGTGAGAATGTAGAATTGCTTGTGGTGTAATTGCAAGCCACTTGGATCCTTTTTCATCCTGAAGTGTGACAGTTCGGGTATAATAGTGCCCGTTTAGCTCATTTGGTATCTGCCTTGATAGCAGTAGGTATCGGGTTTGATTCCCGGATCGGCCACATTTCCATTCCTTCTATAACAGTATTCGGTGCCATAAGAGTGAACCTTAAGATGGTGGAGAACCAGGGATATATTTTTCTTAATTTCTTTGTAAGGTTTCCAGTTAACAACTTTGGGAAACCTCAAAATTTGGCGGTTAGGAGAAATAATATACGGTAGGAGAAAATGGTCCACACCCTTTTCTAAGACCATTGGCTCAAACAAAATATCACTTGCATAACTAGACTACAGACATATCTATTGCAAAAAGAATTATGTCTCCATCATTCATAGTGTCAAAGGAGTTATACGGACAAGATTGCATATAATTTTTAATGACCACGCCCATTTTCTAAGACACTGGAAGTCAGGGACTGAAACTAAATGTCAGGTGCACAACTAGACCATGGACCAAGTAAAATGCAAAAAGAATTAACATTCTATCTCTAACAGTGTCAGAGGAGTTGAGCGGACAAGAATTGTTCACTGACAGACAGACAGATGGACGGACGACGGACGAAGGGTGATCGCATAAGGTCGACTGGTCTGAGACTAGTAGAGCTAAAAATAAAAGTAAAATAAATAAACATATGGTGCTAATTTCAGCCAACACTCTCTCCGTGATACTGGAGTTTTGCGCTGAATTATTTTGTAGTAATTATTAAAAACATCAAAGAAGTGCCTATCACTTATTCAGTCTCAAAGTCGAGAAGGTAAGGCAAAATAATGAGAATTCCCATTGGAACGGTTGCGAACCTCGGAATGAACAACATTCCAAAGTGAGACCAGGTGCCCGGGGAGAGTCAGCGTCTCCTGATTGCAAGCAACACCCGTCGCAACAGCTCCATGGAAACTTGTCAAAATTGGTGATTGTCTTTTGTGCATTGTGCATATTATCGTTATAACATTGATTAGCATAACATTTACCACTGCTACTAAGCTGGACATTTTGTTTATCTACGGTGTTCATTAGGGGACATCGCTTCTTCAAATCTTCGCCCTACTATATATCACCAGTCGAAGAATTGAAGTAATGATGCGAAGAATTGAAGTAATGATGCGAAGATTTGAAGAAATGATGCGAAGATTTGAAGAAATGATGCGAAGAAACGATTATTTCTTCAAATAAAAAATAAATATGGAGGGGGTGATTTTCAATTTACACATTTTTAAGGAGGGTGACACGCCCGTATGTAAACCCGATTAAAAAATCTTGAATAGAAAAAAACTATTGGATTTCTGGCGTAAAAGATTTCTTTATTAATGACCCATATATCATATATAACAACAGAAGAAAATGCTACCAAAAAAGAATAAAATAACAATACAAAATCACTCAGAAATATATTTATAAAAACAAAGACTATGGGTTCATCATATTGAAGATATCTCAATTTTCAAAATTATTATACTTTACAGTTGAAAAAGCATCGACTTACAACAAATTACTGTACATGTGATGCAATAAGAATTCTGGGTTCCCCCTCTTCCGAGAGTTTGTGGAAAAGGAGCTGAAAATGTATGAAAATCACCCCCTCATTTTTCATAAGAAAATAATTTATTAAGATTCAAAATGAATAAAATTCTAGCATGAAATATATATTTAAGCATCAAGTTACTTAATATGATTGATATACAGTAAATCAGTTCATAAAATTATATATATATGTATCATTGAGTTATTGAAAGATACAGTGCAAAAATGATTATTTCTCACAAAGTCAATAATGCGAAGAATTAAAGAATTGAAGAATTTAAGTAATGATGCAAAGAATTGAAGATTTTAAGTAATGATGCGGAGAATTGAAGATTTGAAGTAATGATGCGAAGATTTGAAGATTTGACGTAATGATGCGAAGATTTGAAGATTTGAAGTAATGATGCGAATATTTGAAGTTTTGATGCGAAGATTTAAAGATTTGAAGTTATGATGCGAAGATTTAAAAATTTGAAGTAATGATGCTAAGATTGGAAGATTTGAAGTAATGATGAGAGGATTTGAAGATTAAAAGTAATGATGTGAAGATTTGAAGTAATGATGCGAAGATTCGAAGTAATGATGCGAAGATTTGGAGAATTGAAGAAATGATGCGAAGAATTAAAGATTTGAAGAAATGATGCAAAAAATTGAAGTAATGATGCGAAGATTTGTAGAAATGATGCGAAGATTTGAAGAAATAATCGTTTTTCGCATCATTTCTTCAAATCTTCGAATCATTACTTCAATATTTCGCATCATTACTTCAATTCTTCGCATCATTACTTCCATTCTTCAATTCTTCGACTGGTGATATATAGAAGGGCGAAGATTTGAAGAAGCGATGTCCCCTAATGAACACCGTATTTATCTATATTTTAGGCTTCGTGGATTATTGCTCATTTGAAGAGGAGGAAAAGGAAATTTGTGATTGGAAGCAGGATTTAACGGATGATTTTAATTGGATCCGCCTCAACAAACGAACGGTCACAGAATATACAGGTCCCACTAACGATAAAACCTACGAGGGGGAGGGAGGTAAATTCATATATCTTTAATTGATGCTTTGTTGTCTGTGTCTTGTAAAATCTAAAATATTGAAATTCATGATGGACACGATAAAAAATGGTGGATAAAATAAAACGAAAATATCTAATGCTTGTTCTTTTGCTTCAAGGTCATTATCTGTATATGGAAAGTTCTTTCCCAAGGACAAAGGGACAGATTGCACGACTGATTTCTCCAGATATTACAGCAAAAAGCAAAATTCAATTAAGTATCAAGTGTGTATTCATATTTTTTCATTGTATATAAAATGAACTTGAATTGATGCAGCGTCGCTATTCCATCTTACTGATATAACCGATATGTTAGACCCATTACCTATGTACAATCTTTGCAACATCCATAAAATGATCATCATTACCCAATCTCTTTATTTCACACCTTCAAGTATTATTAGTATGGTGATCTCAATATATGAAAACACTTTAATAAAACCATTTGTACCTTAAACCATATATAATGCTGCTTACATCGCTTGGCTGCCACAATTTTAAAAGCACAAAGAAGTACCTAACAGCTATTCAGTCTTAAAGTCGAGAAGGCAAAAAGAATTGTGGTCCCCCGCTTTGGATGTTTGTCTTTATAGAAATGCTCCACCCTTAACTGTTCATAATTAGGAATTAAGATAGGTTAAACTCCAAGGTCAGGATCAAAAGGTTCAAACTTTTGATTTCCATGGAAATGTTTTGTAACAAGGAATTTGCAGGCCTGTCACTTACCAATCAAAAGTTTTGCCCAAGGTTAAAGTTTCTTTTTAAATTAGATCAAACCCCAAGGTCAAGGTCACAAGGTAGAAAATGTTGGTATCCTAGGAAAGTTCTTGTCACAAGGAATATTCGTGCTAAGTATGAAATCCCTATCAATTCCATTCAAAAGGTATGCCCAAGGTTAAAGTTTTTATGACTGACAGACTAACAGACGGCAGACGGACGGACGAACCGGTTTTAATGTTCCCACGCTTTCGCTGAATGCGGGGGACAATAAACATCAAAGAAGTACCTGTCAGTTATTCAGTCTCAAAGTCGAGAAGGTAAGGCAAAATCATTAGAATTTCCTTTGGAACAGTTACGAAACTCGGAATGAACAACATTCCAAAGTGAAATAAGGTGCCCGGGGAGAGTCCGATAAATTTTTTTGGTGATTATGAAGCCATTCAATTGCAATCTAGAATGTCACTGAGGGATCTGATACTCTTTTATTATAAATATACCCGTAGTTACCGAAGAACTTCTTCGACGATGATTTCAGCCGTTGTGTGATATAAATAGCTTACTTGCCGTCTGGCTCTAACGATGAAATCTTAGTAAGATGAATTCCTACCTCATATGGACAATTTTTAAAAGTAACTTCAGAAATAGAATTTTGGTACTAAAATGCTGATAAAATATGTAATTTAAACAAAGTTGTTTTTTTTAAACTTCACACAATGTATCTAGGGATATGATAGAATGTTTTTAAAAAATAAAAAGTAGGGACTGTTTTGCATAAGAAAAAAGTTTTTTGTTAAAAAAAAATGTCGAATATGACGTTTTTGAACATTATAGCATGTCTGCAAAATGTCATGGTCAAATGCTAGGACGATCTTATAGTTTTCTATTCATGAATACTGACACATAATGGTATAATCTTTTTCAAGCAAAACACTTGATTTCTGTGACGTTGTTTACACATTTCCGTTAATGAGAATAAACTGGATAATTGTTACTAATAAAAATTTGATATGTTTATCTTCCAGATTTTACTATCATATGTACGGTAAAGACATGGGTACATTAAATGTCTCTATGAAAGAGTCACACCCTGGTGCAAAAAAAGTAGTTTTGGCTTCTATATCTGGTGACCAAGGCAACGAGTGGCACATGTTAGAAAAATATTTTACCGTTGAAGCTGACAAAGTTTATAATGTAAGTAGGAGTGGCTATTTCAGACCATTATAACAGAGGATAACTGTCATTCTCGTCAAGATTTCCTCATACTCGTATGAATTTAAGCAATATGTTTTATGGAAAACAAACATTCTTTTTACATCACCGAAAAATTAATTCTATATATTTCCATGATAAGACACATTATGAATACGCTCGTACATTATTTGAACATTTTCTCTGATAGTGTCAACAAACAAGAAATGAAAAAATAGATAAATAATGATAAATAATTTAAGATAACCAGTAACGAATGTACCTAACGATGCTCTTTCAGATTATTGTGGAAGGAGTAGTAGGAAACAGTTTTCTCAGTGATATTGGAATAGATGACATCATAATCAAACAAATTAAGCAAAGTTCTGAAGTTGTTCATCCTCCGTCCACAAGCACCCCGCGCAAATACCATGAGGGACCGAGTATGGAAGTTGCTGTGAATACAGGTTTGCACGGTATTGGTTATAATAACATTTTTAACTACAGAAGTTTTTACAACTATCCTAACTATCAGCCCTTCTTTTTGCGAGGGAGATGAAAGAATTCAAAATGTGGATGACAAACAATATTTACATCATGTAAATTCGATGGTAAGCATGATAGCGTGACGAGCTGTATTATTGTGTCAACATTTTACATTGTGCCATAAACAATATGAAGGCGTGGATCCAGGCATTAGCTTCCTCTCCCTAGCTTCTTCGTCGCCTGCATGTTTGCTTTTCCTATGACCCACATAAAGCATATACTAGTACATGTTCTGCTCAGCTTCGTATCAGCATGAAAAACATAAAAATTCCGGGAACTGTCGGTCTGTTGTGTGAATGTTTATGTAATGTTTATGGAATTATTTTTGTTACCTTGCTTGAGAATGTTCATATATATTTATGGAGTTATTATTTGTTACCTTGCTCGTGAATGTTTACGTATATTTATGGAATTATTCTTTGTTACCTTGCTTGAGAATGTTCATGTTTGTTTATGGAATTATTTTATGTTACCTTGCTTATTTGTATTGGCAACATCATTTTTAAAGATATGCATGTCCTGTTGTTTGTACTTTTAATGCATTGTTTCCCAGATTTATCTGTTTGTTTGTTCATATCTTGATGATTCACACTATTTCTCATCATACATTTTTTAAAAATCTGTTTTTCTATGATTGTGACAGTAGCAAATCAAACATAGCCTAGGGTCAAAGTAAAGAATTTTTTTTGGGGGGTTCCTTTTAGAATTGTTCATACATACACAAACATCAATTTTGTCATCCAGAAAAAAAATCATTACAAATCAAACCAAATCCTGTTGGAGAATTTTGAAGACCAAAAATTCTACATCCACCCAAATAAATGGAAATACTTAATTGTTTAAAACCAACTAGAAATCTTCTTCTATCTTCTTTTCAATCCCTCGTCAGTAGTTTCTAATGATAATGCTTTTATAATTGTGTGTGTGTAATCTTGCCTTATTGGATGGTTCCTTTCTACAAGGCCAGTTCGTGCCATGTTAATTTTTTTTACTATCTCGTAGTAACGAGAAACAAATCTCGTAGTAACGAGAAGAAATTCTCGTTGTCACGAGAAAAAAATTCTCGTAGTTACGAGAAACAAATCTCGTAATTGCGAAAAAAATTCTCGTAGTTACGAGAAAAAAAATTGAATAAGGCATCCCCCTATAGATCGAATTTCTCAAAATATACCCCAGAGTTTGTGAAGTTAGAAAGTATTTTCTGAAAGTATAATGGTCATACTCTAAAATGAATTAGGATTACACTTTGCCATTTCAGGTATTTTGTGAAATGTTTGGTTGAAAATTACAAATTTTATCAAAAACTGTTAAAAATTGGAAATGCTTAATTTTATTCAATTGTTTGGAGTCTTTGCATACTTTGGACACGAATTCATATCATAAGTAGTTGATAAATGTTTTAAGTCATCACATTTCAAATTTGCAAACTTTGTTGATGTATTTTGGGGCAAAATTCTCGTTTTTCATACTTTTTTTTATCTAAAATGTAGTAGATTTAAGAATTTCATTCTAGGAAGGCCTAGAATTCTCGTAGTCACGATAAATAATACTGGTGAATACGAGAAAATTATCTCGCAGTTACAGGAAAAATTCTCGTAGTTACGAGAAATAGCATTTTTTTGCCAAATATCACGTCATTCAATTTAAATATTTTTTTTCTCTCTTACCTACGAGATTTGTTTCTCGTAACTAGGAGAAATCTTTCTCGTAACTACGAGATTTGTTTCTCGTAACTACGAGAATTATTTCTCGTTAAGGAAGTACTACGAGAATGTTTTCCCGTAATTATGAAATATTTTTCTCGTTACTACGAGAATTTTTTCTCGTAACTACGAGATTTTTTCCCGTTACTACGAGATTTTTTTCTCGTAACTAAGAGAATTGTTTCTCGTAACTACGAGATTTGTTTCTTGTAATTACCAGATAGTAAAAAAATATAACATGGCACAAACTGGCTTCCGTATCTTTCAGATAATGACTTCGAGACGTAGAGTAAAATATTTGAACACTTTGGCCTAATATTAAACATCATAAAAAAAACCCCTGTATAACATACATGTAAATTATACCCAATATTTGTTACATGATTGCATTAATTTTAAAGTACATGCGCCTAATCATAATGTCCAATATTATATAGTGATACTGATGATAATTTTTCATCTGAAAATAAAGACATCGTTTTTAACACAAAAATCATTTTTGACGTTTTACCAAAATGACGGGTCATCCCTTGTCATCCCTTGTGGGTTCGATTCCTACAATTTGTCAAGTGTATGTGTAAAAATATATGGCCCTATAGATGACAGACGCAAAACCTATTTTTGTTACGAAATTGTGTAAGTATCATGATTGTTTAATGAATTTTTAAACATGAAAAAAAGATTATAAACAGAATATATATGTAGACCAGTCGCAAGGATAAATTTACAGCCTGGAATTTATCGGTCAACATAATTCTGTTGAAATATGACGGCGGGACTCGTTGACAGGTTCGACTCGTTTGCAGAGGTAAGACGAACGATCGTGACTATCTGCCCATACAATCATCTGCAAATTGGTCAAACTATTCCGATGAAGGTACCTGCACTCACTCCTTTCCAGTCGACTGAGCACAAAATCCTTGCTTTTTTGAAACCATAAAAAATTCTAATGTCTCTGAATCTGTTTTCAGTTTTAGGTTAAATTGTAACGTCTTCTTAACAAATGTTACAATTCGCTACGTCATTCGCTATTATAAAGCAGGTGGCAGGTGCCAGATGTATATATAAAATCTTTCTAAGTATTTGTATCATCATTCATGATTCATGTTTTGCTGGGTCATCTCTGTTAGTTTGTTTGGGTGTTGAACATTGTGTGTTTTTAAGTTGTCCTGTTGTTTGTTTGTTAGCTGTTAATTTGTCTGATGTTCGTTGTTTGTTCTTGTGGGTGTGATCCTCTGTGGTCAGTGCATGATAGTCTTGCTGGAGATATTTTCCATAATACAATGATCAGGAGTTTATGCTTACACCGTTTTTAACTCTATATATTCAGTATGTGTTATGTCACTTCAGGGTTGTGTTTTCTTGCCATTAGTGATGTACCGTATAATGTTTTGCCTTGCGTTTGATGATCAGTTTTGGATTTTTACTTGTCATGCTTGAACAGTGGGTCATTGAGTCTTGTTTGAATAATATGACCAATACAAAGCGTGGTAAATGTGTCATCTTCCACGAGATCCTTGTATTGTTTCATCAGCGATCATAGTGACAAATATGGATAATGACCATATCCCTGTCTACAGCACAAAATCGATAATTCAGAAAATCAGAAACCGAAGGCATACAAAATCAGGATAAAACAGGAACCAAAGCAAACAAACAAAAACAGCCACCTTATGAAAAGAAGCGAACTCCCGATATGGGAGTGAGACCAGGTGCCCAGGAAGAGTAAGCATCTCCTGCTTGCATGCAACACCCGTCGCTTCAATTCGGTAGAACTGTCACATCCGGTAACTTCCATTTTGGAAGACATAGAGTACAATCTTTGGTTGGATGGTTCAAATGGTATATGACAGAATATCATCCACCATTCTGGAGAGTGGGACACCATAGTGTATGACGAGTTCCCCATATCGACCGTAGAACTTCCTCAGTAACGATGTTAGTCGGTCACAAACATATCCCTAACTGAGAAGCTAGATGATAAAATGTCCTGTCCGCGAGGAAGTTTCACAACACGTAATAACCGTGACAACTTGGGTTCAAATTTAGATAGAGAAGACACTGACCTTGCCACCGGAATAGTCTGAATGTCGGATTCATCTAGTGACGGAACCTGAATTGATGAAATTTGCATCATTTTACATCCTTTTCGTACTGGTCTTTTTTGTCTGGATGTATTGATTCTGATACCAATGTCAGAATGTCTATGGAATGATGCTCTAGGACATCATCGAACGAAATGAATTAACACATGTCCTACGCCAACATCCGAAACTAGGCCAGATCACAAGTTGTCATGAAGATGACTGATTCATCAGCATGGAAAAAATTTCTCGAATCATATCTTCATAGTTTAGAATTTTCATTTTGAAAATTACAAAACTATCATAAGTTATTTTTATATTTATGCAGAACAAATCTGTATATTCATGACAGAACTCATCTGGGGGCGGACAGGGGTACCTCTCCCCCTTACCCCTCCCCTCCTTTTCACCCTTCCCTTACCTCCCGCTTTCTTCCTCCCTCCCCCCGCCCCCTTCCTCCCACCTCCCCTTCATCCTGTCCACCCCCTCTCATCTGTCTGCGAATAATATGTAACAATATTCAGTAAAGAGACAAAGGCGATGCATTCTTCATCTTGTTCTTCAGGGCAAACTAACGCATCTTCGAAAACATACACAAATGCAGACATTTATCATTTAACGTGTTTATTTTGATCTTCGGTTCCATCAGAATGCAAGCAGTCTAGCATTATTATGGATTTAAAGAATGAATGATGAAGTACTTTACAATCTACAGCAATTCACTCCTGCAAGTTTGATGCAAGTTTTTGTGGTTGGACGCAGGGGACAGTTGATGAATCTGATTGGCTCTGTCACTTCAACAATATTGGACAAAGGCTTACTAACAGTCGCCTAACATCAACAACCAATGTTCCTACATTGTTAAATGGAGATCAGCAAGATGCCAGCGATGGTAATAATATATAAAGAGAAGAGCAAGATTCTTCTTATGAAACTATTCGAGTGTTTGTGTTTTTATTTCAAACATTAAAATCTGCTTTACAATAATTATCTGAGATGATTATTATTACGAGAACAGTGAAATCCAATGCATTATAAAATGAATCAGCGAAACGGGAAATGAAATTTCAAACTCTATTACCCTCAAAAAGCAAAAGAAGTAGAAAATTGACTTTTTTCAAAAATCACAGCTAAAATCACAATGTTAAAGAAAAAAAGATGACCAGTGCATCATCATTGATATTTGCAAAGAAACTTAGAAATATTGATTGGAAACCTAACAACCTTGCTATATTCCATTGGGCAACTTTGGGATAACTTATTTTTCATTCATGACAGCTTACCTTTATATGGAAATGTCAGTAGTGAGACCAGGGGGATGTGCCAAACTTCAATCACCAATTGTAATGGTAAATTTTCTAGAATTTTGTATTGATACTACATTGCTTGAATAATATTTTTATCGATCAGCTACTATTACATATCATCTGAGAACGACTTTTTTGGACATAATAATTTTCGCACTCTTTGGCCATACTACATTGTTAAGATTGTGGATCATTGACGAGGGTTAAGTACCCGAAACGTGCATGTCTGGTCCATGCTGTAAATTTATCTGTTCTGAAATGATGCTGTTGAATTTGAAGACGTTTAACATTTCAACTTTTCCACGTTGCGCGAGAGCGTTTATACTTTATTTTCCATTCAAAAACCAATGTAACAACTAGACTTACTGTAACAGGAGAATTACACTGTTTGACAAGGCAGGACCAGTGGTCTGCGCGGAATTCCACTACCGGATGTACGGTCAAGATATTGGAAGTCTGCACATGAGCCTTATTTCAAATGTGTCGTCATATCCGCTTTGGTCAACAAACAGAGATACTGGTTTAAGATGGACGAAAGCAGCCGTAGAAATTATTCATCCAAAAGGATTCCAGGTACCATTTTAAGATGGAAAATAAAATTAATACTCAATATGTCAAAATGAGAAAAGTAGAAGTGAACGTATAGTGATGATAGTTCTCTGAATAACGTTATCTTTCAGATTGAGTTTAAAGGAGTAAGAGGATACGGTTTTTATGGAGAGATCGCCATTAATGACGTCACTATAAAGTCTGGAAAATGCATAGCTGGTAAAATGTTAAAGAATATTCTTTTCAATAGAAATCCATAGCATACCGCGATTTCAAATGGAAATGGCATTATGTACATGCATTTATCATTTGTTTTTCAAAATAACTTTTTCGAATAGAGCTCTATATTCGATTAAAAATATTCATACTGAACTCGAAATTTTCTCTGCTTTAAAAACCAAGCGAGGTTTTGCACAAACATAAAAAAGTACCATCATTTATTCAGGCTCAAAGTCGAGAAGACAAGGCAATTCTGAATTTCATGCCACTGATCATTCTAGAAAGGGGGATCTGATATGCTTTTATAAGATCCCCGTAGCGACCGAAGAACTTTCTCAATGACGATTTCAGCCGTTGAAAAAATAATCCTGAACAAGTAGTTTACTTGCAAGCCGTCTGGCTCTTACGATGAAATCTTCATATTTAGAACATGCCCTTGCGGAACGAATCAGCCGAGTAACAAAAACGTCATAAGCAGAAGAAGACGAAATGTTGCTACTCAGAAATTAAAGGAGGTTAACATCTTAGCACCATCCCTCCTATTTTGAACATAGATTTTATTTTGATATGCTACTTAATCGATCCTACAGGAAATTTGGAGCAGCGCACTCTCTGTAAAGTTAATGCAAAAATAAAAATAAAATTCTAAAAATAAAACAAGAGGGCATTGGTGAAATGAAATTGGGCGGCTTATGAAAGCAATTTGGCTGGAAGGATCACTGATGATAATTTAATACTCGAAACACGTGTCAAAATTGGTTTGAAATTTTCTCCAGGAAGACATTGTGTTGGAACACTTCCGTATTATTAACACTTATTTCTTGTTGCAGTGTAGAGCAGTTAAAATCGTTCCCCGTTACTTGATGTTTGTTAAGTGCACATTTGTATTAATTACATCTTTACAGCTCAGTCGCCTGAAAGAAGTTTTGTTTTGGCATTTTATCAATTTGACATCATATGTTTTTTTTTTTTTTTTTTTTTTTTTTTTGCTTTTTCGGAAACAAGTAGTTTGCCATTACATCGAAAAATATCATCTAAATTAAAGGAGGTTAACATCGTAGCAACATCCCTCCAATGCTATTTTGAACATAGATTTTATTTGGATATGCTCCTGAATCGACCAGGGCTGCAGGAAATTTGGGGCAGCGCACTCGCTGTAAAGTAAATGTAAAAATTTAATTTCTAAAAATTAACCAGAGGGTGTTAATAAAATGAATTTGGGCGGCTTATGAAAAGCACTTTGGCTGGAAGCATCACTGATGAGAATTTAATATTCGAAACACGTATCTGGTGCATGAAAATTGGTTTGAAATTTTCTTCAAGAAGGTATATAGTTGGAACACTTCCGTATTATCATGAAAGGGAAGCTTGTTATCATCACGCTTGTCGTACAGTGAGGTGTTCAAATGGCCATTTGCGTCGAAAAATAGAATACTCAAGTCAGAAGCGGATTTGTTATTCTCTGTTGTTTCTTTGATCTCTAGTTCATGAGAATAGATTTCATGCAGATGATCCATAAAGTCCAACACGTCATCTATGAATGATCTGAAGGTAAAATTGAACTGAAATACTTTAATAATACGAAATCATTATAGAATTGTCATTCCTTCTTCCGTAGATTTGTCGTGTGATTTTGAAAATGACGATTGCAGTTGGGAAAATGATCGTTCTGCTGATTTTGATTGGTTGCGATTGAGAGGTCCGACCCCGACACCCAAAACTGGACCAGATAGCGATCACACGTCGTCAAGAGGCAAGTATATTCTTGAAACATATACCATTATGGCATGCATAGGGCAAATTAGGCTAAAACTGTCATTTTATAAGAGGTTTTATAAATAATATGCTATATTTTTGACATCGTGAGTAAATCTAATCCTTTTCAATTCCTGATCAGGATATTACAGTTATATTGAATCCTCAGCACCTCAAAGACAGGGGGACAGGGCCCGTTTAGTGTCTCCTGTCCTCGCCATCAGAGGAGAGGGATGTCTAAAATTGTGGTACCATATGTACGGCGGCCATGTGGCACATCTTAGGGTGTTCCTAAAATTTCCAAACGGTCACACTGAATATGTCTGGAAGATGTATGGCAACCGAGGAAAGCAATGGAGATTTGCTCGAATTCCAATAAGACAGAATCATTCTTTCAGAGTAAGTTTTCAGGACTAACTAATATACCGAAGTATTGCATGTATATGCTACAAAGCAATGAGTAGCGGAATGCGCTTGAAATATACACATAATGTATATGTCGAATTCCCGTTCTAGAGTAGTTTCCTTCATGGTATAAAAAAAGAATCTCCATAAAATTACAATTTGATGAGCCCAAGTGATGACAGGTTGAATGAATATATTTTTGTGTGTGAGGGTGTGTGTGTGTGTGTGTGTGTGTGTGTGTGTTTGTCTTTTCTGTCCATTTACAATTGTTTTTGCATCTGTTATCGTAAGATTATGAAATAATTATACTTTAAATTTCTTTGTGTTGGTCTTGAACACTTTGCTATTCATTTCAGATCGTCATCGAGGGAGAGGTTGGCGTATCGTTTGATGGAGATATAGCACTGGATGACATTGCATTTTCCTATTTACCTTGTACATTTGATTCCTAAATAAAGACTTAAACTAGAAATCTACACTTTTATTATTACTCAGAATAGAACCGAGATCACCTGATTGTGTAGTTATCCGGATTAACATACACTTAAAACGGTACTTACACGGGTTCACAATGGTCACCATAGACCAATATTTGCTACACATTGTAAATATAACAGCCTTCTCATTGCATAATGTTACAAAACAAAAGACATACAGTCACAGTGACACATTACAGAACAACTTTGACCCTGCTATGTTGGCTAAAGCGAGCACGTGTTATGAAAGACCATCTTTCAAATAGAATAGATTATCAAATACCCGTCTTTCTATGTAATTAACAATGACATAATTTGAATTTGAATTTGTGTAACCAAGGAATGTTACAATATAGTATCATGTAAAATTGGTGAGACAAGTTCCAGGAAACATTTATGCAAGCTGGAGAGACACTATTTACAAACAGGTTCTTGTGTTGAAAAAGAAAGTTAACTAAGCAAATGAAACAAAATCGATAAGATTCTGATTTGAAAAGCCAAAGTCATGCAAAGTATTTACATGCTAGCTTTTATATTGAAAACCCTATAATTGAAATTGCAGTCGATTTGGCCTTAACATTGTATTTTACTCTAAGCTTGATGGTTTTATTATACATACGTGTATACGTATACTTATCTTGGGACTGTCCAAAGATTCATACATTTTATATATTTTCATTTTAGTGCATGAACATCGACGGCGGGTGCGGCTAGCCAACAAGATATTGCTTACTCCTCCCGGGCACCTGGTCCCACCTCTAGCTTTGTCGTTAAACTATTCCACAACAACTCTTATGAAATGAAGATGTTAAACATTTGTACCACTTGGTGAATGTCACTGCTGGTGGACCAGGAGTCCCCGAGGGCACATGTAACCAAGTTCGATCAGTTTCGGTTGGTCGTTTCTTCAACCGCATTTGAAAATTATGTTTACAAAATTGTCTCAAATTTCAAGAACCTGGGTCCTATAGCATCATATTCCAGCCATCTTGCTACGCATCGGTATACTTAGGACATAATTTTCACAGATTTTGGCAATTTTACAATGTTTAGATTGAGGATCACTGACGAGGGTTAATTACCCGAAACGTGCATGTCTGGTCCATCGTGTGAATTTATCAGCTCTAAAATGATGCTAATGAAATGAAGACGTTAAACATTGCTAGTGGTCCGTCGATGCTCAATTTTGTGCTCTATTGTGAGTTCTATTGAGATTATCGTCAGGATCTTCTTTAATTCATATGATACCATTCCGTATTTTCCACAACGTGATAACAATAATTTATATATGCACAGCCATTGTAATAGATCTTCTTCATATTACACATGTGTTACAGGTAGACTTGCATGTTAGACACTCCAAGACCCGGCATCACCACTTTTGACGTTATTTCTTATTGTGACGTCATAAATCAGATACTACGTTACAGATAAAAGATACGTCAAATCTTGTGATGTCGGGTCTTAGAATGTGTTAAATACAAAAGAAAGGAGGAGATCTCCAACAAGACCCCGTTGCAGCATCAACAACAAAACACCCGATGCAAAAACACAAAAGACGAGTACAGCACGAGACGGAAAAGAGACACACGACATCTAAACATCAAACACAAAAGACTACACATAAACCGACGAGACCAATGGGCCACTTTGGACGGCCATTTGTCACGCAAGTAGCAAATGGTGTGGTTATCCTGGATTACGTGCGCACAACCCTCTCACTTCTCCAATTACCCAGAGGTCTCGAAGAACGTACAATTGTGGTGTAAAACAACCTCCTCACTGTAAGATGACATCACCCAAACAAGACCGCGAAACATAGAGGCCCCAGAAACACAGATGAATATGTAAATGGATATAAAAAGAGGGCATGCGTAATACAGTCCGTGCTCTGCCGGCTGTGGCGAGCTCATTTATGTAATCACCCGAGGAGTCCGACTGACATTCAGAGAGGACAGGTGGTCGGGGCCCTGTCTTCTCTAAAGAGTTTTAGACAGGGCCCGTCATGGAGTCCCGTCGTCACAGTCAGTCAGAGTGCAAGTCTCAATGATGCGCTTGTACAAGACTGTAGATTGGTCAAGTAACAAGGCTAGTATCCGTCTGGTGACATTAGGATCATATCCACGGTATAAAAGGCGTTTGATGATTCTGACGCACTTTTGATGAATATGCTGCCTACCTTTGATCCTTCTTATTTTGTTTATCATATCACCATAAAACACAGGTTGTGTAATACCCAAAGTAATGTACTCTGTTGCGTGTATAGATCCGAATTTTAAAAGAAGTTGACTGTAATTTTTGTAAAATTTCCAGAAAGTCTTAACTAGTTTATGAAAGCGGAAACCTTGACATAAAAGTTTTTTGGTAATTTGTAAATTTCTACTGAGAAAATCCAAAATATCAATACATGCTCTAGCGTACCGGATGAGCTGTGATATGTAAATGCCGTATGACGATAATCTTGGAACATCACCGTCAAGCCAGGGAACTATGGTGAATCCAAAATCATCCCTTTTGTCATATACACTTGTATGAATCTTTCCGTTTACAATTTTGATATTTAGGTCCAAAAACGGTGTTTCTGTGTTTGAAAAGATTGCCTTGTTTAGTGTTAATTCTTGTGGATAAATTACATTCTTATATAATTCAAAAGCAGGATTGTCAATGGTTAGAATATCATCCAGATACCTAGAAGTATTATTGAAACATTTCAGATCATCAAATTTTCTTTGCTTTTCAAGATTTTGGATAAATTCTTTTTAATAAGTGTATAAAAATAAATCTGCAACAAGAGGCACACAGTTAGTACCCATAGGAATTCCTACAACCTGCTTGTATAGATCCTCACCAAATCTAACATAAATATTGTCCAAGAGGAAGGACAAGGCATTACACAGGTCACTACATGTCCATGATTTGTAGTCTGTCGAGGACAAGTCAAATGCGGAAAAAAGGGAAAATCGTCTTTTCCCTTAGATGGATTTAAACTATATTGACAGGAACCTGTATGTGTTGTGTTTCGCATGTAAACGCTCGTGACGTCACAATGCACAACATACGCTGCATCGGCTGTTCTAACATGCAAACTGAACGCGCAGTCCCTTCACCAAACGCGATTTCAGAAAATAGGAATGCAATTGTCACACTATTGTGATGCATACCATATAGAACTATGAAGGCATACTTATGCGAGATATTTTAGTACAGATTCTGCATGTTAACATGCAAGATACTTTTATATTGACATGCAAGATAATTATGTTGACATGCAAGATAATTTAGTTGACATGCAAGATAATTTAGTTGACATGCATGAAAATTAAGATGCATGTAGACATGAATAAGTTGCATGTCGGCATGTTAACACAAATAAGTTGCATATTAACAAATAAATTACATGCTTACATAATATGAAGAAAAATATCTTGCAAGTACGGGACAGAAGTATGCCACCAGTTTGTAATTAAAATGACATGTAAAGCCCCCTTCTCCTTCTTTAATTATGAAACAGATTTTATATTTTGATTAATGAATCTATCATGGTGCACAAATTTGACCTAAATTTTCATATAATATATCTATATCAAATTATTTTTCAATATGTGCATCAATTAAAGATATAATAAATCATATCTTTAATTTTGGGGAATTTGTCTAAGTCCAAGGGGCATATAACTGTTTATTTTTTCTTCGATTAGACCTGAAGATGAACTTAATTTGCAAACCAATTCTCAATTCAATAGGTATATCCATTGCAGAGATGATGAATGGACCGGAAACCCTTAAATTTTGATATTTTCCGAAGTTCAAGGCAAATAACTCGTTCAAAAATTCTCTGATCACACTCAAATTTGAACTTGACCCAGATTTTCTGTGAATCCATTCTAGAGATATTATACGGAAATACCTTTGGTATTTTTCTAAGTCCAAGAGGCATAACTCTGTCATTTATTTTCTCGATCGGACTCAAATATGAACTTGGCGTAGATTTTCATTTGATGTATCTGTATACAAAATTTCAATGCAATATTTGAATCCATTTCAGAGATATTGAATGGAAACAGTTAAATTTTGGTATTTTGCTAAGTCCAAGGGGCATTAATTATAGTCTGTCAATTTCTATTTTTTTATCAGACCCAAAATGAACTTGACCTAGATTTTCATTTGATGTATCTGTATACAAAATTCCATTTCAATATGTGAATTCATTCAAGAGATAATGAGCGGAGACTGCTGTCGCGGACCGACCAACAGCGGCAAAGCAATATGTCCCCTCTTCATCGAAGGAAGGGGGCATAATGTATGTCATAATTTGTGTTTTGTTACGGATATGCAACACACAGCAAATGAATTCGTCGCGTGAAATGCGCTAATGCACATTATATTTTCATGAACGATAGGTGCACTTGCTGTGTGTTGCATGGCCGTAACAGAACATAAAGTACAACATGATTTCATTTGAAACCTTCTCACCACCATCAACACAAAGTAAGACTTTTCAAGTTTTAGACAACGGTTAGAGTATCTTTGCAAGAAACAATGTATAATTATTATTGTTCACATGAGAGGTTGAGCAAATATTGCTCGCTAAGAAATCGTTGTGCAAAGATCTATACGTATATGCAACTTTGTGTAAGGTTAGAGAAGACAGTTTTATTCGTGATCAGATTGCCTTATTCGTTTCCCCGTTACATGGGTTGGAAAGATTACCTGTACATTTCACGCTTGCTTGATGTGAAGTTTCACCATATATTTGCGGCGTAGAAGTTGAGGCAACTCTTTGACACAAAATTAATGGAGGAATCGATTATTTTCTCCCTTCAAATATTTTGTTTTTATAAATGTCTAAGTAATCGTTGCTGAGAAGTGATTCATCTTTCCAGGGTCTATTATGTCGAACATGTAAAACAAAATGAGAAGAATAAAATTCTTCGTTACTAAACTATTGTGATCTTTCTGAAAAAAAAAGCAGTTGTTGAATAGTTTAATGACAGAGACCGTTAAGTCAGTGTCCTATTTGGATATCATGTTGCCTTTTGACGCCCATGGTAATATGAACAACTCGCTCTAAGACAAACGTGACGACTTCAATTTCAATATCATAAATGTTCTTTTCCTGAGTAGCAACCACAGGTGCTCGTGGACGTGGTTTATTTAATTTCAATCTAGTTTGTTCAGATAATCTCTGTCAGTCAATAATGTATCCCGAGATGGTTCCCGGCGTTTGTTCCGATGTAGACGGCTTTCAGTTAAGCTTCTTAGTCAAGGATACATTTGTGACCAACTAACATCGACACTGAGGAAGATCTATGGTCGATATGGGGAAATGGTAGCATACTATGACGTCCCCTTGTCCAGAGTCATAAATGATATTCTGACGTAGACCTTTTGTGTCATGACATACCAATTTATACGTTTGTCTGTAGGAGTTGACGATTGTGACCTTTATACCGAATTGAAGTGGCGGGTGTTGCATGCAAGCAGGAGATGCTCACTCTTCTATGGCACCTGATCTCACTCCTTCGCAGGGAGTTCGAATATCACTTCCATTCATATCGTAGATTTTTTTTATGTCTGTTCCCTTGCCTTATATTAGTTCTGGTTTTATAATGGTTTTGTATGCCCTTGGTTAGATGATTTTTCGATTAACGATTTTGTACTTCTTGATAGGGATATTGTTTCTTTCCATATTTGTCAAGAAAGAAGAGGTTGAGTTATTTTAGGGGAGACGGACGTTGAACAATGACAAGTTCTAAATGTAGAGCTCGAGGAAGGACTGATCTTGTTCAATATGAACCCAATTAATTCGAGTTTTGTTCATTCGGAGCGCTTTCGAATATTTTCGTATTAATTTTCCATGTGACAAAACATTTGGTTCCATGTGAGACTGACCTTGGAATGTGGTCTTATTTTGAATGGGAAGTGAAAAAGGTTCGAGTGACATTTCATACGCCTTGTTACAAAAACTCTACTGAAATACTTCAGATATAAAAATCATGACGATTCAATGGAACTGAGATACATCAAAGTATTCGTGTCAACAAGAACCGCTCTGAATGCCAACACCTTTGAATGATGAGGATTCATTAACCGAAACATGTATGTCTGGTGAATCGCCTGTACATAGACATCTCTGTCTGGAAAGCTGCTCTCTTTAGAAGAAGACATCTCTGTCTGGGAGGCTGCTCTCTAGGAGAAAAGATTTCTGTCTGGAAGGCTGCTCTCTAGGAGAAAAGATTTCTGTCTGGAAGGCTGCTCTCTTTAGGAGAAGACATCTCTGTCTGGGAGGCTGCTCTCTAGGAGAAGACATCTCTGTCTGGGAGGCTGCTCTCTAGGAGAAGACATCTTTGTCTGGAAGACTGCTCTCTAGGAGAAAAGATTTCTGTCTGGAAGGCTGCTTTCTAGGAGAAAAGATTTCTGTCTGGAAGGCTGCTCTCTAGGAGAATAGATTTCTGTCTGGAAGGCTGCTCTCTAGGAGAATAGATTTCTGTCTGGAAGGCTGCTTTCTAGGAGAAAAGATTTCTGTCTGGAAGGCTGCTCTCTAGGAGAATAGATTTCTGTCTGGAAGGCTGCTCTCTAGGAGAATAGATTTCTGTCTGGAAGGCTGCTTTCTAGGAGAATAGATTTCTGTCTGGAAGGCTGCTCTCTAGGAGAATAGATTTCTGTCTGGAAGGCCGCTCTCTAAGAGAGGAGTTGGACATTTCGTTTTTCTTAAAAGCAACCCCAAGTATGACACATTTTAGATAAAAACCAACATCAGCACTAAAGAATAATTTATGGATGTATCTTTACTTCATGAAAAAAGCTTACATTGATCAAGCATACCTTGTACATTGTCCACTGCATCAAAGGATTTTGAATGCACCGATGTCTCTCATTAATCTGAAACAGAGACAAATAGAGCATTGCATAATATTTTTTTTTCAATATTAAACGCGCAATGCAAATACATGATAATTACTTGTATGTCTAGGTTAAGCGGTGGTCGCAACCCGCCGAACGTGCAAGTACGTGTTGTCTACGTGCAAAAACGTATACAAACTTTGTGGATCCGCAAGGTGTCCGTGCGTTATCAGTACGTCGTCCGTACGGATTTGGAAACACGTAGAAAGGACGTAGCAGTTTTAGTGCGTGCAAAAATTTCGCTGCGTCCTGTCTGCGTTCGGTTTAAGGATTCATCAAGTACGTGCAACGCACTTGTTGTGTAAGGGAGTGAGGGACCCGTGCGTTAGCAGTACATGTAAGCTCAAGTTTACGTTCCGATACCCTTCTCTACAACCACTCTCTTTCACATTGAGATTCATAAATACTTCATGTCATCGAGGAACGTAATTCTCAATGGGAGATTGCTCTACAATATCACTGCCAAAGACTCGCCGCCATAAAGCATATCTTAACGTAACGATGCTATGACGTCATAGTTAATTTAGGTCAGGATTCTTGGAGTCTGTGGCAGAGATTGTTTCGACTGTAAGAGGAGATAACGTGTTACAAGTACAATACCCACACGATAACGAAGACGTACGGAGATCGTACGTTGTAAGCAAGTTGCACGCACGTTGTCTGCACGTACGACGTACTTGCCACTTGCGCAGCATATGATGCCTGTAATAATTCGATATAACCGTACGTGCGACATGCGTTGACGCACTCCTGCCACTTGATTCCTTGTGTCATCAGAAAAACGTAGCGCACGTAGCCTCTCCATACACGCACGTCAGAAAAACACGCACGGCGGGTTGTGACCATGGCTTTAGATAGGTACAATCTCCTGATATTGTGACTCAAGGTCTTTCTAATACTACATGTAAATTGACTTCGAACAAGATGTAAATTTTCATGAAACGATGGATGGTACTTCCTCTAGGCATTTGCTTTCATGTAACTGTTAAGAAATTGAGAACATATTGTACTTGCTTCCTGTAAGGTTTTGAGAATTTTTTACGCGTTTCGGAAGATTAGCGGTAAAATTATGTCTTTTTGGAACGTACTGTACTAAGGATGTAGAGTGTTCGATTGACAATGTGCTGGTATTTGATTGGATGAGATTGTCCAATGAAAATGAGTGGTCATTTTCGCGGTATGAAGTGTTGTGCATGTGGCTCATTCTAAGCCGAACCGCCTGATACACAAGTCTAGTTTCAAATTCACGATATTTATGAACAGGAACGGGGAAAAATCTTTGAAACTTTCACCACATTTGTTTATTACTAGTTAATTGGGTACTTTGAAGTAATCGTTTTAACACAGGGCGAGGTTTGTCGCGTTCAGTAACTCTGGTGCCATAACATGATGTCTAGCGATTTTGGATATGATAAAATTTAACGCTAGACGGCCACAAACACAGGTTTCTATAGTGAATTTTGAAATTTTTATCTATGGTTTTTCCTTGGCGGTTATGTATATCCATTTTAGAGTTACATTGTGTTTGGGATTTTCTTCATTTATAAAAAAGTCAATATCCGATGAAATAGATAAAAACGATGCATCTTAGCATGGAAAGAAATGTTCAATGATATTACATATAATTTTGAGTTGTCATTAAATCATATATGTTTACATGTCATGTAACATAATTATATTTCTGTAATAAATGCCGCGGTTGCCCTCTAGTATGCTCGGCTAATTGCATACGATGCTTTCTTAGTATGCTCAATTGAAAGGTAGATGCATTCAGTGCATCAGTTTCGGAGATGTGGAGAAGTTGCAGAGAAGTGGAAAATGCGCCAGCCAATCAGAGCCCACGGCGGCCATATTCGTTGACAGATTGACACGAAAATCACAAACTTGGTAGAGGACCTTTTGAGTACTTGCTTCCTGTAAAGTTTCGTGAAATTCTGTGCAATGGTTGCAAAGCAGAAGTCGAAAATGCGTCAGCCAATCAGGTCATCGGTGTCCATATTTGTTGACTGACCGGCACGAAAACCACAACTTGATAGAGGACCTTGATTCCTGCGAAGTTTCGTGAATTTCTGTGCAGCGGTTGCAGAGAAGTCGAAAATGCGTCAACTAATCAGAGCCCTCGGCTTTGAATTTGATTTGGTTCTCAGTTCTATTCGTCTTGTTAACATTCTTATTAGTCTTGCTTCTATTACAATTCATCTTGCTTACTTCCTTCTCCTATGTATATTGTTAAGTTGATCTTGCAATTCCTGTTTATTCACTTCTATTAGTAGTTTATTTACATTCGTTTTCTGTGCATCGTTTTCTAGCAATATGTACATAGAAGAAGGAAGGAATTGTAATCTAAGCAAGATGAATAAGAATGTTAGCAAATGAATACGATTAGAATTGTGGCCCCAATCCCCAATTTGTAGTTTACGACGGACAGAGGACAGACGCCGGACGGAATTAAGAATGATAGTGGACAATTGAGTACTTCCTGTAAGGTTTCCTGAAATTCTATGCAGCAGTCGCAGAGAAATTGAAAATGCATCAACCAAAAGAGTCTTTGGCAGCAATATCTGTTGACTGATCGGCACGAAAAACACAAACATGGTAGAGGACAAAGAGTACTTGCTTCATGCAAGGTGTCATGAAATGCTGTGTAGCGGTTCCAGAGGAGAGAAGTCGAAATTGCGTCAGCCTATCAGAGCCTTGGACGGCCATATTTCTTTACTGATTGGCATGAAAAACATCAACTTGGTAGAGGACCTTTAGAGCTTGCTTCTTGTAGGTTTCTTGCTATTCTGTGCTGCAGTTCCAAAGGAGAAGTAAAAAGTTTATGTGACAGTAAATCAGAGCCCTCGGCGGCCATATTTGTTGACCGATTGGCATGGAAAACACAAACTTGGTAGAGGACCTTGAGTAATTACTTCCTGCATGTAAAGTTCCGTGAAATTATGTGCAGCGGTTGCAGAGGAAAATTCAAAAATGTTAAAAGTTTACGCCGGACGACATACGGATGGCGCTCTATGACAATGGCTCACTTAAGCTTCGCCCAGGTGAGCTAATAAAAAATAAGACTTTTACTTAATATAATTTCATATTATAATGATTTCCTCTTTTTCGGCCTCGAGGAACATCGATGCGATTTTTTTGTTAAAATGCGCATATGTGGCTTTTATGTTTGACTTTCATTCACTGAATGGTAACCCCATTCGGATCAGCCTCGACCTTCTCCTTCGAAAAAAGACTCGAACGTCAGACGGCGCCATCTTAAAAACAGTCCCCCGTTGGTCTTTCAGATTTTGTTATAATTTATCATGATAAAGTAGTTCCAACACTGGATCGTTTACTTGCAATTGACAAAAATGTTACAACATTACTCAAGTTGCAGAATTTTGAATGTTGAAAAAGTGCCTTTTTACTTTTACATCGATTTGATGTAAAACCTTCCACCATTGGCATTCGAGTCTTTTTATGCCGTTACAAATAAAGGGCGAGGGGATCCGAATGTGGTAACCCGAGCATGATACTAGTATAACTGAAATTCAGGGCGTACATATAAACATATTCGAGAAATCTGATCCAACACAAAGCTGAAGAGAAGTCGCCAATGAGTGTTTGGTTGTAATCACTGTATACTGTTAACGCGTGGTCTTGAAACGCAAACTTGGTCTGACAGAATCTCTGAGAGAAGCCAAAGACAAAGGCCTAAGCCAAATATCTTGGAATCAGTGCCAAGGTCCTTGTCACAAGACAAGCATATTTAGATTATGCTAGCAGCATCACTTACAATTCATAATTTATGGTCAGAAAAGTTGACTTTCCTACAAAAGAAGCATCATATTCCACCCATCCTGCTACGTCTTTCGGTACATTTTTGGGCATAATAACTTTCACCATATTACAGTATTTAGATTGAGGATCTAGACGAGGGTTGAGTACATCATTACAGTATTATGGTTAATGCTGCAAATTTATCTGTTCTTAAATGATGCTATTGAATTTGAAGACGTTTAACAGTAACCCTAGCACCGATGTGTTTTCTCTCCATTGCCTTAGTCTAGCCGTAAATGGAGGATGTTGCTCTTTCATGGAGTATATTTGTCTATGTACAGCGTTCAAAAATTATCTATCATCAAGCAAGCTGAGAGCTGAGAGTTTGAATTGAACCGAGTCCGACTATTTCGAAATTATCACTCCAGTTAATATTTTTCTCTGTCAAATCTTACTAAGTTCGATACAAAAATGAACAAAAAGACCCAAATGGACATTTATATCTACCTAGTCTCTTTACATCGATTTACTAAGCGACTTTGATAGACCCAAACTTGAGGCAGCTGTTTTAAACTTTCTTAAAATTCAGAGATGAGAGAATACAAATCGGAACCTTCATTGCGAAAACAACTGTGTAAAGGTAATGCCCCAAAACTTTTTGTATTTCTTAACAGACTTAAATGTGGATTAACCTCGAGTGATCTTAAAACAATTTCAGGGTGTATCACAGATGCAATGAGCCTAGTTCCACAACTTGCACCCAAGAATATCTTGCTACCTTATTTAAAGGCGTATTCCTACTTCGTCAAAAACATTTGATTAGGATTTGAAAACCTATTTCAATCATCAAAGTCCTATGATTTTGGTATTTAGCCTTTTGACCCCAAACTCAGTAGGGCACATCCTTTACTCAAAGGGAACATTTCTGGTAAGTTTCATGATGATCATGGTGCATCACACATTCCGTTGTGATGGGGAAACCATTTTTGATCACCAAAGTCTTGTGACCTTGAATATGTGGACCTCAGAATAACTTAAGAACATCCTTGACTCATGGGGAACACTTCGGCAAGTTTCATGATGATTGGTGCATTACTCACTCAATCGAATCTCATTTCCAGAAACAATAGAGCTTATTAATTCTTGAAACATGGAGGAACATTTCTGGAAAGTTACATATCAGTAGATACAATACACACTCTGTTATATGGTGGGATATACTTCTGCCCCCTACATGCAAGATATTTTTATACATATTATGTCAACATGCAAGTTAAATATGTTGGTATGCAACTTAATTATGTTGACATGCAACTTATTTTGTCAACATGCAAGATAATTATGTCAACATGCGAGAAAAAGATGTATACATGCAAGTTTATGAAGTTGCATGTTGACATAAATAAGTTGCATGTTGACATAAATAAGTTGCATGTTGACATAAATAAGTCGCATGTTGACATAAATAAGTCGCATGTTGACATAATTATTATGCATGTTGACATAATCTGAAGGAAAATATCTTGCATTTAGGGGGCAAACGTATGCCACCATACTTTTGTCACGAAGAAAAAACTTACTTTTTGTTACATTTTGTTAAGTTGTGTTAACTATCTGAAATTCATAGTTTTTACTTTATAAATCTAATTTTTGAATCTTTAAAATTATTTTTCTGACAAATTTTATACTTAAATATAAAAGAATATTTTCACTATATATCCCTCTTCCTTTTGTGTGGGTTTTGCACCCCTCTCAGCTAAAAGGCACGGATTTGCTGGAGGTTGCTACATCTTGATTGGCTCTCTGTAAAAATTGAAGAAAGTCCGAAATTAAGTTTCGTCCATTTATTGCGAAGCGCAGATGAAAAGTGACGCTTTGGACGCGGACTTCTTCCCAGGAGGATCTACTTTTTTGGTACTTTCTAAGAACTAGCCAATGAAATTTCTGAGATCCACGCGTAGGAATATAATTTTGAAATATCACGCGGAGTATGGATGGCTCGGACCGTGGTCACTTAAATAATTAAATAAACAATTAGTCGGTCCGAGTAATTTCTTAACAAAAGACCAATTTTAGATTGACATCAATGACTTGCGCAACCATTATGTTGGGTACACCTGAGCAAACAATTTCTCAGAGTGTCCGAAGATTTCTTAGGAAAAGGTGATTTGTGGCTTGGGGACATATCTAAAGAATTGTGAAATCTAAAGAAATCGTAGACTAATTTATTGTCATGCCTAGGGTCTAATTTAAAGATTAAAGAAAACTGCCAAAAATAAAATTCAAAAATGTTATGATCGCTGAGCGATATAGTCCCCTACCGGCGGCATATATTTATGTCCTGCAACTCTGCCTATGAATTACTCGTCAATTAAACATATATGAGTTTAAATTAAACCTACTGTCTGTGCAGCTCAGTTCTGAGGTTTTATCTGCTTTATCGATTCGAAAAAGAGGTCAAGCGTGACGAAAGTTGAACTTGCTCTGTAACTATCCAAGACTAAGCTGAGTATCAAATTTCACCTGAATATCTCTATTTGTTGCAGAAAGAAGTCTGGAAAACTGACAAAAACTTAATTTTCCAAGTCATAAAGGGGCATAACTCGTCGAAAAATAGGTCAAGCGTGACATAAGTCAAACTTGCTCTGTAACTATCCAAGACCAAGCTGTGTATCAAATTTCATCTGAATATCTTCATCCGTTGCAGAAAAAAAGTCCAGAAAACTGACAAAAACTGAATTTTCCAAGTTATAGAGGGGCATAACTCCTTGAAAAATAGGTCAAGCCTCACGAAAGTCAAACTTGCTCTGTAACTATCCAAGACCAAGCTGTGTATCAAATTTCATCTGAATATCTCCATCTGTTGCAGAAAAAAGTCCGGAAAACTGACAAAAACTGAATTTTCCAAGTCATCAAGGGGCATAACTCCTTGAAAAATGGGTCAAGCGTGACGAAAGTCAAACTTGCTCTGTAACTATCCAAGACCAAGCTGTGTATCAAATTTCATCTGAATATCTTCATCCGTTGCAGAAAAAAGTCCGGAAAACTGACAAAAACTGAATTTTCCAAGTCATCAAGGGGCATTACTCCTTGAAAAATGGGTCAAGCGTCATGAAAGTCGACCTTGCTCTGTAACTATCCAAGACCAAGCTGTGTATCAAATTTCATCTGAATATCTTCATCCGTTGCAGAAAAAAGTCCGGAAAACTGACAAAAACTGAATTTTCCAAGTCATCAAGGGGCATAACTCCTCGAAAAATGGGTCAAGCGTGATGAAAGTCAAACTTGCTCTGTAACTATCCAAGACCAAGCTGTGTATTAAATTTCATCTGAATATCTCTATCCGTTGCAGAAAAAAGTCCGGAAAACTGATATTCGGACAGACGGAGGGACAGACGGACGGACAGACGGACGGACAGACAGACCGAGAGGAAACTAAGAGTCCCCTTCGGCGTTGCCGGTAGGGGACTAAAAAGTTTAAATTTCAAAATGCAAATCGGGAAAATAAGTTCAAAATTCAAATATATTTAAGTATAAAATTTGTCAGAAAAATAATTTTAAAGATTCAAAAATTAGATTTATAAAGTAAAAATGTCATGTGATCACTTTAAATTATTCAGAATTGAAAGTTAGCAAATGACACTTTTATGACATTGAAACCATTTTCAAATTAAGTCATGTGAACTTGACCTCTGACTTCAATATTAATTACTTAAAGATTACTTTCTTGATTCAATGGGAAATTTCCGTCACGTTTCATGTCGACAGGTGTAATACACATTCAGTTATGAACTGAAACCGTTTTCATTTTACCCCATGAATCCAAAATCAAAAATGCAATGATCGCTGTGCGATATAAGTCCCCTACCGGCGGCATAAATTTATGACTTGCATCTCTGTTCATCAGTTCATCATCTGCAACAACAGCCAAGAAAAGTCTGGGAAACTGAATTCACGAAATTTGCTAAGTCCAAGGGCCATAATTCTTGTGAAAATTAGTCAATTTAAATGAAACTCAAATCTGCATCACACTATAATGTATTCACATACAAAAAATCATTATCTGCCATAACAGGCATGAAAAAGTCCAGAAAAGTGCAAATTTCATGAAATTTGCTAAGTCCAAGGGCCATAACTCTTGTAAAAATAGGCCAACGGAAACCAAACTCAAACTTGGTCTGTATCACACTGAGATGTATTCGTTTACTAAAAAATCAGTGCATTATTTGCAATAGAACCAAAGAAAAGTCCGGAAAACCGAAATTTTCATAAAATTTGCTAAGTCCAAGGGCCATAACCCTTGTGAAAATAGGTGAATCTAAAGCAAACTCAAACTTGATCTGTATCCAATTGAGATATATCTACATACCAAAAATGAGTTCAATTTATGCAACAACAGCAGAAAAAAGTCAGGAAAACTGAAATTTTCATAAAATAGGCTAAGTCCAAGGGCCATAACTCTTGTAAAATTAGGTCAATCAAAAGCAAACTCAAACTTGATCAGTATCACATTGAGATATATCCACATACCAAAAATGAGTTCTATATATGCAACAACAGCGAAAAAAAGTCCGGAAAACTGAAATTTTCATAAAATTTGCTAAGTCCAAGGGCCATAACTCTTGTAAAATTAGGTCACTCGAAAGCAAACTCAAACTTGATCTCTATCACATTAAGATATATCCACATACCAAAAATGAGTTCAATATATGCAACAACAGCGAAAAAAAGTCCGGAAAACTGAAAATGGGACAGACGGACAGACGGACGGACAGACAGACAGACAGACGGACAGACAGACCGAGAGGAAACTAAGAGTCCCCTTCGGCGTTGCCGGTAGGGGACTAAAAATGCAATGATCGCTGTGCGATATAAGTCCCCTACCGGCGACATAAATTTATGACTTGCATCTCTGTTCATCAGTTCATCATCTGCATCAACAGCCAAGAAAAGTCTGGGAAACTGAATTCACGAAATTTGCTAAGTCCAAGGGTCATAACTCTTGTGAAAATTAGTCATTCTAAATTAAACTCAAATCTGCATCACACTATAATGTATTCACATACAAAAAATCCGTTCATTATCTGCAATAACAGGCAAGAAAAAGTCCGGAAAACTGCAAATTTCATGAAATTTGCTAAGTCCAAGGGCCATAACTCTTGTAAAAATAGGCCAACGGAAACCAAACTCAAACTTGGTCTGTATCACACTGAGATGTATTCATTCACCAAAAATCAGTGCATTATTTGCAATTGAACCGAAGAAAAGTTCGGAAAACTGAAATTTTCATAAAATTTGCTGAGTCCAAGGGCCATAACTCTTGTAAAAATAGGTGAATCTAAAGCAAACTCAAACTTGATCTGTATCCCATTGAGATATATCCACATACCAAGAATGAGTTCAATTTATCCAACAACAGCGGAAAAAAGTCCGGAAAACTGAAATTTTCATAAAATTTGCTAAGTCCAAGGGCCATAACTCTTGTAAAATTAGGTCAATCAAATGCAAACTCAAACTTGATCTGTATCACATTGAGATATATCCACATACCAAAAATGAGTTCAATTTATCCAACAACAGCGGGAAAAAGTCTGGAAAACTGAAATTTTCAAAAAATTTGTTTAATCCAAGGGCCATAACTCTTGTAAAATTAGGTCAATCAAAAGCAAACTCAAACTTGATCTGTATCACATTGAGATATATCCACATACCAAAAATGAGTTCAATATATGCAACAACAGCGAAAAAAAGTCCGGAAAATGGGACAGACGGACGGACAGACCGAGAGGAAACTAAGAGTCCCCTTGGCGTTGCCGGTAGGGGACTAATAAGGACACCCTTGACTCATGGTGAGTATCCCTGCATGGCAAGTTCCATTTTGTTAGGTGCAATACGCACTTAGTTATGATCAGGAAACCATTTTCAATCATCGAAGATGAACTTAATCTTTGGACCACAAAATGAATAGGGGTATCCAAAGTCCTACATATATGACCTTGTACTTTTGACCTAAAAATCAATAGGGGTATCCTCGACAGATGGGGATATTCCTGGAAAGTATCGGGTTGATATATGAGCAATACAACCTCCTTAATGAACTGGAAACAATTTTCAATAAACAAAAGTCCTACCTGATCTTTATCTTTGGACCCTAAATGGGGACATTTCTGGCAAGAGCGCAATACACTCATTTATGACCAGGAAACCATTTTCATTTATCAAAGTTCTGACCATTTATTTTAACCAAAAATCAATAGGGGCATCCTTTCCTCATGGGAAACAATCCTAGCAGGTTCCATGTCGAATGGTGCAATACACGCCCTATTATGATAAGGAAATTATTTTCAACATTTTTTTTTATCGGCAAGTGATGTATGTCCACTACCGGTAAAAATCCAAGCCCTGCAAGTCTATCTACAAGGCTTTAATTAAAACTGAATATATCTGGAAATCTTAATTACTAATCAAGTGCACAGTGACCTTGACTTTTGAACATGGGTCAAAGTAATGACTCTAATGAGAAACTCAAAGTAGACAGTCATGCACACGGTTAGCATCGCTGAAGCAACACACAACCCTTGTTGTACTATGCTGAAGGAGCAATCATAGTAAATCTAAGTTTGTGATGAGCTTGTGAAAAGAAACTTGACCATCAAATAAAAATTAAAATAATTATTCAACCCTTATGTACTGAAATCTTGGTCCTGACCAACGACTCTGAAAAGCATCATTCATATCCATGCAAGAACAGAAAGCAATGGCCAGGACAAATTTTTTCCGCCCACATATTCTATGACCTTGACCTTTTGCCTTCGATCAAGGTCGCGACATATCCTTGGATCATGGCCAACAATTCTGTGCAATATTATATTCAGATAAATAATGGTCTGGTGAAGGTTACGACCTTGAACTTTGATCAATATTATGACACATTCTTGGGTTGTGATATATTCGTAAGATCTATAAGGAAATTAAAAAATCATAGCGCGGACAAGATGATTCATTCCGTGTGTACTGTAACCTCTGATCAAGGTTATGACACATTCGTTGGTCCTGTGAATTATTATTTAAATCCATGCAGACAGTACAAAATTATGTCCCAAACAAGATTTTTCAACCTGTATGTACTGTGACCTTGACATTTGATTAGTCGTGACAAAACCTTGGGTCCTGGCCAAAAATTCTGTTAAGTATTATTCAGATCAATGCAGGCAGTGAAAAATTATGGCCCGGACTAACATGTTCCGACAGACAAGAAACCTACTTATATAGACAATATATATATATATATATAAACCAGAGATCACCAGGAAACAAAGAGGCCAAAAATCTATATCGCTCACCTGTGCAGCGGTTGCAGAGAAGTCAAAATACATCAGCCAATAAGATCTTGTTTGACGTAATTGGTCGAAAAACACGAATATACATGTAGTAGATTTAATTCTGTGCAGTGGTTTCCAGAGATAAAGTAGAGATGCAAAGTGCCGAGTTGCAAAACTGGAATGAAAGTATGAATCTGCAGACTTACAAGAATTGTGTATGGTTACTATGGTATGTTATGTCATTTGACCTTTTGACTCCAAAATCAATGGGGTCATCCTCGATTCCTGGTTAAAATTTCTGGCAAGTTTCATGATAGGTGCAATACACGCTCTAATATGACCCAGAAACCATTTTCAATCATCTGAGCCCTATGACCTTGACCATTGGACCCCAAAATCAATAGGGGTCATCCTAGACTCCTGGGAAACATTTCCGACAGGTTTCATGATTACACGCTCTTATATGGTCCAGAAACCAGTTTCAATCATCAGAGTCCCATGACCTTGATCCCAAAATCAATAGGGGTCATGCTTGACTCATGATGAGTAAGTGTATGAAGTACCACTGCACTAGCACTTATCATATTTGAATATTTAGTCCGGAAACCAATTGTTGACGCCCACCCGCTCATCTTACATCAAATTAAAAGCAGAGTTTTGCAATTCAGCTAAAAATGAGGTCATTCAGATTCCTTCGCGGCCATCGCATTGAATTTTTTGTATTGAATGGTTACAGAGAAGTCGGAAATACTGTAACGTGAAGCGACGGGGAGCCCAAAGAAGGGGGTCTGAAGTCAAGCGCACTTAACCGCATTGCCGATAAAGGTAGCCTGCCGGGGTGGCAGTTCAGGTGGCTTATATTCCTAAGCTTACTATTCGTTACACTTCCCCCTTCTCGGGGAAGCTTCGTCCCCGAAGCTTACTGGGACGAAGCTTACTCATTTTCTCTTTGGTATATCCACGGATTTCCTCTGTCACAGCATGTTTCAGCTGCTACTTCTGCTGGCGGTATACTTTCAACCCAATATGGACGACAGTCCACCAGTCCGAAATTTGGCCACATGAACCATCGAGTCACTAATGACTCACCCAGAGGGCCTGCTGCGGACCCCAAAGCCACTATGCTGCCACCAAGTTGTAACGTGAAGCGACGGGGGAGCCCGAAGAAGGGGTCTGAAGTCAAGCGCAGTTAACCGCATTCCCGATAAAGCTAGCCTGCCGGGGAGGCAGTTCAAGTGGCTTATATTCCTAAGCTCACTATTCGTTACAATACGAGGTCTGATTGATATGTTGTGAGCCTCGTATTGAAGGAGATACGCAGGAATGTTCTTTCTAAGTCCTGCTATTATCTGACTATATAAGGCCATGTATCCTATGACAAGACAAGTTGCTTTTGCAAAATGGACATTTAATCGGTGAAAGGGCAGTGATCCAGTATATGCACAAACCTAAGGATATCCATAATGATATGGTAACAACACTGGGGAAAGGTCCCTTCATACGCTACAGTGGAAAGGTGGGTTGCGGAATTTTTTAATTTAAAGCGCGTCGCCAGAAAAACTCAGTTTGCGACCGTAAAATCAGCATTTACCGTCCGCAAACGTAACGTCAGAAGCTAGTTATTCCCTAATTGTATATCCTCAACTCATTGGTAACATTTCTGGTAATGTTTTAATAAAATTTAAAGCATGCTTTCGCCCTTCTCATCGTTCTTAGTATCTTGTTTACGCACCAATGTTGACAAGGGTACAGACAGAATCCGTGATTCCTATTGAGCTCAGAGATCCTTATGCCGGAATTTGACTTACCTGTTATGTCACCATCAATCTTACAAAACTTAAGTTTGAAATAAATGTGCATATAATGACAAACTTGCAACGTTTCACTGTTCTAATTAGAAATAGCCTCAAACTGATTATTATCTGGTACTGCGCATGGTTGACCGAAGCAAGGTAATAATTGCTTAAAAATAGCAACGCAAACGCTGCAAGATACGCCCGTCGGGGTATCAATTTCTCATAAATAATTTTGTGAATGCAATTATGTCAGTTTTAATAAAAAAAAAATGACTTGACCTTTACACATAATTTCTCATTTAACATGCTTAGAGACCAAAAAAGAAAAAAAAAACTTGTAAGAAATATGTAAGAACATGTGTTGTTCTTCAGGTGTACAAAGTTTGAATAAAAAATAGTATTTATATAAATTGTCAAAAAAAAAAAAAACCAAACAAACAAAACAAAACCCTGCTTTAAAAAAAAACATTTGGTTCTTTACCCACATGGTAAATTTGAAGATCCTTAGGGCTGAAACCATACTAAGTTAGAGGTCCTTAACTCTGCCAAAATAGTCAATTGATAACAAACTAAACTGGATCTGTAATTCATTTTTATGAAGGTGTACACGCAAGTTTCAATTCAATAGCTGCAAAGGTTGCGAAAACAGTCCGGAAAACTACAAATGTTAAAACTGATCCAAGTTCAAGGGCCATAACTCTGCCAAAAATAGGTCAACTGTTCAGAGACTTTAATGGGATCTGTAACTATTTATTTTGAAGGCATATACTAAGTTTCAATCAAATAGCTTCAAAGGCTGCGAAAAAAGGTATGGAAAACTGTAAAATAGTTGAAAATCTTTATGTTCAAGTGCCACAACTCTGCAAAAAGTAGGTCAATTTTTCCGAAACTTGAACTGGATCTGTAATTATTTATCATAAAGGCACATAGCAAGTTTTAATTCAATAGCCGCAAGGGCTGCAAAAAAAGTCCGGAAAACTGTCAAACTGTTGAAATTTTCTATGATCAAGGGCCATAACTCTGCTAAAAATAGGTTAATTTTTCCGAAACTCGAACTGGATCTGTAATTATTTATTATAAAGGCATATAGCAAGTTTCAATTCAATAGCTGCAAATGCTGTGAAAAAAAAGTCCTGAAAACTGTAAAATTGGTGAAAATTTCTATGTTCAAGGACCA
Organism: Pinctada imbricata; assembly: GCA_033119305.1. Classification (NCBI taxonomy): domain Eukaryota; kingdom Metazoa; phylum Mollusca; class Bivalvia; order Pterioida; family Pteriidae; genus Pinctada; species Pinctada imbricata. The sequence goes on from VSWD01000010.1 coordinate 83,357,514, forward strand.
TTACTCTGCTAAAAATACGTAAATTTTTCAAAAACTTGAACTGGATCTTACGCCACTTGATGTCACGTCAGATGCCAAGTTTCAATCCAATATCTTGAAAGCTTCAGAAAACGAGAGGTCCAAGAGGACCACAATCGTTCACCTGAAAATTACGCAACTAAGCATATCAAACAGGAAGATTATAAAAGGAAAAAAATTGAGTGGAACAAAAATTAACTAGAACTGCCCTTAAAGTGACGAATTATTCCCCCCGTGGGACGTTTTTCTCTAAACGGACTCATTTATGACATAGGAATGTATATGTTAAACATCATAGCCATATCCATTACAATTAAAAAGTAAGTCAAAGGTCAAGGTCACTAGGTCAAAAACTATCGTATCAAATGAAAGCTCTGATCGTGAGGAATCTACATGTGAAATATCAAAGCCCCATCTCTTTTAGTTCAAAAGTAGGTCAAAGTCAAGGTCACTAGGTCAAAAATCATGATATCAAATAAAAGGTCTGGTCATAAAGATTCTGCATGTGAAATTTCAAAGCCATAGCCTCTATAGTTCATGAGATATTGCCCAGATTTATTATTTTTAAAAATAGGTCAATCTCCAAGGTCACGTCAGATGCCAAGTTTCAATCCAATATCTTGAAACCTTCAGAAAACAAGAGGTCCAAGAGGACCACAATCGTTCTCCTGAAAATTACGCAACTAAGCATATCAAACAGGAAGATTATAAAAGGAAAAAAATTGAGTGGAACAAAAATTAACTAGAACTGCCCTTAAAGTGACGAATTATTCCCCCCGTGGGACGTTTTTCTCTAAACGGACTCATTTATGACATAGGAATCTATATGTTAAACATCACAGCCATATCCATTACAATTAAAAAGTAAGTCAAAGGTCAAGGTCACTAGGTCAAAAACTATCGTATCAAATGAAAGCTATGATCGTGAGGAATCTACATGTGAAATATCAAAGCCCCATCTCTTATAGTTCAAAAGTAGGTCAAAGTCAAGGTCACTAGGTCAAAAATCATGATATCAAATAAAAGGTCTGGTCATAAAGATTCTGCATGTGAAATTTCAAAGCCATAGCCTCTATAGTTCATGAGATATTGCCCAGATTTATTATTTTTAAAAATAGGTCAATCTCCAAGGTCAAGAGGTAAAATTTCTGGTATCCATGGTGAGGTTTTGTGACAAGGAATACATATGCGCAATATAAAAGCCCTATCATTTACCATTCAAAAGTTACGGCCAAGGTTAAAGTTTTTCAAAAGTAGGTCAAACTCCAAGGTCAAGATCACAAGGTAAAAATGTTTGGTATCCATGGAAAGGTCTTGTCACAAGAAATACACAAGTGAAATATGAAAGCCCTATCACTTACCATTCAAAAACTATGGCCAAAATTATAGTTTTTTCAAAAGTAGGTCAAACTCCAAGGTCAAGGTCACTAGGTCAAATTTTGTTGCTGTGTTTGATTTGTCTCATCATGGTCTATCAACATGTCAAGTTTCAAGTTGCTCATCCAAATAGTTTTCTCTCAAGGGACTTAAACGCAACACTTCAACCAAAATGTTGACGCACTGACGGACGGACGGACGTACGGACGGACAGACAGACAGACGGACTTCGCCATTTCATCGACCGGATTTTTCTTCGCAATCCGGCCAAAAATTGATAAAAAATCACAAAATTAAAATTTTAGTATAAAATACATATCAAAGTATTTAGTAACTTAAATGTGATAAATATGCAGTAAATGAATGTGTAAAATCATACACTTATTGAGTTATTTAAAGAAATAAAGCAAAAAATTTGCATTTCTGACAAAGTCGAAAAAATGCGTCAAAAATTTGACTTCGGAGTGGAACCAAAAATAACAACACTTCTTAAGACATCTCTCTAGATCATCCTGATGCTTTCGGTTTGTCGATACGTGCTTCCGTTCTGAAGAAGAAGTTTGTAAAAGGAGGGTACCCCCTGTGACCTACTTTTGCCTGTGGTGGCGCCACCTATTGACGGGTCCGGACGAAAAACAACAACACTTCTAGGGGACCATGAGTACTTCATTCCTACCAAGTTTCATCAAAATCCCTTCAGTGGTTCTGGAGAAGAAGTTGAAAATGTCGAAAAGTTTACGACGGACGACAGTCGGTGCGCTATGATATTAGCTCACTTGAGCTTCACTCAGGTAAGCTATAAGTCCAGAAAACATGACCTCGGACGGATGAACGGACGGACAGCGCCATAACATATTTATGTCCCGTCATATGACGAGTGTATACAAAACATATTGGTATAATCTTCGGCACAATATTAAACAAAGTATATATTCTTAAGCAAGTTGAAGGAAAAGATGGTAAAACTGAACCAGTGTATCTGAAACAACAATACTTGTTGTACATACTTTCATTAGGATATTCTAGGTAATGGCTATTTTAATATAAATGAATTTACTACTATCGTATTTGTATGTCCGACTGAAAGGGTTAACTTCTGTCCATAGACCATATCAACAATAAGCCAATTTGTGACCTTGACCTACAAATTCAGTCTACTTTTGTGATGATACTGGTTTCAAGTTTTATAGGCTACTTTACACACAAGATTTTATTTATAACATGTGAACGACCTTGACAAATGTCGGGCCTCTTTATAATACACTGTCATCCATAAATAACTATACAAACAAGGAAATCACTCTAAATTCTTTATCAGTTTATCAAGAATTTTACATTCTGAACTTGAAAGATCCATAATAATTGGCTTCACATAATTCACAATTATGAAGTGTGATAACAAAAATGTAAATTAAAACTTTTTTCCTCAGCACAATTTTTTCCAAAAATTGTCATTTTCATATAAAAATACTTAAATAGGGCTGAGCGATTTTATCGCGGTACCGGTATATTGCGGTACGAGGCTTCGCAATACGTACCACGATATTTGTTTTTTCATATTTTCATGTTGTTTCTTTGAAAATTAGGAGTGAACGAGAATTACTTCTCAAAATACATCAAAAGGGCCATTTAAATTGACAAAGGTTCTCGTTTCCGTTTCGTTATGATATCTCGCATTTATTAAGATACATGTATGACCTTCCATGTTTCGTCTGATAACAGCGGTGATAGAATCATGATTAGTTCTACAACACTTTTATCCGTACTATGTTACACAGCCTGATAGACTCCAAGAAATAAATAAATACGCCTGTTTGACCTATGAAAACGTACATCAACACACTCCACATGTCAAGGACAGAAGTAAAGAATAATTGGTATACTAAGCAAGAAAGATTTGACCATGTAAACATGAATAGTTTATGATTGGCATATTCTTTACGCTTACAACGTTGGGTGTCTTGAAATGCACGAACGTTCGCCTTCAAGTCATCGATTTAAATGACGTTTATATAATGGAACCATTTTCAGATCTTTAATGCCCTGTTTACACGACGGGTTTAATGCGCATTAAATCGAATTTAATGCGCATTAGATTTTAGCTGCGTTCACACGAGGAATCTAATGCGCATTAGTTTAATTCGCATTAGATTTAATGCGCATTAGATTTTGCCGTGTGAACGCAAAGCGAATCTAATTCGCATTAAATCTGGCGCATGCGTATATGATTTACTAGAATTCTACAGTACATTTCCATCATAACTGGGCACTTTTAATCGCCCTTGGACCCGAAACATAGAATAAGAGGTAAAAATACTTGATTTCATTCACAATGAACCCTCTAAGTAACTGTACTGCGTCTCTTAACTTACGTAGAGTAACATTATATTATGACGTCATTTTATCTGACAATGACGTCATGCAATGCATGCATAAGCCCAACTTGTGAAGAGGTAAATTATTATGAGCAAAACAACATACAGGCATGCATTCGACCCTTTTACTATCTAAAGTATACGGCTCTCAGTGCAAATGTACCAAAATCTAATGCGCATTAGAATGTGTCGTGTGAACGCAATGCGAATCTAATTCGCATTAGAATAAAGCGCATCAAATCTAATGCGAATTAGATTTAATGCGCACTCGTGTGAACAGGGCATAAATAAAATTTTGAAAGCAAAATTGAAGTAGAAAAATGAAAATCATAAGGAATCTTGATGTTATGAATTATTGCAATATATTGCGATATTTTTCCAAATATCGCAATACAAATTTGACCCGCAATACTCATCCCTATATAAAAAAGAATAAAAATTCAAAAAATGCAAATATTTTGGTCAAGTTTTTTTAAAATTGATTTCTGTAAGGATCATCTTCAGAATTATACAACTGTACATCTTCTAATTGCAACATGAACAGAAATGGTGTATACCAATTTATGGATGACAGTGTAGTGATCTGTGTCAGAACGGTACAAGAGCAGGTGGGCGACTCAATGCTATAATATTAAGTTCATCTTTAAATATGCACATACCAGGATTTCTACCTTTGTTAATGATACTCTTGTACATGTATGGTGAGTAGCAAAACATGAAGTTATAAAAATGCTGTCAATTAAGTAGCTAAACTGGAACAGAAAATTGGCACTCCCATGTGTTAGATTGTATAGTAGATAATACTTCTACGGCATGCATATTGAAAATTTAATCCTTCCAGGTACACGAACTTTGTTTCTCCCAAATGAGTCACACATAAAACTTTCTGATGAGTAATTACCATGCAAAATATTATAATGAAATATGTATATATATAAATAATTCTTTTGCTAAACTTCAAAACAACTGTTCATGAGTAATATTCCTCCTTTAAAATCAGACTGTTGAAAAAAGATAGTCTCAATCAAAACCATATAAATCTGCTTAAATTCTCATTAATTCCTATCCATTTTAATTAGCTTCATGTTGAACAAGGTAACTTTTTTCTAAGATGGCCTACATGTAAATGATGTGTTTATGAAGATATTATACCAAGACATGATATAAAATACAAGAACATATATCCAAAGTATATGAGTGAGCATATCATTTCTCCCTCTGGATCTACTTATAAAGATCAAATATACGATGATTGATGATATATATTAATGAAAATTACAAAGGGATTTAATCAAATCTCAGTGGCTGTATATTGACAATCATGTGTAAAATGATAATTTGTCTATTCTTAATATAAAGCTTTAAGATGAGTTGATGGAACAGTCATTAAGAAAATTCTAGAGAGAAACACTTTTGTATATCATGTGTGTTCCTTATAAGCAATAAAATTTGAAAAAAAGTCCTTAACAAATAGACTCATTATCATCACTGATTTCATACTGATACAAGAGAATCATTTTCTTCTAAACTTTTTTTAAGTTCCAGTAAAGTGGGTGAAAATTTGATTTGCTTGTAGTTTCTTTGAAAATTATGTTAGTTTTGAAACTGACAGTACATTTAAAAGTACTTTGTAAGTCACCTCTTAATCATCTGAACACCGTCAGAAAATCAGTTGAAGATTAATTATTTTATAATCTACATTGCATCTATATACAATTTATTTTTGTAAATAAGAATGGTTACCATGAGAATATATTGATAAGCAAAAAAAACCACTTTTTTTTCAAGTAGTAGAAAGACACATTTTAAATTCTACTATCTCCTGTTATATCTGATATTAAAGAATTCTGCTACTACATTGTACTTATGACAAAAAAAAAATTAATATATACTTTCCCATATGTAGATGAGCATTTGTATTAGAACAGGACTACAAATTGTAAAAACGTAATTTGACTGAAGTGAACTATATTCTGAGCAGTTGCTAGTCACTTGCTACAAGCATTGCCAAACATGCTTTAATTTTTCTTTTTTTCAGTATCTTATGCAAGCCTTTTTTTTGTAAGGCATCTTCAACCATGAAGTCTATGGTACGTATGTTTGATGAGGAAATGGAAGCAAAGCATACAAAATATACGCAAAAGAAGACTTCTAATATGGGTAATGTATAACTACAAAGTATACTTTCTGGAATATCTCTCTTCTTCTGTGGCACTAGCTGTGTTTTCCTTCATATACTCAATTTTAAGCTATTTAATGTTATAATCTTTCATAAAGACCAGACCTGTGTATCTACATCACCTGTTGCATGCTTAATCCTAAATATATATGACCTTGAACTTACATGTGACATTGGCTTTCATTAGGTTCTGAGTATCATTACACTTTGCTAAGTCTGATTGAAATATTTCAAGATATAGCCATACATGTGTGTGTGTGTGTGTGTGACTACCAAACAGACAGACAGACAGGCAGACAAAGTGATATCTATGCATGTCACCCTTAAATAGCAGGTAGCATAAAAAATGAATATACAAAGTTGAAATAAATATATCACCTAATTGAGAAGATATAATTGTTATTCAAGCATTATTCTTCAGTATATTTTGAAGACTTACTACATTTAAGTCACAGTATAAAACACTGCAAAAGACGGTACGGCCGGATTGCAAAGTAGGGTTAGGTAAGTTTTTGTCACTAACTGGGTCAAGGTCAATAGGTCAAATAATACAGCATAAATTGTAAGGTTTTGTCAGAGGCAACCTACATGTATAATATAAAGTTTCTACTGCATACAGTTCCATAGATTTTGCTTCAATCAGAAACTTTAACCAAAATCTTTAGCTAGGTCAAAGTCCAAGGTCAAGGTCACTAGGTCAAATGTACTGGAATTAATTGAAAGGTCTTGTCATGGGCAAGCTCCATGTATAATGTAAAGTTTCTACTGCTTATAGTTCCATAGATTTTGCTTAAACCAGGAACTTTCACCAAAATCTTTAACAAGGTGAAAGTCCAAGGTTAAGGTCACTAGGTAAAATGTTACGGCATTAATTGAAAGGTCTTGTCATGGGCAACCTACATGTATAATATAAAGTTTCTACTGATAGTTGCTTAAACCAGGAACTTTAACAAAATCTTTAACTATGTCAAATTCCAAGGTCAAGGTCACTAGGTAAAATGTTACAGCATAAATTGAAAGGTCTTGTGATGGGCAAGCTTCATGTATAATATAAAGTTTCTTCTGCATATAGTTCCTTAGATTTTGCCTCAACCAGAAACTTAAACCAAAATGTTGACGGCAGATGGACAGACAGACTAATGGACATCGTCTTTGCAATCCGGCCAATAAATGGAAAATATGGATCAGTATAAATGCTCTTTGTATCATTTTTAAAGGTAATGGCAACTTTCATGTAGATCTCTTTTTTCATTATTATATTCATATAAAGTACTAGAAATTCAAAATGGAAGATCAGATTGCAAGATTTCAAAAGGAAAAAGAAAGGATACATTTAAAATGCAAATCTTGTGATGACATCATAATGTGACAAGTACAACTACTGTCTCACTAGAATTTTTTCAGATTATTTCACTTTTCCAAAATATGAAATGTAAGTTTATAAGGGTCATCTCATGAAAGAAATGATCAAATAGTTATTCTATTTCCAAGTTTGAAAATTTGCTTCAACCTGTAACATACATATATTAGTAATTTTGAAATCTATCTGTCATCTTGAGAGATGGATGGATAGACAGACATATACGGTAAACACAGCAAATCTATAAATCAAAACTGCTTTGCAAACTGGCCCCTGCATATTGAAGTTAAAATAATATATAATAGAAATAATCAAGTACATAAAGAATAAAAGGGAAATGTAGTTTTGCTTTAATCTTTGATTTTGAAGAACGCTAAATATCATTTATATCCATATACATTTAATCATAAATGTATTTGCAAGATTAGTCCTCATTCCAAGAATCTGGTAATTTATTCAAGTTTGAAATATTCTTTACTGGAGGAAACCAAAAAAAAAATAAATAAAAAAAATAATGAAAATTGTTAACAGGCGGCTGAAAGAAGAATTCTTCCCAAAAACAAATATATATTGAAGACTGACTAAAGAAAGACTCACACTGCATGCAAGGAAAATATTCCTAGGAATAAAATGCAATAGATTTTCACTTTTAATTGAAGTACATGACAAGCTGCACATAATGACATAAAACAGTAAAACGCTGCTTCAGTTGTGATGATACATAGATCTCTCATGTTAGGTTATACAATACATACAACAAGGTACGATATAACGGTGACTTTTTCCATGAAGAAAAGTTTTATGGATGTTAACACTATAATTGTATAAGAACTTGTTACTGAAGTAATAATTTCTGAAAAAAAGATGAATCTGCTCCAAACCTTGCTGCGAATGTCAGAGAAACACAGAGGTTAGTAGTTACATTACTTTCAGAAATTATGCAATAATAAACATAAGCATTTTATTCTCTGTCATGTGTCATAATTCACGGTTCTATGAATTGAATACATTTGAAGTCTATGCGACACTGAAAATATTGTGAAATGAGAAAAGAGATGATTCCTTGAATTGTCTACAATGGGAATATAATTCATATGTTCACATAAAAACAACAAACCTGTAAAGTTATGAATTTTCTAAAACACTAGTGTAAAACAATGATGTGCATGATACACTCCAAAATAATGAGACAATTACATATTAACTCAGACCTGTCACCTGACCATGCATGATTTAAGACAAATATTATAGCAAGATTATCCAAGCTCTGATAGTCTTTGATAAATCCTTATTCCAGATGCTATGCTATAAAATTGGTTGGTCATTTTTGAAAATAAAGTTATCATTAGAAATTAAAAATTAAAACTATAAAAACCTTTGAATTCAAATTCTTTCTTTAAGCACATGCTAAATTTCTGGAGTATGACATCATAGATTTCAAAACCATATACCTTCAGACTAAAGTGGACTATTCTCACAGTAAAAACTAGTAGAGCACTGTTTGTAATCAATTATTTGATTTGTAATATTAATTTAAAATTCAACATCTGTTCCTGAAAGACAGAATAGATTTCATACGATTCTGTTCTAGAATATTATGTACCACACAGCAAATTAACAGACATGGACTTCAGTTTGGTCTTGGCCACCTACCAGGTCCCCTAGGTCCTCTTGGTGGCATTCCCCTACCTCCAAATGGAGGAGGCGGTCCTCTTCCCCCAAATGGAGGTCTTCCTCCTCGCATTCCCATTCCACCCTGATCATTTGGACCCCTTGGTCTCATTGGAGGTCGTCCTCCAGGACCCATTCCCATGGGTGGTCCCCCTGGCCCCATACCAGGTCCGCCTGGGCCCATTCTTGGCCCTCTTGGACCCATACACGGTCCACCAGGACCCATTCCTGGGGGTCCCCCTGGACCCATACCTGGCCCTCCTGGTCCCATTCCTGGAGGTCCACCTGAACCCATACCAGGTGGTCCACCTGGACCCATAGGCCCTCTTGGACCAAATCTTGGATCACCTGGTGGAGGTCCACCAAATCTTGGAGGAGGCTGATTACCAGGGCCTCCAGGTGGAGGACCTCTAAATTGCTGATCTGGACCCATGGGTCTAAATGGTGGGCGCTGTCCTGGACCTGGACCACCTCTTCCACCCATTGGAGGTCTAGGTGGTCTTCCACCAAAGCCTCCTCTCATTGGGGGCATGCTTCCCATGTCTGGTTTCTGCTCAAATACTGGAGGTTGAGGTGCACTTTTCTCTTCTTGTGTCTCACTTGGCTGATTCCATTGCTGCTGCTCTTCTTGATTTTCAGATGGCTGTTGCTGATCAGGATCTTGCTGTTGTAGTTTCTGTTGAATTGCAGCTACTTTTGCCATTACCTCTTGACTTACGCCACTTTCTGCTGCAGCTTGTGTTGGAGAGTTAGATTCATCTGGAGTGTCCCACTTGCTTGGTCTCCTCCTCTCTCTTTTTGGCTTGTCGCCAGAGTCAGAGCCTTGAGATCCCCTGCTGGGAGGTCCTTCAAAGTCTTGAGCTGACTGAGACTGACTTCCACCACCACCATCAAACCTGCCACCTCGATAGGACTGGCTGCTTGATCTACTGTCATTATGAGACCTATCCCTTCCTTGATCTCTCCTATCTTGATATCCCCTATCATTACCTCTGCTATCTCCTCTACTATCCCCTCTACTATGACCTCTTCCATCTCGACCTTGTTCTCTTTTATCATAATCCTGACCTCTTCGGTCATTTCCCTGGTCTCTGTAGCCTCTTGATTGATCTTGTCTTCTACCATAATTACTGTCTCTACTTTGACCATATGAGTTTTGTCTTTCTGATCTCTCGTTATAAGAATCATAACCATGGGATCTATTCCTGTTCTGATTGTCTTGAAATGATGACTCCTTAGAGTTACCTCTGTCGCTTTCTCCACTCCTCCGCTGCCCACCATACTGTTCAGTTGGTTGTGGCTGTTGCTCCTGCCATTTTTTATCTTCCACAGTGCTGCCTTGGAAAGCATATTGTAAGTTACCAATTTCCTGTTTAACCAGTGTTGTACCCAATGCATGACCTCTTAAAGCCTTCACATCACCATACAGATCTGCTGGAGGAGGTGGTGGCTGTCCTATTAGAGCAGAAGCACCTAAACCTTGTGCAGTCAAACCTTGAGCTGTCAAACCTTGAGCTGTCAAACCTTGATGCACTCAAACCTTGTGCACTCTGCGCTAAAACACCCTGTCCAAATGCTGCAGCACTTAGTCCTGCTTGTGTGGCATTACCATATGCTGTCATCTGAGCTTGAATTGCTTGACCATATAGTGAATGTCCAACTAGAGCTCGCTGAGGATCCAGAATTATCTGCTGACCAAAATGCTGCATACCAGCAAAACCAGGTTCTACTTTAACAGCTTGTTGTTGTAATTGTGGCTGAACTAGCGAGGCAAGTGCTGCCTGAGGTTGCTCTTCTTCAGCATATTCTTGTTTCAGTAGGTCCAAAGCACTTGAATTGCCACTGAGATCTAGTCTGGCACGCTTCTCTAAAGGCTCTGAATCATGTTGACCTGCAGGTGCAGGGTGCCTACCTGAGTCATACCTCTGGTCATCTCTCTGTCCACCATATCCCTGTTGTTGACCATAACTTTGAGGTTGACCGCCGTACCCGTATTGGGACAAAGCATTACTTGACTGGTTTGAATAAGCCCCCTGAATGAAAGAGGAAAATATCTATGAAGTGCAAATTTAGCTCTAATACAAAGATAATAGCTGCACCCTGCACTGAATTTTTTTTTTTCGTAAATACTTCCACAACCTCATTGAAATTTTGAAGTATCAATCAGATGCCAGCATTTTAATGACTTCTTTGACATTTTTATGACATTTTTGATTTTTTTTTTTGGCATTACTAAATTTGATATAAACATCAAACTGTCATTACTGGCATGACAGATACTTGTTCAAAAAGACTCAATGATTTAACCTAATACTAAAACTTTCTAATTTAGTAGAAATATGTATTAACAAATTATTCAAAGTGTTTTTGTTCCATTGCATAGAAATTTTAAAAATCTTTAGTAAAACTTTTACAATTCAGGAAAGTGCCAAAATATACAGATGTGCAGCTATTATGTATGATTAGTCAATAATGCTTTCCTACTTAGACACAATGCTTTATTCATTTCTTCTTAGAATCTTTTCCTGTATAATTTAGATGTAGAAAAAAGGAAAATAAGAATAAGTGATGAATTATTCAACCTGCTTGTATTGAATCATTCACTTCATATTTTCTCATTGAGGAATTGAAAGAAGAATGTTATACATGTATATCCTGATCATTATCAGTAGCTTATCAATTTCAGTCCATTAAAATAGGTCCTTGTAAACTTCATCATTTTCAGCCCAAAATAAACTTGACAGACCATTCAGACTACATGTTTATTGTGTATGTAACTAGAATATTAAGGTTATAGTCTATTTACTCCTATCAAACCTGGTAAAAAAAAGGTGTTTGATTACAGTATAAAGAGAGAGATAGGCAGAGTGGGGAAATCAATATCAATCCTACATCAAAATGTTTTAGTATACATTTACGTATTGCACAAGTCAATATTATAGTATGCACATGTATATCGCAAAATAGGGTAATAAGAAGGTTATAACTTAAGGATCTTGATTGTGATTATGTCAGTATGTTCTCAGACTGGTTAGTTTCTCTATGAAATCTTCAATATTTCCTAGAAGTATAATTTAGATAATTATAGCCAAGAGCATAAATGAACCATAAGTTTGGACGTAACAACATAAACGGCTCTCTATCTACTCTGGACATGCATGACCATCACCCCCTATTGCTGATGCGTAAGTTAAAACTTTGTACGTAGAAAGCCATAGCTTACAATTGATATCATAATTAAAGGACTATCTATCAAATATATGCAGGGACTATTCATAATATAAAGGCAGATCGTTGCTAAACTGAAACTAGTACGATTAATCAAATAAAGTTATGAATCAATGATAAAATCACTTGCGTTTATATATCATTTATGTACATATGAAATATTCTTTTGTCTCTGCTCTAATTATTACCTATATACATGTATGTATGTCCCTTAAAAATCATTTCATCATGTGTAAAGAAATCTGAAGAACCTTTAGCCTTAACCCATGCTTATTAAATCATTCAAAATTCAAGAGAAACTTCATAAAATCTATTCAGCCATGAACAAATAACTTTAAATTAATACACATCAAGTGGAACTTGTCTGTAAATTCTACCTAAAACAGAAGTCTAATTTCATAGCAACCCAAAATATAAACCGAGAATATGGCAAACTTTCAAAGCCAAAGTAAAGTATATACCTAATAAATACAAATTTCGGAAGGTAAAGCAAACATGTTAGATAATAGTTCAGATGCTACACGTTTTATTTTTGTAGAAATCTACAGAAAAGGCTAAATGTTGTGCTGAGACGATGAAATTGTGAAACACTTAAGAAGCCATTGTTCACTCCACAGTATAAACTGTTCAAATTAATTTACACATTAATTAGTCTGTCATGCAACACATAGAGAGAAATTCAATAAGGACAAACTTAATATCACAATCCATTCTGTATTGATCTGAGCTCACTGCCAATATCCATCTACTAATTTTCATATTTCATGATCTATTTAAAAATCTTCATAAAATTCCACAGGGATTTAAAAATCTTCATTTACATTTCGAAGTAAATTTGAGGCTTAATTGTCAAAAGTCTGATATATCATGATACATTTGTAATGTGGCTGGTTTTTTCTTTTCATATATCCAGATACACATGTAGTTAGGTATATCTTCTAAAATTCTTACTTTTAATAAAGGACATATATTTATTTTCTTACATGGATATAAATAAAGTCTTTATCTGACATGCAAGTTTAAATAAGTTGATACTACATGTATATTATTACACAAAGTTGGAGACTTTTTTGGGCGACTGAAATAATGTTAGTCATATATTCCACAGAAAGTTCCAGGAAAAAAAAAACCCATCATGCTCTCTCATGATGAAATAAAACAGCTACAAACGGTTATTTGATTGCTTTTCTTTCGGCTTTCCCCCTGTAACCTTTAAATTGAAGCAAGTGCATCCTGAAACTTGTAAATTTTGTGTATGGTGCTTGTAATTTAGAAGCAAGTAGGGTCTAATGCAGATTACATATATTAAAGAGATACAGTTTCAATCAAAATTGACAATAACTCCACAGGGAGATTACGACAACCAGTTATGGCAAGCTTGAAGTTAGCAGTCTTACAAACAATACCTTACTTAATGTACAAGAAAAGAGAATATCACTAAATACGCCCATATATTCTGAAAGGCGGAAGTGTAAAACGGAGGAGTTACATAGACCTCATAGAGTCTACTGTACATGATGTATATGTAATATGTCGCTTTTAGGAAATCTAAAGAAATACTTCGTCTTAAACACTCTACAACCTTAATGATTTCTTTTTTTTTTACAAACTATGAAAGGGCTTATCATTCTAGTAATATTATCAATGCAAATTAAATAGCACAGGTGAGGACTTAAAAATTCAAGAGGAAATAAACAAAACTTAACTTTAAATTCTGTAACAATAGGTGACGGTTACAGAGACAATAAATTAATCAGATATGAAGAGTAAGATTCACCCATACTGTGTTTGCTCATGATGTAATTTCTATCTTTCAGACGAAATATGCAGAATAACATGTAAACCTACTTTGGTTATAAGAACATTTATGTCTGGAGTTTTTCTTATCTTTAAACAAAGAAGACCTTTATAATGCCGAGTGGATAGCTGAATGAGCCATTACTGATACGGGTATACAGTTATTATCTTCCTTCAGTATGAATCATTATGTCAAATAGCAGATACGAAAGGTACAGAACAACAAAATTCAACTTTATCTACAAATTTACACATAGAATAAAATAACACATCTCTGATTCAAAGTATACATTATTATGAATAGGTATTTCCTTTGATAAGTAACAAATATAAGTTTCTAACTAATCAATAATATATATAAGTCTTTACTTTATAAACATGTAATGAAGAGGTCAATATCACCACAGTTCCCTAATTAAAGCAAGATAACTGATTTTCTCATTTTTTTTCTATTTCTATCAATATGTGTAAAAATTTAAAGTGCATATTTATAGAAACACGTAAGCACATGTACATGCATACGTGTATGTATATGTACATGTACCTCCATTTCATTATAAAAGAGAAATACATAATTATATGGATGAAAAAAAAAATTGTAAGAAATTGTAAGAAAACTATTATCAAGATAAAAAATAGAATTAAATTCAATTCATAATTATAGCATTTAAAGGATGCTCTATCGACTGATAATACATTAGGCTTACATTCTGTTTAAATCAACTTTAGGCTTTATCATAAACTTTATCAAATAAATGTATATTGCAGCTCTGAAGCTTAAAATATTCTATTACAATAAGAGTGCATTAATATAATTACATCATAGGTAATCGCTTGCTATTTCAATGTAATCTTTTTATCTTTCTATCTTAAGGTTTACTAGACCTAGATTTGCTAATACATCATTTAATATACATGTATATATCATATCATATTATATCATATTTACTACATCATAGGAAATCAGTTGTATTTCTATGCAATCTGCTTCATCTACATTTATCTAAGTTTATAAAACTTATGTAGACTTGATAATATGTAAATGATGCATACTGAATTTAAGATAAGAGTCCCATGTGGTGATATTGCCTCTGTAGGTATATAAAGTTGACCTACCTGTCTAAGGTCAGCAGGCGGCTGGAATGGACCTCCTGACTTGCCATGCTGACCAAACCTTCCCTGACCAGGGGCCTGATTCTGCCGACCTTCTACATTATACCTGTAGAAATATTATAAGTCACAGTAAACATACAGCTGAGCAGACCTTCTACATTATACCTGTAGAGAATCATAAGTCACAGTAAACATACAGCTGAGCCAACCTTCTACATTATACCTGTAGAGAATCATATGTCAAAGTAAACATACAGACGAGCCTACCTTCTACATTATACCTGTAGAGAATCTCAAGTCACAGTAAACATACAGCCGAGCCAACCTTCTACATTATACCTGTAGAGAATCATATGTCACAGTAAACATACGGCTGAGCAGACCTTCTACATTATACCTGTAGAGAATCATAAATCAAAGTAAACATACGGCTGAGCAGACCTTCTACATTATACCTGTAGAGAATCACAAGTCAAAGTTAACATACAAGTGAGCCGACCTTCTACATTATACCTGTAGAGAATCACAAGTCACAGTAAACATGCAGCTGAGCAGACCTTCTACATTATACCTGTAGAGAATCATATGTCACAGTAAACATACAGCTGAGCAGACCTTCTACATTATACCTGTAGAGAATCATAAGTCACAGTAAACATACAGCTGAGCAGACCTTCTACATTATACCTGTAGAGAATCATGTCACAGTAAACATACAGCTGAGCAGACCTTCTACATTATACCTGTAGAGAATCATGTCACAGTAAACATACAGCTGAGCTTACCTTCTACATCATACCTGTAGAGAATCACAAGTCACAGTAAACATACAGCTGAGCTTACCTTCTACATTATACCTGTAGAGAATCATATGTCACAGTAAACATACAGCTGAGCAGACCTTCTACATTATACCTGTAGAGAATCACAAGTCACAGTAAACACACAGCTGAGCCGACCTTCTACATTATAGTTGTAGAGAATCACAAGTCACAGTAAACATACAGCTGAGCCGACCTTCTACATTATAACTGTAGAGAATCACAAGTCACAGTAAACATACAGACGAGCCTACCTTCTACATTATACCTGTAGAGAATCACAAGTCACAGTAAACATACAGCTGAGCAGACCTTCTACATTATAACTGTAGAGAATCACAAGTCACAGTAAACATACAGCTGAGCCGGCCTTCTACATTATACCTGTAGAGAATCACAAGTCACAGTAAACATACAGCTGAGCAGACCTTCTACATTATAACTGTAGAGAATCATATGTCACAGTAAACATACAGCCGACCTTCTACATCATACCTGTAGAGAATCACAAGTCACAGTAAACATACAGCTGAGCAGACCTTCTACATTATAACTGTAGAGAATCACAAGTCACAGTAAACATACAGCTGAGCAGACCTTCTACATTATAACTGTAGAGAATCACAAGTCACAGTAAACATACAGCTGAGCAGACCTTCTACATTATAACTGTAGAGAATCATACTGTAAATTGCTTTATTTTCGTCAGTACCAATTTTCGTCAATTTGTTAAAAATGACAATTTCGTCAGTACTAAAATTCGTCGTCCAAGGGTCCCTAAAATGTAAATTTGTCTGTTCAAATGCCAACTTTTTAAAACATTTAGATCCGCCGTCAAATCGGCAAATCCGCCGTATGTGTTTGTTTTCATTGTTTGTTTAACAATTATCAGTTAACAAAAATTAGAGACATGTTTACCACCTACCTTGCTGTGAAAACCTATTATTTAGTAATTAGAAGTACATTATATGCGACTTTGTGGTCGTATTCAGTGTTCATTGATTTGAAATTTGCATCTCGTATACGTAATAACACTATTTAACAATGTCTGAAATCTCGGAATCTTAAATTCAGCTTCAGAAAATCCTCCCTCCTCCGAAGTGCTCCCGGTTTATATTTAAGTTTACCAAGAGACTGATTCAATTTTTACTTTCTACTACAATTTATTTTGTCAGGAGTATTCATATTCGTCGGTGCATAAGTTCGTCAAGGAAGGCACTGACGAAAATTGGTATCTGACGAATAAAAACCAATTCACAGTATGTCACAGTAAACATACAGCTGAGCCTACCTTCTACATTATACCTGTAGAGAATCATGTCACAGTAAACATACAGCTGAGCCTACCTTCTACATTATACCTGTAGAGAATCATATGTCACAGTAAACATACAGCTGTGCCTATCTCCTATGGTGTAGTAGATTTGGCTGATACATTAGTTTCTTGTTCAGTTGACAGACAAATGGACAGACAGACATAATGATTACTACATATACATGTGTTAGTTTAAATGCCTATGGAATATACTTTTAAAATAATGCTTATAATGAGTAATACCTGTCTAATAACACCTGTACGTCTCTTTTGCCTAGTTCCACGTATTCTATACTATCAAACAAGGGATCATTGTCCTCGGGTAGTTTAAAGTTAGCCTTCATTTCTATAACTGCTGATTCTGGTACATATTTTCCTGGAAAAATAAAGAAATTGTGTGACATGTTCTTCTAATAAAATAAAAATCTATGATGCCTCTCAAGTGCTTAAAATCAGTTCAGTTAATGCGAAGTATGAACATATCAAATATTATCAATTGCATGAAAAGTCAGTTTTGGAGTATTGAACTTTAAAATAACATACACGTATAATACTGGTGAATGTACATACCATCTTCAACAGTTCTTTTTTCAGACCTTCTCTGTAGTTCAGAATCATCAGGTTGTAGAATACAGGCTCGTCTATAAAATCCTTGGAAATTTTTCATCTTTCTTCGTCTTGCTGATGGATATACATTTGTTTGATCCAAAATGTAATTTCTGTGTTTTGATTTAGCTAAAAAATATAAACCATCAAAGTAATTTAGTGAATGTCACACTAAACTTTGCAAGTACAGGTGAGTTGTAAGTACATGTAACAGAGAATGACCTTTATCCTAGTTTCATAACTGACCACTCCTACAAGCTTGGTGGAAGTACATGGTATTAAGTTATAGTAGTTTATGTGGAAGTGTGACTACTAGTCAGACACAGGCAGAAGGACATCAGAAAAAGTCATCTTTATATGTAACCATTATGTTGCAGGTGACATTAAAATTATATATCCGTCAACATGGTCAATGCAATCATTGTAATCATTTTCTATCAAATTTTTACTGTCATAAAATAGGAAAGGATACAGTGTGACCTGCCATATTGGCCTTGCTTTGATATCAAATTACTTCAGATGACTAAAATGTCAATATAAGACGTGTGCACATCCTTGCCATAATTTTTTTCCTCAGATAAGCTTTCACATTTATGTATGATTGTAATATCTTAAGTTAAATTCAATGAGATTGATTGGATTTGCCTTTAAGCAAAGAGGGTATTTACATTTTACAGCTAATAGACACCTACATGTACATGTACAAATTTATCACCATTTTCTTCAAGGAAAAAAAGTATCGAAATTTGGAAATTAAAATAAAGTTAAATGCTCTACAATACAAGTAATTTTTACCTATTTCAAATAATTTATTGAGGCATTTTGTTGCCTTATCTATGAGGACATCCCATCTTCCATGGTAGTTATTTTTCCTTGGTAAACCCATGACTTTCATTTTATCTATAAGAGTATCTGTTCCTATGATGTTATAGCGCTTTTCAGGATAATCTTTCTGCATCTTCATTCCAAATGTTGTTTTACCTGCACCGGGGAGTCCAATTATCATGATCATCTACAAAAATAAATGCACACAATAACATGTATTTCAAAATTGTTCAGAGGTAATTATTCCCTTTGTAATTGCTTTAGACTTGTTTCAATGTACATGTATATCAGATCAGTAATTTTAAGAGATGTTTGGATAAGTAATTACCAGAGATGTTCATACATGTATCTTAAAGTCAAATAATTCAATTTTCAAATCATTTCAAAGTTTTTACAGTATATACATGTATTATAGTATCTTTACCTCACAATCACTTTTTTTGGCAGGAGGTTGTCTTCCAGGGATCTTCTCTGGGGAATGTGCTAAGTAATTATATCCTGGGGGAGGGGGATACCACTGACCCTCCTGTCCAAAATTCGCTTTGAACCTGTGATAAATAGTTTTTAAAAACCTTTATAGTTTTGTCTCAGGAAAAGTGAAACCTGGCAAAACGTTTCTATCGTTTCTTCTGTAGCACATTTTTATATATTCTTTCTGAAGAATAAATTTCCTACAAATAAATGATTGAATGCTAAGCTTCATGAATTTTAAACAGCATAAGTTTAATCATTTCAATGTCAGTTACACAACCTACATGTATTTACTAGGGCTGTAACATTTCAGAATTTTTTTCATTTTGGTTCAGTTTGAATTATGAGCCTCCATTGTTCGGTTTTCAATTCCATCTAAAGCATATTTTATTTTCTAAGTATTATTACCAGTTTGTTAGGTATTTTCCTCTATTGTGTTGATGTGTTATAATCCAGTTATTGTGACAAAGTAATCTTGTTATTAAAATGATATAAAATTCTTACAGAATTAGAATTTTCGTGATCAAATAAAGTGCACTGGAATTGCTTTTTAATTACATTAAATTTCACAAATACACTCAAAATATGAGGCAAGTTTAAAATGTTGTACTAGTGTACTGGTAAGGTTCCATGAATCATATAAGATTACCAAATTTTCAATCATGTACCTGTTTTGTAATCTGAGCCGCCCGCTAGCTAACTTCTTTAATTTTGTGGAGTTTCTGAATGTAAGTAGGTCAGGTCATACTCAGCCTGCTTCTCTTCGGGACAATGCCATGCACATGTTTTCACTTAATTTGTGCTGACATTGCCAAAGTAGAAGAAGTTGAATACTTCCATTCAGTTTTGCAAATCCTGCAAATGGTAATCGTCTTATCGACCACCCTCCAACTTTCAAACAATCAAAATGATCGCCTGGGAATCTTTTTGACGTCTGGGTTGCCATTACCAAGATTTCAAAAGTCTACCAAAGAAGGTGGCCTACGATTGGTTGTGTCATCAGAGGTGACCAATCAAAGTGTTCATTATTTGAGAGATAATCAAGGGATAAAAAAAATAAAAAAAAAAAAAAGCCTATGCTCACGCAGCAAGATACGCCCATTGGGATTTTTTCCACAACACCAAAATATCTAAGTCCCATAACTCCATAAGGACAAATCGGATGAACCTGAAAACTGAAAGGCGGCTTCCTCTTCAAAGTCTGATCACAATGTACAAAATCATGAATATCTTTAGACGCATATTCATGTTATTGCGTTCCATGCGCCTATATTTTGCCCTTAGCTTAACATGTATGTGCATATAACCCCCCACCCCCATTACACATAATTTCTGGATAATGTGACAAAAAATTTAAGACTCCTTTATATATGTGAAAGAACATCCTTTCTACTTGAAGTATACAAAATTTCAAAACATTTTGACCAGAAATAGATTTTTAAAGAATTTTTAACTATTTTAGTATATTTTTACATTGTATCTAAAATATCTAAGTCCCATAACTCCGTAACGACAAATCTGATGAACCTGAAAATCAAAAGGCGGCTTCTTCTTCAAAGTCTGATCACAATGTAGAAATATCATGTAAATCTGTTGACGCATATTCAAGTTATTGCGTTCCATGCGCCTATATTTTGCCCTAAGCTTAACATGTCTGTGCATATAACACCCCCCACCTCCCATTACAAATATCTCAGTTATGCGACCAAAAAATTAAAAACCCGTTACATATGTCAAAGAGCATCCTTTCTACCTTAAGTATTCAAAATTTCAAAACATTTCGATCAAAAATAGATTTTTAAATAATTTTTAACTATTTTAGTATATTTTCACTGTATTTTAAAATATCTAAGTCCCATAACTCTGTAACGACAAATCGAATGAACCTGAAAATCGAAAGGCGGCTTCCTCTCCACAATCCAAACATAATGTATGAATATCATGAAAATCTGTCGATGCATATTCAAGTTATTGCGTTCCATGCGCCTATATTTTGCCCTTAGCTTAACATGTACATGTATATGCATATAACCCATCCCCCTTCCCATTACACACAATATCTCAATTATGCGACAAAAAAATTAAAAACCCGTTACATATGTCAAAGTTAATCCTTTCTACTTGAAGTATACAAAATTTCAAAACATTTCGAGCAAAAATAGATTTTTAAATAATTTTTAACTATTTTAGTATATTTTCACTGTATTTTAAAAATCTAAGTCCCATAACTCTGTAACGACAAATCGGATGAACCTGAAAATCGAAAGGCGGCTTCCTCTCCACAGTCCAATCATAATGTATGAATTTCATGAAAATCCGTTGACGCATAATCAAGTTATTGCGTTCCATAGGCGGACGGACAGACAGACGGACGGACAGACTTCGCCATACCATAATACGACCCGTCAAATGACGGGCGTATAAAAAACGAATAGAAATCTGGAAATTCCGAACCGAATCGACCAATGAGATTTTGAACCGCGGTTAATAGACTTTTCAGTTAATTACAACAGCCCTAGTATTTACATATTGTTACATGTCAACATTTATGTTCAATATTACCGAATGTTTTTTGTCAGTATGTGAGGAAAAAGAGCTTTTTCGCCGACAGGAAAACCATGTAAAGAATGTGCTATCCCTAGCCATGTTCCATTTTTGGTGTAAGAGATGGTTGGTGGTTTACTATCTAAGTCCAGAAGGGCCCCTATAATGTCACCATGGCCAAACTTCTCACCATACTGTGTAAATCTGTTATTCTGAGAAAATCTGGCAGTACCTCCATATCCATAAGAAAAGGGTTCCTCTCCTGTAATATCAAAAATTTAAATCATGAACTGTTGATATTCATAATAATATTATCATTTCCTTCTGAAGAATCTAAATAATTACGCTTTCCATGTAACAATATCACAAGGAAACAAAATTCAAATCATAAAATACGACCATACATGTACCTTGCACAGAAAGTGTATTAAGACATGTACAAGGGTTGTTCGATAAATTCGTAGACAAGTTTAATAAAACTTGTATTGTGATCGTCAAACATTTTTTTCATATACCAATTTATTCCTTAAGATTGGATATTCTTGTTGTGCAAAATTTAAAGGAATTGGTCAATAATGAAAGAAATATGGTGTCACTTCGGAAAGCGGCGCAGTAAATGACGTCCAAAACGACACCACGCAAATTACAGAGCCCACACGTAGAATGCATATACATGTAATATGTATAATCTTACCCAGCTGGAACGAAGAGTCATCGATGGACCAGCCCACACGTAGAATGTATATAATATGTATAATCTTACCTAGCTGGAATGAAAAGTCATCGTTGGACCAGCCCACACGTAGAATGTATATAATATGTATAATCTTACCTAGCTGGAATGAAGAGTCATCAATGGACCAGCCCACACGTAGAATGTATATACATGTAATATGTATAATCTTACCTGGCTGGAATGAAGAGTCATCAATGGACAAGCCCACATGTAGAATGTATATATGTATAATCTTACCTAGACCGAGAACAGGCCAAAAATTTATTCTTGAGTTGGTATTTTGGCCTGAGACAAGGGCATTTGATAAGTGGTAGAATTTATAATTATACATTTCATTTCAGAATCTGCTCATACCTTGAATTTTTCGGTTGGTTATGTAATAAGTTGCCTTTTTACATTTCCTTCATCATCATTTAATTCCTCTAAGTAAGATTTCTAGTCACTTTTCTGTGTACAATTTTACTTTCACTTTCCAACTTGTTTATTATTAGTTGAAGTTGTCTCGTGTTGATGACTTTTTGCTCTGAATTCTTTCATAGTTTTTGCTCACATAATCGGATTTATGCATATCAATCTCATATTGGGATAAAAATACTGATACAAGTATTGAATACTTTCATAATTTAACCAAATAAATGAAAATATTGACCACAATTGCTTGTATTTCTGTGAATGTATGGTTTTGAATTTGGACTGAAAAGACATCAGTACGAAACATGCCGAAAAGTTGAAGAAGGAGAGTATTTTGAATCACAGAAAATTGAGAGGACCTTACCTAATGGACTTGAAAATCGCAAAATCAAATGAACAAAGGTAAATAATGACACAACCAATAGAAGGACAGCCAGACAGACAGACCGAGAGGAAACTAAGAGTCCCCTTCGGCGTTGCCGGTAGGGGACTAAAAAAATCAAAATATGAGCAGATTCTGAAAAAATTGTATATTTGTAAATTCTACCACTTTTCAGATGCCCTTGTCTCAGGCCAAAATACCAACTCAAGAATAAAATTTTAGCCTGTTCTCGGTCTAAATCTTACCTAGCTGGAATGAAGAGTCATCAATGGACCAGCCTACATGTAGAATGTATATTATATGTATAATCTTATCTAGCTGTAATGAAGAGTCATCATTGGACCAGCCCACACGTAGAATGTATATAATATGTATAATCTTACCTAGCTGGATTGAAGAGTCATCATTGGACCAGCCCAAACCTAGAATGTATATAATATGTATAATCTTACCTAGCTGGAATGAAGAGTCATCATTGGACCAGCCCACACGTAGAATGTATATAATATGTATAATCTTACCTAGCTGGAATGAAGAGTCATCAATGGACCAGCCCACACGTAGAATGTATATGATATGTATAATCTTACCTAGCTGGAATGAAGAGTCATCATTGGACCAGCCCACACATAGAATGTCTATAATATGTATAATCGTACCTAGCTGGAACGAAGAGTCATCAATGGACCAGCCTACATGTAGAATGTATATTATATGTATAACCTTACCTAGCTAGAATGAAGAGTCATCAATGGACCAGCCCACACGTAGAATGTATATAATATGTATAATCTTACCTAGCTGGAATGAAGAGTCATCAATTGACCAGCCCACACGTAGAATGTGAGGATCTTTCTCCTGATGATCATCTCCAAAGTCTGTAGGTAAATGTTCCACTATTTGTACTTCATAATAAACCTGTCAAGTTAGAATAATAAACCTGTAAAGTTAGAATCAGATGCAGTTTGTTTTATGTTTTCTGTCACACTTTAGGGAAGATGTTTTAAGAATTAGGTCATTTTCTGATATACATTTACTACAGATATCTTTTCTTTGCCAAGCTTATATTTTCCATGCTAAATGTTTTAACAAAATCTCATCTTCAATTTTTCATTTTTGAGGCCAGGTTGGAATTGATAATCTTCTCAAAACGCATGTGTTAATCTAAATCTATTTGAAGTACACACTAGTTATTGTAAACATATCAAAATAATATACTATGAACAAACCTTTCCTGCCTTCACACCATGTGTAGCCCGTGCACCTGCCCATACAAAGCAAAATCCAGGGGGTTGTGTCAAAGGCGCTGCTGTACTCCTGTAACAGAATAAGCAAATTCAGGGAAGGTTTTTCCATGAAAAATGATTATCGAAGAAGTGAGTTCAAGTGACTGCTGTGTGAAATATTTCATGGCGTTTCGTGTATAAATCCACTGCAGAGGAGATTTGGAATTGCAGAGGAATATGTGATACTTAAGGAGGTATTGAACACTTTGACGCCAAATTCAATTTTTCCCAAAATTTCTGAAATTATTCATTCTTACATTTGATTCTATCCACAGGAAAATTTAATATGAGACTTTAAAATATGTGTTTTTCAACATATCCGTGAATTTTTTTATGACGTCATATTATCAAAAGTGTCATTCCGGTTCTCATAAAGCTATTGGAAATGAATTTTAATATAACTTCCAAAATATTCATAAATGTATCGCTCTTACATATGGAAAAGATGAACTGATTCGTGTTATAAACGAATGCAGGATTGTGGAATAAAAGATGACACCGTCGCTCAAAATATTGCAATTTCAGGGCAACTGACTGTAGTTGATAGTTGATTATTAGGAATCCTGTGGATGAATCTTAGTCAAAAACTAACAGAATGATCAAGGATGTCCAGAGATTATTTCATGATAAATGGGAAAAATCAAATTTGGGATAAAATTTTACTAATCTTAATATTTTCCAATTTTTTCTTACAAATTCTTCCATTTTCGATGAAGTGACATCCACTTTCCAGCTATGTAATTTTGTCAACGAATACACAATGATAAAAATTGAACTTTCTATTTCATACATGCAAAGTTGAAATGCAATACGTTTGGTATTAATGCTTTTATTGCATTTTGAATGCTATAGTTTGTGACGCCATTTTTCCCGATAACGTCAAAATGACGTCGTGGTTTGCTCATGGATAAAACTCCCAAAGTCCACAATTCTGAAATCGCTATAATTTCGTCAAATGACGTCGGAAATTATTCAAACTTCATCAGGATACTCAAATTTGTATATCAATCAAGGTATCAAATATTTTAAGGAAGTAAGGACACTACTTTTCCTAGGAAGTGAGAAAACAATTAATGCCGCCGCCATCTTGGTGTTCAATCCCTCCTTAATTTGGACCACTACCAAATAGTGATATTTGTAGTACCGTAGGTATGTACATGTAAAGTAGTTAAGTTGTAAATATCAAACAGGTACAGCATTCTAGTTGACTTACCCATCAGATTCTATAGAAAGATGTAGATCTGAGTTGTAATCATCTAGTAATATAGGTTTTGTTTCAATCATCTCAGCCTGCTGCTGCTGTTGAAGTAACATCTCTCCCATGCCAAGACCTTGTAACCCATACTGCATGCTGTTAAAAGAAGCAATATTACTATTTCAATAACAGCAAAATTTCAAAATTTGTATTACAATGCATATATTTATTACGAAAAGTTTTTAAAAAGTAATGCAAATTTAAAGGTCAACAAGGTCTTGTGGTAAAAAAAATAATTATGTATGTGTGTACCTGTGTAATTGCCTCTTCACTAAGTAACTAATCAAACGCATTTAGCCAAATTTACAGGTAAAGTCTTTTGCAAACAGAAATACAGCACAGATAGAAGTACAAAATGATACAAAGAAGCCTGTAAACATAGAGCCATCAGAGATGACAGCGCTCACCTTAAGGGCAACATTGTCGCATGACAAGCATCTGTACCTATATTGCACAAAGTACTTCCAGATGCATCACCCACAAAAGTTTGGTTGATAAAGAAATTAAAGAGGCTGGAAATGAAGATTCTAGTTTTACCTTAACTGGATAATCAAGCGTGAAATATAGGTCAGATGCAGCATCTGTACAATGCATTGCAGTAAGCATCCTCAGATGCATCACCCACACAAGTTTTTTATTGATCCAAGACTTATAATAGGCCAGAAATGGACCAGTCCTATTTTACTTATTCTGATTGCTCAAGCATGAAAAGTGGGTCAGATGCAGCAAATGTATCATGCATTGCATTAAGCATCCTCAGATGCATCATCCATGCAAGTTTGGTTGAATTAGGACTTAAAAGGCGGGAATGGACCTGTCTTATTTTACCTAACCTGGTCACTCAAGCGTGAAATGTGGGTCAGATGCAGGCTCCGTACCATGCATTGTAGTAAGCATCTTCAGATGCATCATCCATGAAAGTTTGGTTGATGAAGGACTTCAAGTAAGGCAAGAATGGACCTATCCCATTTTACCTAACCTGATTAATCAAGCATGAAATGCGGGTCAGATGCAGCCTCTGAACCATGCATTGTACTTACCATAGCATCCTCAGATGCAAGATGGCCATCATCCATGCAAGTAAGGCGGGAATGGTCCTGTCTTATTTTACCTTACCTGGTCACTCAAGCATGAAATATGGGTCAGATGCAGCCTCCATACCATGCATTGTAGTGAGCATCCTTAGATGCATCATCCATGCAAATTTGGTAGATGTAGGACTTATAGCTTGGTGGAAATGGACCTGTCCCATTTTGCTTAACCTGTAGTGCAGACGCCGATGACAGGGCGATAGCATAAGCCCCCCCCTCTACTTCG
Source organism: Pinctada imbricata (assembly GCA_033119305.1). Lineage (NCBI taxonomy): Eukaryota > Metazoa > Mollusca > Bivalvia > Pterioida > Pteriidae > Pinctada > Pinctada imbricata. Next base: position 83,384,601 of record VSWD01000010.1, read on the forward strand.
TCGATGTGAGCTAAAAATGGTATACATAGAACTGACATACCCTGCTGCTGCTGCCATTGAAGGATCTGCACTGTATGCCAGTTTGAGTGCATTGGGATCTAGCTGCAACATCTGACTCATGTGTTGCATCTGAGCAACCTGTGACATTTGTGGCTGTGCTGATGTGAGAGCCTGAGGAGCAGTTAAGCTTGTTGCAATACTGCTTGACAGAGTTGTGGGTATTCCCGTAAGAGCTGCAGCTTGTAGGGCGCTTGCTTGTACTGCTCCTGGAGGAGGAGTAGGAAATCTTGATGCTCCTGCAGCAGCAGCTGCAGTGAGTGGCATTCCTGGCAACAGAGCTGCAGATTGTCCCGCCCTCTGGGGTGCTGCCATTCCTGGTGGTAATCTGACTGCCACCATGTATGGTTGGGGCATCATCATGGGCACAAGGCCCGCTTGGTATGGATTCATTGTGAAAAGCTGTAGTTACCTGCAACAGAAGTTCAGTTCATTATGATTATAATGTTAACACAATAGGAAAATAAATACAAAATGTATCATTAAAAAGTGTATGGGAACCCCCCCTCCCATTCCGACAGCGGAGGTCCTGAAATCCGCCCCTGATCTATTGAATGGTATCAATATTTCATTTTTGCTTAGATCCAAGTGCCTGTGGTTTTATCTGGAACTCAGATTGGGACTAGAGTTGCTGAAGTGATCTGCTTTTGTTGTAAAAAAAAAAATGGAATATTTTAATTTTTACATGATTTTGAAGAAAAATATGTCTGGATACTAACCATGACCTGCTTTGAAAGTTTCTGCAGGAAACAAGGTTTATACATGATTTTTTATTGTCAGAACAAGGGGGTTGATTGGGGTTCTAAAACAGACTAAAATCTGTTTCACTGAGTGAAGGCATGACACGAGATTCTTGCAAGCGTAGTATTAAACCACTAAAAGTCTCTAACGAGACTGTAGCTCTCCTGGTTGTTTGTTTTCTAAAACATCAATTTCCTTTCTTGTTTTTGAAACCAAAGACCATAAGGAGCAGGTGCTCTAACAAATTATAAGCAGCACGACAAAACAACATATTCATTAGACTGCAACAAGAATATTACTCATATAATTCATAATATCCAAGATATAATATTTCAAGAAAGAATGTCACACCCATTTTCCAAGATCCTAGGGACCAGGGGATGCTAGCTCAAGTGAACTATCAATGACACAAGACTACAGATCCATAATATTGCATAAAGAATTAACTCCATCATTAATAGCTTTAGGAGAGTAGAGAGCACAATTATATGGGAAAAAAATTTACCACACCCATTTTCTATGACCCTGGGGGTCTAGGGCTCAAACTAAATACATGTATCAGGTGCACACCGAAATTTTTTTAAAAACTGAAGCAAGTAATTTTTTACTTTTCAGTCTTTTGAGATGAAAAAGTAGGAGGTTTTGAAGAAGTTAGGAAAAATAGGATCAAAATAAAAAAGTAGGAAAAGTAGGAAAAAGTAGGTGCAGTAGAAAATAATTGGTTCTAAAAATAGAATTCCTGCTCAGTGATTTTTTTTGGCCCGATTTACCGCCGAATATCGGTGGCTTCCCCTCGTAAAAATTAGCTTTATTTTCCCAAAAATCGGCCCTTATTTTCCCAATACACGGAGATAAAAATTGTTTTCAAGATTGAATTGAATTTGACACAAAACTGTGCACAAAAGAAATCGAAACCCCTTAAGCGTGCGTTGATTTCTTGTTGATGGATGCTACGGGGACGGGATGTCTCATAACTCTATACGTACTATGTCAAAAAACTAAATAAAAAAGATACAAGAGATATATCAAAAGTCGATTCATTTTTTGAAAAGGATTGCGATAATAAAGATACTGGTAACACTCCTGTAATATCCGATGTTAATGAAGTCACCGACAGCGTCAATTCTCGACCAGAACAGGCCTCTGTTTCCGATTAAGAAGCCAAGGATATCTCAAATGAGGACAACAGTTACACGTCCGACTCGGATTTTGATGGCAGTCTTGTCCTAGTTCCTGACAATCGTAAATTCGTACCCCAAAAGTATGAAGCATTGTACAAATGGCTTTACTTCTCAACAGTTAAGGGGGGTACCTTTGTAAATTTTTGATCTGTAACATGGTTTATTAAATGAAAATTGCTGTTTTGAACCAATAATTTTAGCATTTCTTTAAAGAAATTTTGTTTCTAAATTTTCCCAATTTGTTCCAAAATGTTGCATATATTCCCAAATGAAAAGGTACAGGTGGCTCTTAAAAAAGGTAGAAAAATCACTGCTGCTCAGTTAGTTTGTGCTGCATGCAGTTCAACCCAAAATTTTCTAATATAAATTTGTGTTCTATCAGTAAAACTTGACATGAATTTCAAATCTTATTAACTTGTTTTTGATATGTAGATACATGCATTTGATTAAAAAATATTTTCATTTTCATTCTGAGACCAAACAATTACTAAGAATATGCTTTGTAATGGATTGAACAAATGTTTAGTCTAGTTGTCCTTTTTTGAGGTATCAAAATCTAAAAATAGAATATTGAAAATATGCAATCTATCCTATTGATTTGACTGTTTATGACTAAAAGCAGTCTTTTTATATATTTTCTATGATATCTGAACATATTAAAAAGGTTTGTGCAAGATAAATTATAAATTTGTTAAACCTTCCATTTTCACTCAAAAGTTGCAACCCCCTAAGAAATTTTCATGAATGAATCCACAAAATGTGGGCCGACTTGTTTCCCAAAAAGCGGCTTGCGCCTATGTACGGTTCAAAATAAATTTAGAACTTGACCCGCAAAGCCACTTGATTGAGTTAATCCGGCAAACGGCATACTCTGAAACGCGCCACTCCTCGCCAGTTGAAATGCATCAGCGCATTTCGATGGACGCCGTTCGCCGGAAAAACCCAATCAAGTGGCTTCACTGGTCATGCCAGGTCAAGTTCTAAATTTAAATTGAACCGGCGTACATAGGTGCACGCCGCTTTTTGGGAAACAAGTCGGCCCTGTATCTTATCCCATTAGCATATTTTGCAGAAATGAATACTTACAGAGAAAATGGATTTTCCCAAGAAAAACGAGTGAAATCTAATTATCTATAGCTATAATTAAAAGGCTATTACTAGTCAAGCAGATATTTCCGAACTGAAGGTATTTCCGAACGATTCGCTAGTTCGGTTACTTGGAGTTACTTTTTCACAATTTTGGTGATACAGATGTCTAGGTATTCAGAAAAATAACCTACATGCAAAAGGAAATCTCAAAATAACTTCATTTATATTTTTAGCGTTTGTTTCTCCTGCTGTTTGTAACTTTCGTCTGTTTGGAAGCCGGGGAAAGTGACATCATTGAGTTACATGTAAGAACATATCTTGACCTGGTTTCGGAGTCATCTATTTTCCAAAAATCTATTCTTGTCAACTGATCAATAAAAACCTGCATTGAGAGGGGCCCAGAGCAGAATATTCACGAAAAAGTATATGAATTTCATATGTTAGAATATCAAAATCATTTGAAATAAGTAAGAAATAAACATACCTCATCATAGTTAAGAAAGTCGCGTTAGAAATAAACTTTGTAAAAGTGAAATGATATATGTTGACATACAATTCTTCATTAAGGATAAAAGGATAAAATAACAAAGTCTTTTTGAAACATTTGATCCATATTTGACCCCAGGAGAGACTAAAAAGCAAATTGTTCGGAAATACCTTTAGTAACTTGCGTAAAATGGACATTTAAGGAGGGTAATAAAATTGTAGGTTGATTGTCAAAATTATTTTACGTAGGCATTTGTATAAAGGATGAAGCATTATTTGTTCCGAGTTTTATGGCGATTGGACATATAGAAGCCGAGTTATTGACAAGAAACCGCAAAAATCGTTCGGAATTGTCTGCTCGACCAGTATAGCTAAAAATAGCTATAATAGCTACTTTTGCACCTCTCCCTTTCTTTCTTTCTTTCAATAATGTTAGGCCCTCGATTGCCGAGTGTTCTTAACATCGTGCAGTTAGTTTGTGCAATGCTGGTTAAAAGAAGATTATTTACAGTTAAAAACAGAAGGCCAGGTGATTAGGGGCAAATGAGAGGAACCTTGGACACAGTGGACCTGAAATTGTCAAGGTTCTGAATTGAGACTGTAGTGCAAGGCAGACTGTTCCAAATTGCAATAGTGCGGGGGAAGAAGGAAAACTTATAGAAGTCTCTAGGGGTATGGACTTGGTAATAATGGTGCTGATGGTGCGGAAGAGGCAGGGATGCAAATAAGCACTTGCCCACTCGCCAATGCGACTAAAAATTCTGTGTGGACTTCCAGATTTGTTTTTCTGATCGCCCACTTGGCGACCGTAAAATTCCAATCATTATTGTTTTCTTGTTTCATACAGTTTAGTTGCCGTAACTCACGTTGGGAAACAAAATGTCATTGGTATTTGACAAATTTTCAGTTCGCTTTTTCGTGGGAAATGAATAGATCTCCCTTCTTTCCTTGTAAAGACATACTGTAATTTTAAATCAGTATACCAAAACTAACTAACATTTCCAAAAGTGCACAAAGTCACGGTCTGGGGACCGACTGCCGTATACGTAATATGTTTATAAATGGATTTACCTGTATTTATTGATTTATTTAAAGGAACTTGTACTTGAGATGACCAAAAACAAAACCCTACTTTAATATTTAAAATAGCAATCCAAGGAATGCTTGTGTTGCCTGCGAAGCGGTTTGATTATTATTCTAGAAAGTGGATCAAATTATTGGTATCAGTAGAAAAGTCTTGTCAAATGAAATTCATTTGAAATATCAGACCTCTTAATTACAAATTTAAAGTTATGGTCATTCTCAAATTTTCAGAACAGAGTGTCAATCATCTAGGTCAAGGTCACTACGTAAAAATTGGTAACAAAAAGGTCTCATCATAAGAAATATTAAAGACCTATCACCTACCAATTAAAAGATACAACATGTATATACAACCTTAGAAAAGAAGGTCAAATAGCTAGGTCAAGGTCAAAAGGTAAAAAATTATAGTATGTGTAGAAGGACATTGTTACAAGGAAAATACATGTGAAATATCAAAGCCCTATTACCTACCAATCAAAAGATATAGCCAATATTACTTTTCTTGAAAAGTAGATCAAATATCTAGATCAAGGTCAAAAGGTCAAATATTATGGTCTGTGTAGAAAGGTCTTGTCACAAGGAATACTCATGTGAAATACCAAAGCCCTTTCACTTACCAATCAAAACATATATCCATTCTTCATTTTTTTGAAAAGTAGGTCAAATATAAAGGTCAAGGTCAATAGGTCAAAAATTATGGTATGTGTAGGAAGGTCTTGTCACAAGGAATACACGTGAAATATCAAAGCCCTATCACTTACCAATCAAAAGATATAGTGAATCTTATCTTTTTTTCAAAAGTAGGTCAAATATCGAGGTCAAGGTCACAAGGTCAAAAATGATGGTATGTGTTGAAAGGTCTTGCCACAAGGATTGCACATGTGAAATATTAAAGTCCTAACACTTACCAATCAAAAGATATATCCATTTGTAATTTTTTTGAAAAGTAGGTCAAATATGTAGGTCAAGGTCACTAGGTCAAAAATTATGGTATGTGTAGGAAGGTCTTGTCACAAGAAATACACATGTGAAATATCAAAGCCCTATCACTTACCAATCAAAAGTTATGGGCTGCGACACCCAAAGTGTGACAGACAGACAGACGGACTGACGGACGGACGGACAGACGGACAACGGACAAAGTGATCCCTAAGTGTCGCTATGCTTCGCAGGCGACACAAAAATATAGAAACATCTCAAATCTAAATGAATTAAGTTTACGCGGAAAAATTACTCAAACTGATTTGATGAAAGAACGGTGTTGGATGATATAGAACGCTGACCTCAAACGACTGACTGCAATTATCATTCAACGTCGTCAAATAAACTTGACATGTACACTGGTCTCTCTCTCATTTTTGGCGTTAATTTCGTACACTGCACACCTGTACAATGACCATGACTTAATACTGAGAAGGAGAGAAGGGGGGTTGGGCTTAAATTTAAAAATATAAATTTAGATACATTTTGATGTGGGCTAATTGTTTTTGATGTGGGCGCCTAAATTTATTGACTTAAGAGCCCACTTGGCCCCTGAAAATTTCAACAAATTTTCATTCCTGAGAGGTTCTAACTGGGAGTTGGTAATGGTCGGGGATGGGGATTGCAACAAGGGCATAGACAATTTTGTGCAACATTACAAGTCTAGCAGTCTGCCTTCTATGCTGTAGGGTTTGCCATTCCAGTTTGTCGAGCATGTCCAAAACACTACTTTGAGGTGAGAAATTATTGAGACACCATCTTGCCGCTCTTCGCTGTATGCATTCTACTTTATCTGTTAAGTCTTTAGTGTATGGATCCCTGACACAGGAGGCATATTCTAATTGTGGCCTAACGAGTGTTTTATAAGCTGTTTCCCATGTCTGGGTGTGTCATGTTTTGATGTTGTGCTTGATGAAGCCTAATGTTTTGTTTGCTTTGTTTGTAATGTTGTTTACATGTGTGTCCCATGTGAGTTTGTTTGTGAGGGTAATACCAAGGTATTTTGCATCTGTTGTTGTCTGCAATGTTTGTCCATGTAGCGTGTATGATGTTTGGAGAGGTTTTCTTGAACGTGATATTTGTATAACTTGACATTTGGATGGGTTGAACTCCATGTTCCATAATAATTCCATGTGTGTAGGTTGTCTAGGTCTGCCGAACCTGATGCATTTCAACCGGCAAAGGACGGCACATTTCGGCGTACGCCGTTGCCAGAAAAACTCAACCCAGTGGTTTTGCCGGGTCATGTCCTAAATTTAGTTTGAACCGACGTACACAGGCACACGCCGCTTTTTGGGAAACAATTCGGCCCAGCATCTTCGTTGCACTGCACTAGAGCGCTGTTGACTACTATCGGCAGGGTACAATTATCGGCACCTTTATTTATCACCTATAATACAGGCCTTGAAACTCGTGAAAACTTTTGGTTGTCATTCGGGCAACCTGCTTTGAATATTAGGTTGCCCGAAGCCATTTTTACTTGCCCGAAATCATTGTTTGAAAAACTAAGCCTTCATTCTTTATTTCCACTACCTCTTGCTCTGTTAACACATTCTCTCCTTGCGAAAAAGGAAAAGCTAAATTCATTTGGAGATGAGATCAGGTGACCGGCGACAGTAAGCATCTCCTGCTTCCCTGCAAAACCCGTCTCACTCCCGTAATGTGCTATGTGCCAATACAGAAACCAAATCAAACACTGCCAAATATTCCGGGGAAGTTACTCTGTGTAAGAAAATGGACCTTTTTGCTTTTTAGGTGGTTCAACACCTTGAATAAATTTCTACATCACTGTAAAAATACCGATTTATCATAAAGGAAATTAACAACCGGATTATAAAATTCGGGCTGATAACGGACCATCGTACGAAAACTTTAAACCGATCGTGAAGTCTGCTATCTGAAAACTCCTAGTTTTTCTGATTCTGACTTAAAGCAAAGATGTTTTAAAATTTTTATTCATTATTTCATCGAGGTAAGCATCTACTGAATGTCTGAAAATAGGTCGTCAGTCGGACGAATTGGTCTCAATTAAAGGCCGGGTGGGGACTATAAAAGAAGACAGGTAATTTTCCTGTCATTTCTTCGCTGACCGCTGTAGGGTTAACATCTCTAATCGCAATCTGATTGGCCCTATGTATCCTTTATAACCCTCTCAATTTTTGATTGACAGCTTCAAATAGGTAACATTATGGTATATCTAATTAGCATAATCAAGTATACCTGTCGGTATGTCTTTGATGTCACACACCGCTTGCGTCTCTAGGAATATCACTGGTCAGTAGACGCCGCACTTATCACGCCTACCAAGCTTAGATCACTCAGGTGTGCATATTATTTACCACTCGGTAAAAAAAACCCGGCCTTTAAAGGTCGTCCCACAGGTAAGTAGGTTGTTTTTGACGATCGGACGACCGCGAATTTCGAGCCCTGTAATAAACGAGAATATTGATGTGTTTGTTGTTCTTTTGTTATACAGGTAGAAGCAACAGTATATATACGAAACTATTTAATGAACTCAAGTCCATAATATACCTAATAAATGTGGTGCCTACTGCTGTCTTTTAAAAAGAATGAAAACAATAGTAGGGAAAACACCGTCTTTATCATAACAAATAAAAACCTTCCTTTTTTGAGTCGGTGTTTCATAGAATTTGAAGTTGGTGTTTGTAATTCTTTTCAGATTCACAATGGCATAGTGGATTCCTCTTTCTTATTTCATATTTTTCGATTATTTTTATGAAGAACTTGCCTACCTTTTACTCCTTCAAATTTATATTTTCATTTTCATGACCCGTCTACTAGTCGAGCAGATAATTCTGAACGATTTTTGCTGTTTTCGACAATAACTCGGCTTCTTTACGTCCAATCACCATGAAACTCAAAACAAATAATGCTTCACCCTTCATACAAATTGCCTACGTAAAAATAATTTTGAAAATTGACCTATAAATGCCGATTTGAGGGTATTTTAACACCCCCTTTAAACAGCCATTTTACGCAAGTTACTTAAAAGGTATTTCCGAACGATTTGCATTTTAGTCCCTCCTGGGGTCAAATATAAATCAAATGTTTCAAAACTTTATTATTTTATCCTTTAATCCTTATGAAGAATTCTATGTCAACATATATCATAAAACTTTTACAAAATTTATATCTAAAGCGACTTTCTAAACCATGTTGAGGTACGTTTATTTCTTACTTATTTCCAATGATTTTGGTATTCTAACACATGAAATTTATATACTTTTTCGTGAACATCCTGCTCTGGGCCCCTCTCAGTGCAGATTTTCATCGATCAGTTGACAAGAATAGATTTTTGGAAAATAGATGACTCCGAAACCAGGTCAAGATATGTTCTTCACACAATGACGTCACTTTCCCCAGCTCCCAAACAGACGAAAGTTACAAACAGCAGGAGAAAAAAAAGTTAATAAAAATATACTATATAAAGTTATTTTGAGATTTCCTTATGCACATCCGTTATCTTTCTGAATATCTAAACTTTTGTATCACCTAAATTGTGAAAAAGTAACTCCAAGTAACCGAACTAGCGAATCGTTCGGAAATACCTTCAGATCGGAAATATCTGCACGACCAGTATAATTATCGGCATATCTGAATACTTACCTATGCACCTAGCCATGTACCTGCTTTTGGAAAATTTCACTTCCGTTTTTCAATAGACATGATAGACAAATATTGGTATTTGTAAATTATTTCATTCTCTTTTAATATAAAAGAATATTCAGTGGTAATCCGACCCAGTTTCAGTGTTAATCAACATTTTTCAAACTGATCGGGGAAGGTGCTGATAACGACTGAAACACGCAGAAAATATAACTTCATGGGTAACTTTTTTCGGAAGCGTTTATGACCTTCCAGGGTCACGGCCAACTAAAATAAAAGTTTGGTTGCGGACATTTTGGGGAGCACCAATCACGTGGTAGTGTCATAAACTTGTAACATTACATTTCAACCATCGCACAACGGCGATTTTAAAAGAAATGCTCATCTCTCTTGTTGAGGGTGACGATAATACTGGACATATGCCGATAACACTGAACAAAAGTTGATTCGCAAGAACTGTTTTATCAAGAGGTGGGCTACATTTTTGGTATGTAGAGATGGTGGTCAAGGTAGATAAAAACATCCCCCTGCGCATGGTATAGTCGATAAAATAAGAAACAAGACGCACCGGCCACTAGGCAAGGTAAAACGTAAAGGTGCCGATAATTGTCTACAAGTTACAACCGCTCTAACAGAACATACTCATAGTTGCATTTTTGCCATGAAAACGATTCAATTTATTCATTTTTGACTACCTTAGCATTTGGTCAACAGAAGCGTCTCAAATAATTTTCACATTAGTAGGAATGTGTTAACTTTTGGAGCAATTTTCCCTAACAAGGCTGTACTCCTCTTTCTTGCAAATGGCGTCAGTGCCCGACAACAGCTGGTATGTTGAGCCCGTTTTTTAAAAACTTTTTTTAGAGTGACATCGTGCATTCGATCTTCCTCATAGGCCTCTAGTGCCCACACCTATTTTATACTTGACGGAGAATCATGATTTTTTCCATGTTGATATGTTACCCAAATGTAAGAACAAAACCGAAGAAATTTTTCAAAAAATTCCCTCTCTAACAATTTTTGGGTATGTATCACATATGGTACATCGGGCATTAGTGGAATTTCTAAATCTTTAAACGAATAATAAAGTTTCCCACCTTAATGTGCATAGAATGAAATACGAACAATATACAAATTTGATAGATGAAATACAGTTTTTGACCATTTTAATTTTCCCATGATTTTAATGTCTCAGCTGCCGAATGTATCATATTTTCAGGATATATTTTATTGTAGAAAAATCCAAGATGGAGACAACTCCTTTAGAAAGCTTATGTGAGGTTAAGCAATAAATGCTAATTGAGTTACTCTTCTTTTCAAAACAAATGAAGTACAGACAAGCAAACTTGATGTATCATATTTGATACGTAGGGCACTAGAGGGTAAATTTAACTTGATTTTAAGATGAATATACATGTGTACTTAAATTTAATTTGATTTTATGATAATTTTAATGTTATATTTAGAAAAATTATCATAACATAATAAATATCATATACACAGGCTGCCGATGTTTATCTATTAAAAAATCAAAACCAACCTTTTGTTGTTTTTTATCATACTTACAGGGAAACCTGTATGTATGATAAAAAAAAAAAAACAACAAACGTTTGATTTTTATTTTTTTCTAAAATGGATAAACATCGGCAGCCTGAAACATCTACAGCCTGTGATTATATAAGTAAATATGATCGTAATATAAATTATACATATAACTCAAGTTAAAAACAGAAGAAAACATTTTGGGAAATAAAGTGTTGCATCACTTCTTATATAGACGCCCCTTGTAAGTATGTCACTGCCATGTATATGTAGGTGGTACGCGGTAGACTTGTAAAGTACTAAACTAATTGCATGTGATTGGAAGAAGAGCTGAGAAACCGTAAGTTACTAAGCACATGAAGAATGAAGTAAAGTCCTCTGTAGGGAAGTTTATCAATACGCTGGGCTTTGTCAACCAGCAGCTACGGATATTACGTAGCTCTAGATCTAGGTCTAGAACAAGATTCAACATTACATGTAAGAATAAGCGATGTCTCATTTCCTTTTGATTCCGAGAGTAGTGTAAGAAGCCTAGATAGGTGGGTAGTATTTTTAGAACAGGGGAATTCCGGGATTTGTGTATAGGAAAGGGGGAATTCCGAGGGGAATTCCGTGTTTATTTATAGAATGGGGAAGTCCATGGTAAATTCCTAAGGAATTCCCAATTCTATATTTAGGTGTTTGGATTGTCCCAGTTTTATTTTTAAGTGTTGTTCTAGAAAATCATCTATTCGTGGAAGGAATAATTTCCCCCTACAACTAGATGAAAAAAGAATAAAGACAAATTGAAAGTTTATACAACTTTTATTCAACATTGTACATATTTCAAAAGTCTATGCACTGTACTGTGGCCTCACATTCTGACTCGCCATAGGTGAGCGTCCTCTGTTTGCTCCATAGATGGGTCGTCCTCTGTTTGCTGCATAGATGGGTCTGGGGTAATTTGGCCTGTAGCTTCCATAGTTGTTGGGTCCCGGATACGTGTTGTATTCCTGTTGTACAGGACAGTCTCTGGCCCAGTGTCCCGTGCCTTGGCACTTGTAGCAAATGTCGTTCTGCTTCTTGGGCGGCTGAGGACATTCGGTAGCAAAATGTCCCTCTTCATTGCAATTGTAACATACACTCAGCTGAGACAATTTTTAGAAAATGCCATTGGATAGACTCGAACTCAATCATATTTAAATGTTGGGTTATGTGTTGTATTTTCATTTGTCTATCTGTAATCAGAGTAGTAGGATCATGGATCCTAGAATGAAACATCCTTTCACATGCATTATAGCAGGACCTACTGGTAGCGGAAAGACATACTTTGTGAGACGTCTTTTAGCTCACATAGAAGAAATGATGAAACCTATACCGGATCACATAGTCTGGTACTATGGAGAATGGCAACCCATCTACGCAACTATACGCGGAGTTGAATTTGTAGAGGGACTACCAGACATAGGAGCTCTTGATCCTCAAAAGAGACATTTAGTTATTATTGACGACTTAATGTCAGAAACAGACGAAAGGATAACATCTTTATTCACCAAGAAAAGTCATCACAGAAATATCAGTGTTATCTACATAGTGCAGAATGTGTTTCACAAAGGAAAAGAGAACAGGACGATCAGTTTAAATTCCCATTACATTGTAATGTTCAAAAACCCTAGAGATGCATCCCAGATCACACATCTCGCCAAGCAGATGTATCCAGGAAATGTTAAATATATGCAGGAGGCTTTTCATGATGCCACCTCGGATCCCTATGGGTACCTTTTAATTGATTTGAAGCAAGACACACCAGAACATCTACGACTTCGTACACGTATATTCCCAGGACAAAACCAATGGGTGTATTTAAGGAAGACGTGAAAAAGGCATTATAAAAACATTAACGGGCCAGTTGTGAGTGCAGTTGAAATAGTGACATCAAAGACTCAACATGTCTTCCTTACAGTGCATGAAATGTCAAAAGAAATTTTCCAGACTCTTTGCATTAAAAAGACACATGAAGAATTTTCACGTCGATGATAGTGAAAACAGTGACGATGAAGACTCAGTAGAAGAGAAAGATGCTTCCTTTCCTTATTCCTGCAAGCGCCTGCGTGACCATGCGGCTGATTTGAACTATTTGCTTTTTGCGAAACCCACAATGTGCAGAAGCGTCATCCGAGATGCAGATAGGTCATTGATACTTTGCCTCTGTGAATGTGCCAAGAATGTTTTAAAAGGCAATGTCGACCTTACAAAGGACCAGTTTAACACATTAGCTCCTTACAAAGAGGAGCTCCGAGAGCTTGTCAATAAGAAAGTTCCTACTGAGAGAAAGAAAGAAGTATTACAAATTGGTGGTATCTTACCTGCTCTTTTAGGACCCTTGTTGGCACCAGTGATTGCGCCTTTGGCTTCAAAATTATTAGGACTTTGAGATGGAGCACACAAAGAAAATGTTACTGGTAGAACCTAAATTGTTGGAGGGATTGCAGCATCATGATGTAGTGAGAAATCCCACAATTAAATCCATGACAAGACTTGACGACGAGATGCAGTCTATTCTTCAAAGAGATGATCTTTCCATGGGAGAAAAAGTTAAAGCTTACGAGCAGAAACTACAAAGATTTCTCATCTATGATGACAAGTATGAGAACAGACCACCGGTCAAAGTACAAGTTGTCAGGGGTACTACTGCACCAAAAAATGATGCCAGTTTCAATACAGACCAAAGTATTGGAGTTGACCAAGGATCTTCCACAACAGACCCGATCGAAAGTGAAATTATAAAATCTGTCCCAAAGACTATGAGAAATAGAGCAGAACTATTATTACACAAAATCAAATCAAAACCCGACATGAAGTGGAATGACCGTGGCGAACTTGTCTATAAGGGTGAACGGATCAAAAACAGTAATATTGTCGATCTTGTCAATGATGTTTTACGTCGAAGAAAACATTTCGAACCACGCGGATGGCAGGTATTTAGTGCTGGTCTTCGAGAAACTAATGTACCACAGGATCTCATAGGGCATAAGGAGAGATGGAACTGGATACAATCTGGAAAGGATCCGTTGCAAGACGAGCATGATTCATCAGAATCAGATACGTCATCTAGTAGTTTGGAGACGTTAACAGATGACAAACCCGAGTTCAAGTCATCAATGGCACAAGGTTACGAATCAGATCCGGAAAGTATGAAGCTAAGTTTGAAAACACCAAAGAAGAGCAGCATTTCAAAAACATCCTTCTCTACGCCTCGTTGGTCACCATATTAACACCTATTAATACAATCTATGTCAAGTCCAGTTATCATTCCTCATCATGAAAGCCAAGAAGAAGGTGGAAACATCAAAAATACTTTCCAAAAAGTATTATGATCCAAAACATCCTGGAAGTTACGGCGGAGTGAAATCATTCAAAAAAGCACTCGGCAATTTGAAAGTGAAAGAACAAGATGTTTCAGACTGGTTGATGACGCAAGACACCTATACTTTACATAAGCCCGTGCGTCGAAGTTTCAAAAGGAGAAAAGTACTTGTGGCTGGTATCGATCAACAATGGCAAGCAGATCTCGTGGACCTGCAAAGTATTGCAAAACACAATGATGGATACAAATACTTGTTGACCTGCATTGATGTTCTATCCAAATATGCATGGGTCATTCCTTTGCGCGACAAAACAGGCAAAACATTAGTGGAAGCGTTCAAGGCAATATTCAAGTCAGGTAGAACACCTCGTCAGCTACAAACAGATAAAGGGAGTGAATTTACCAACAGAAATTTTCAGTCTTTCCTGAGAGAGAATGACGTACATTTCTTCACAACAGAGAATGAAGACATTAAAGCCTCCATAGCCGAAAGGTTTAATCGAACTCTGAAAACAAAGATGTGGAAATATTTTACACACAGTGATACTTTGAAGTACATTGATGTTTTGGAGGATTTGGTGTATTCATACAACCATACTCATCACAGGAGTATAAAAATGGCTCCAGTACAGGCAACAAAAAAGAATGAAATCATAGTTTGGAAAAATCTCTATGATGACAAAGCTTTGGATGTCAAAAACACCACCCTGAAAATAGGAGATCAGGTTCGAATCAGCAAAGCAAGACGGGCATTTAAGAAAGGTTACTTACCTAGTTGGAGCGAAGAAATATTTACTGTTAGTGAAGTGCGTGAACGTCAGCCACCTGTGTATCGCATCAATGACTACAATGGAGAACCGTTGAAAGGAACATTTTATCCTCAAGAGTTACAAAAAATCGTTAAATCTGATGACGTATACAGAATTGAAGAGGTGTTACAGAAAAGAAAGAAAGGAAAGCAGATTCAATATCTTGTCAAGTGGCATGGATATCCCGAATCATTCAACAGTTGGATCAACAGAAATCAGTTGACTACATATAAAGGATAGATATTGCTCAAGACTTTAGTTTGCCCAAAACACCAGTACTAGCACACATCGGCCATTCAACATGTTTTACCTGACACTCCCAAGTAATAGTTCGATGTCAACTTATTCGAACAATACTTTGACAAATTATCGTGTCAAGTTACATCATTCCCTGGATTTATCAGGACAGTGGGAAGTGGGATTGACTGAAATTCAGTATCCACATTCGTGGTATAATGTATCAAAAGACCAAGCATGGTTTGAGATAACCGAAAATCCAGATGCTCCAAGAGTTCAGTTTGTGCTGAAAAATGGATACTACGTTTCACCTGAAAAGCTCATGAGGACTTTATGGGGTTTGAAAGGGAGCATCGATGGAGGAGATAACGTGAAAATAGAATTTGATGACGTCAGTCACAAAGTTACAATCACAATAGTGAATGAAGCTATTTTGAAACTGTCCAACTCTCTTGCTAAAATCTTAGGCTTTGAACAAGAGGAATTCGACGCTGGTGTGTATATAGCTCCTTGGGTGTGCGACGTGACACAAGGATTTCATTCTCTGTACATCTACAGTAACATCGTAGCGCCTAGTATGGTAGGTGATGCACTTGTACCATTACTGAGAATTGTTCCAATAGAGGGATCGTCTGGCAAAATGGTTTCTCATACTTATCAAAACATTCAGTATCTACCACTACAGCAGAGGCAATTTGACACCATAGAAATAGATATAAGAGACGACACTGGCTTACCAGTGCCATTTGAAAGAGGAAAGGTCGTTGTGATACTACACTTCCGGCGACGACAGTCATAATGAGATTCCAAACAGACAAAAGTATTCGCTTTGAAGGAAACAGAGATGCGATTGATGAATATTACATTGATCAAGCAGGACATGGATTACCAGCTTTTCAAGGAGTAAGAATTCAAAGAGGACATGGCATTGGCAACATGTTTAGCGGTCTTTTGAAAAGTGCAATGCCTCTTATTAAGAAAGGATCAAAAGCATTGGGTAAACAAGTCTTATCAACAGGACTGAACATTGCTAATGATTTACTTAGTGGAGAAAACATACGCACATCCACAGAACGACGACTGAAAGAAGCGGGAAGAAATATCATGAATCAAGCAAGAGGCAGAATATCAAAACCACCCGGAGAACCTAGTCGAAAGGGTATAAAGCGGCGTGCGAATTCTTCAGTTATCATTCCTAAGCGAGCAAAGGTACAGAGAACATCTAAACCGAGAAGAGACATCTTCACCTAAACATCAACATGTCTTTGGTCCATCAACATTCCTGTGAATGCATGAAGTCAGAGTTGGACTTGTTTGTTGTTCCACCAACGCAAGCAAGCATTGAATATGGACATTGGGTAGAACATCGGCCATTGTCTTCTATTACTGACTCGGGACCTATAGAATTTAATATTTCCGGTTCAGGGGATGATTATCTGGATCTGAATAACACCTTCTTGTATTTGCAAGCCAAAATAGTCGCGGTAAACAATAACGCAAACCTCGACGCTCAGTCAGATGTAGGGCCTGTGAACAATTGGTTGCATTCGCTCTTCAGCCAAGTCAACATTTCTTTAAACGAAAAACTGATATCCATGCCGGCCAACACTTATGCCTACAGAGCTTACCTGGAGAACCTTCTAAGCTATGGCAAATCAGCCAAGGAATCGCAACTCACCTCCGAGATGTGGTACAAAGATAGCAGTAGTAATATGGAAGCCAGAACAGATGATAATGCTGGCTTTACTAAACGAAAAGCATTAATCGCCCGTAGCAAAATAGTTGATCTGACAGGAAAACTTCATTTGGATATGTTCTTCCAAGAAAGATATCTGCTCAATGGAGTGGATGCAAAGATAAATTTGATCAGGAGCAAAGATGCATTTGCACTTATGGCAACCAATGATGACTTTAAAATCAAAATCATGGACGCTGCCTTATTTGTGCGGAAAGTTAGGATCAGTAACACGGTCAGAATGGCTCACATCAAAGCTTTGGAGAGAGGGACAGCCAAATATCCCATAAAGCGTATTGAGACTAAAGCATTTTCAGTTGCCAGTGGAAGCATGAGTATCAACAAAGAGAACCTGTTCCTGGGACAAATGCCTAAGCGCATATTCGTTGGTCTGGTAGACAATGATGCTTACAATGGAGTAGCTACGAAGAATCCTTTCAATTTCAAGCACAACAACATTGAGTTTATGGCACTCTATGTTGACGGACAACAGATTCCAGCCAAACCTTTGCAACCTAACTTTGGACGCAGTCGTTTTATTCGCAGTTATTCAGGCCTTTTTACGGGGTCTGGGAAGATCTTCCACGATGAAGGAAATGATATCAGTAGGGAAGAATATGGAAATGGCTATACAGTATTTGGTTTTGATCTGACTCCAGACTTATCTGAAGCAGGTCATTTCCACCTTATAAAACATGGTAACCTGAGACTGGAAATTCACTTCTCTCAAGCCTTGGCAGAAACCGTCAGTGTTGTTGTGTATGCTGAATTTGATAACATCATAGAGATTGACCGCAACAGGAATGTAATATTTGATTTTGCAACCTAGAACAATGAACACTAAACAAATACACACGGTTATGAGACAGAATGTAGGATCATCTTTCCTTGGTGTATTTGCTCGAAATAGGATCCCCTCAGTGAATACATTACCGTGCTCGCTTGTCTGCAATACCGATCTGGACAGCCAGTTGGGTCAACACTGGATTGCAATCTACTTGGACCAGTGTGGCAATGGAGAATACTACGACAGTTATGGCCTACCACCACTGCATACGGAATTTTCAGACTTTATGCATAAGAATGTAGACTCCTGGATTTGGAACACCAAACAAGTTCAAGACAGACACTCTGTTGTATGTGGACATCACTGCATATTTTATTTGATTCATCGATGCAAAGGTTTAGATATGACTGAAATTACCTCCTTGTTCACAGAAAACCTTTTTGAAAACGATGCCATTGTGAGACATTATGTTAACTTATTAGGTTAGTCAAACCATTGTACATAGTTCTGGTTCATTAATACTTATATCAATGTTACGTAACATTAATATGACTGTTTTTTCTTGTGTTTCTTGTTCAAATTGAATAGTTCAATAAAATTTGAATTAAAAATCTGTGTTGTGTTTTATTTCATCAAACACTGAAATGTGCTCCACAGATGAGATTTGCACTAGTAATGTGCACCAGCAGCAAATATGACCGCTGAGACTGCGCTCGCCATCTGCACTTGAACGTGCTTATACACTTTTGTACACTATTTGTACACTAAATGTGTTCCTCCAGCACCCAAATTGTGTTCTGTGTATGCATATGTGCACTTGAAATGTGCACCTGGACACATATGTGCACCTACGTTGTACATGTTTGCACGTAAGTGCACCCTAAATGTACACATTCAGCACCTAAGTGCACCTTAAATGTGCTCTTTTAGCACCTAAGTGCACCCTATATGCGCACCATTTGCACCTAATACACTCCATATGTGCACCTTCAGCACATAATTGCACCCTAAATGTGTTTTTTAGCACTTAAGTGCACCCTAAATGTGCGCCTTCAGTACCTAATGTGCACTTTCGGCACCTAAGTGCGCTCTAAATGTGCTCTTTTAGTTACTAAGTGTACTCTAAATGTGCTCTTTTAGCACCTAAGTGCACCCTAAATGTACACCTTCAACACCTCAGTGCACCCTACATGTGCACCTTCAACACCTCATTGCACCCAATAGCTGCACCTTCAGCACCTCAGTGCACCGAAAATGTGCTTCATAGGAAACACAACTAAGATGGCATCTCAACAAGTTTCTGATATTGATTTAACCAATTTTGACTTTCAATGGCCAAACGGCAATGTACAGCAGCAGCCTGCAGACAACAAAATGGACGACATCCATAGCAATTGTCAGCGCATGACTGCCATGATGGAAGATGTACAGACATCCATTTCCAAGATGCAAGCCGACATCCAAACATTGATGGATAACAAGAGAAATGCCGAAGAGGGAGATGAACCACCCAAGAAGAAAGCCAGATACGTATGTTACAATTGCAATGAAGAGGGACATTTTGCTACCGAATGTCCTCAGCCGCCCAAGAAGCAGAACGACATTTGCTACAAGTGCCAAGGCACGGGACACTGGGCCAAAGACTGTCCTGTACAACAGGAATACAATACGTATCCAAACAACTACGGAAGCTACAGGCCAAATTACCCCAGACCCATCTATGCAGCAAATAGAGGACGACCCATCTATGGAGCAAACAGAGGACGCTCACCTATGGCGAGTCAGAATGTGAGGCCTCAGTACAGTGCATAGACTTTTGAAATATGTACAATGTTGAATAAAAGTTGTATAAACTTTCAATTTGTCTTTATTCTTTTTTCATCTAGTTGTAGGGGGAAATTATTCCTTCCACGAATAGATGATTTTCTAGAACAACACTTAAAAATAAAACTGGGACAATCCAAACACCTAAATATAGTTCTGGGAATTCCCTAGGAATTTACCATGGACTTTCCCATTCTATAAATAAACACGGAATTCCCCTCGGAATTCCCCCTTTCCTATACACAAATCCCGGAATTCCCCTGTTCTAAAAATACTACCCACCTATCTAGGCTTCTTACACTACTTCCGAGAACGAAAGAGAGACGTTTAAATCTGTATTCAGTTTTTGGTTCAAGAAAGGAAGGATAATGAAAATCAATGACAATGCCAATTTAATTATTTTTTTATTATTGGTAACAATCTTTTTAAATGATTCATATATTGCCTCAGAACTAGATGACTTAATGTCGAAGGATAAATATATACTCTTTATTTGAGCAGCATTATGGAATAAGTTCATAATCGAGTTCGAATGAGTGATCAGAAATGATTTATTTCATATTTCGGTAGATTCGCTAATAGTGGGTAGAAATATTTTATAAGGTATATAAATAAATTTAGATGTTAGGCAAAAATTAGAATCGGAAGAGAAAAAGAGGGGAATATGAATGAGAGAATTTATTAAAGTATCATAGTTGATATGATTAACTGGTGTTTTTAGATTGAGATCAAAAGAATCGGACATTCAGAAGTTTCACCTGAGGTAGCCCTTAAGTTTTCGAGGACCCACTTGACAGACTTTGTCCCAAAATAGCGAGAAAAGATACCTACTACAGAAAGACAGAAACTCACTACGTGCAAACCCGTACAATTCCGTATCGTAGCAACGCCGTATTAGTACGTAACGAATCGTGCAAATCCGTTCTTTTCCCTGATCGTTTAAATAATTCTCCGTAAAGAAACCTTATCAAACCTTAATGGGCCGTACCAATACCGTAGTGACGCACGGACGGCAGAAAATTAGACACCATCCGTAGCATTTTTGTCCGTACTGCATCCGGGACCGTCATCCGTGAATGTGTGACCCTAGCATTAGCACTCATTGAGCTTGAATTTTATATATGTTTCAATTTATTATGGTCAATGTATTATTTCTGACTCTATTTTAGACTTTAATTCATTACACACATATATAAGCGGATAAGTTTGGACATTTGATCTAATTTTTATCTAAACTGAATGATGTATGCGTAAGAAAATGTTTCGCAGTAATTTCTATAAAAATTGAGATGGAGATACATTTTTGAACTGTTTGGATTTCCCTTCCGTAAGTAATTACCTATGAACTTTGTTTTACTTATGGAATATTATTGATTTAAACTGTTTCATTAGGTAAAGCTGATTGAAGCCGAAAAGTTATAAATTGTTTAAATTCCACCTAAAATAAGGCAAATTTTACGACACTGACGCTTTTTCAAGAAAAGCACAAAATTTGTGAGCATTTGTTCTCTCTTATTTTTGCACGGACATACACGTTTTCTTCAATAGATTGGAAAGTTTTCCTTAAAAGCACATGTTACAGTGTGTTTGAAAAAAAATCGTTGAATTTCAGTATCTCTGAAATTTTGACCTTTTGATGGGTTAAAGGAGGTTAACATCTTAGCACCATCCTTCCAATGCTATTTTGAACATATCTCTTATTTGGGTATGCTACCAATTGACATGAATTCTATAATTTCATATGGTTTTCATAAAATCGTTGAAATTCCTTCATTCAGAAATGACATGCCTTAATAGAATCTATCACAGCGTTGAGCAAATCCTTTGCACGAGGATGAGATTCCCTCTCTCAGTCGTATAGCTTTCTCACTCACCTCATTTTATCATCTCTATAATGATTTTTAAATACCAAAACATACATAAATCCAACGATGGCGTGACGTTACGTTCTATGACGTCATAATAGAAGTCACGTGGAGTGTGAGATTAATAGGTTCCATCATGATCTACTGGGTGAGACACGAGTGACGGAAATTTCATGTTTTCCCTCGTTCCACTACGCTCCACTCGGGAAAAGATGAACAATTTCCGTCATGAGTGTAAATTTTTATGTCTCACTCAGTAGGAAGTGAAAGAATCTATTTCTTCTTCATTTCTAAGTAGCTACGATCTTGTCGTTACTCCTTGACGACGGTTACTACGCAATGTCGAGACAAAATGCTAACCAGTAGAGAACAGTGGTGGACTAGATAACAATCGTGATTTTCTTACTGATAATTGGAAAATAGTTTGTCCCACGTCTGCAAAATCACATGATAGCCCTTTGACGTCAAACTCAAGCTTCGTCAACATTTCATTGCCAGTTACCGGAAGTACTTTCAAAACCTGCACGCGTCTTTAGTACGATATCTCTGATTGGTCGTGATTGGTATATATGACGTTTAATGATTGGATGATGTAGCCTTTGAGACAACTTATGTTTCTCTCATAGGCTATCTCACAGGGTACTAGCAAAACTGAAGAAGAATTCAAGGTCCTCTACCAAGTTTGTGTTTTCCAAACCGATCGGTCAACAAATACATGACCGCCGAGGGCTCTGATTGGCTGCATTTTCGACTTAATAAATATCCTCTACAACAGCTGCACAGAATGTAACGAAACTTTACAGGAAGCATGTACTCAAGGTCATCTACTAAGTTTGTGTTTTTCGTGCCCTCTGATTGGCTGACATGTTTTCGACTTCTCCTCATTAACAGCTGCACAGAATTTCACAAAACATTACAGAAGCAAATATCAAGGTCCTCCACCATATTCGATCTTAATTTCGAAATACAGAGTTACTTCCCATTTGCGCTGGTATCTGAGGTCAACGCATTGTGACGTCATCAAAATCAGCATGAAATTCAGGGAAACAGGGCTACATATATGACGTTTTCAAAGGAATTTAATGACGTCACAATGCTTTTACGTCAGATACATGCACAAATCGAACGTAGGACTGGAAAAATCGAAAAGACGGAATTGTCAACTATCATTCTTTAGTCTCAGATGAGCGATGTGCCCGCTTGGGCCTCTTGTTTTAACTAATAATTATTTCACTTTAATTAAAGTAGTAGAGCGCTGTTGACTTATTATCGGCAGGGTACAATTATCGGCACCTTTATTTATCGCCTATAATAAACGAGAATATTGACGTGTTTGTTGTTCTTTTGTTATACAGGTAGAAGCAACAGAATATAAGAAACAATTTTATGAACTTCAGTCCATCATATTCCTAATAAATATGGTGCCTACCACTGTGTTTTAAAAAAGATGAAAGCAATAGTAGGGAAAACACCGTCTTTATCATAACAAATAAAAAACTTCCTTTTTTGAGTCGGTGTTTCATATAATTTGAAGTTGGTTTTTGTAATTCTTTTCAGATTCACAATTGCATAGTGTATTCCTCTTTCTTATTTCATATTTTTCGATTATTTTTATGAAGAACTTGCCTACCTTTTACTCCTTCCAATTTATATCCCATTTTCATGACCCGTCTATAACTATCGGCATATCTGAATACTTACCTATGCACCTAGCAATGTTCCCGCTTTTGGAAAATTTCATTTCCGTTTTTCAGTAGACAAATATTGGAATTTGTAAATTAGTTTATTGTCTTTTAATATAAAAGAATATTCAGTGGTAATCCGACCCAGTTTCAGTGTTAACCAACGTTTTTCAAACTGATCAGGGAAAATGCCGATAACGTGGAACACGCAGAAAATATAACTTCATGGGTAACTTTATTCGGAAGCGTTTATGACCTTCCAGGGTCACGACGAACTAAAATAAATGTTTGGTTGCGGGCGTCTTGGGGAACACCAATCACATGGTATAGTCATAAACTTGTAACATTACATTTCAGCCATCGCACAACGGCGATTTTAAAAAAAATGCTCATCTCTCTTGTTGAGGGTGCCGATAATACTGGACAAATGCCGATAACACTGAACAAAAGTTGACTTGCAAATAACGTTTTATCAAGAGGTGGGCTACATTTGTGCTATATAAAGATGGTGATCAAGGTCGATAAAAAAAATTCCCCTTCACATGGTATAGTCGATAAAATAATAAACAAGACGCACCGGCCACTAGGCAAGGTAAAACGTAAAGGTGCCGATAATTGTCTACAACGCTCTATTTATACATATAATTATCATAAAGTTTTAAACATGATTTAAGTGATGGAAAAATCAAATTAAATATTTAGAATACAACTTAACGTTTCCATTTCCAAAATTTTTTATTCGGCTCTTTTTCTTCAGCAAAACTCTGAAACTTCTTAGAATATAAACCAAGAATTTCATAATGTTCAATTGATGTGCATATGCATATGACGTTGTTCAAAGAAGTTCTACTAATCAGTGATCACGGCGTCCGATTTCACCACGTGACCAATTGGTGGGGAAATTCAAATGGTCGTCAAGAAGTTGCTTCCTGGCGTTAAGTGTTACCACGGTAGCATCCTCCCGGAGAACCACTAACCTTGGTGTACCAATGACGTCATATTTGATACAAAGTCTATCCTGCAAATACGAAATATTAAATATATAATACGGTGATATGAAATTAAGCTTTCGTCTTTCTTTAATGTAATTTCTTTTAAATATCTCAGACTCAATTAGAAAAGCGACGCAAAAAGGGGAAAAAGAAAGAAAGAAAGGAAAGAAAAGAAATATTATGGAAAATACCTTCTCTGAAGTTAAAGCGTAAAATACATGTACATGTATGAAGGAACGAATTTCTAGAGGAAATAAGTCTTCCTTATAATTATTATTTTTTTACATAACCTTGATTTCTCTCTCGCTATATGGTAATGCAAGCCATGGCATATCTTTGTAATTATCTATGTAGTCCTCTTCTTCATAGTCCCAGCTGATGAAGATGATCTCTATCTTATCTTTGAATAACTCGTAAAATTCTCGTAGAATTACTGTAAAATCTCTACAAGGCGGACACCAAATACCAGCAAAGTACAAACCTTGAAAAAGATCATTATTGTATGAAATATTTTTGGTCTAAATAAATCTAAGAAATTTTCGCAGACAGAAGGCTGGATTTTTTTTTAGAAATTAAAGTCAGTTTTCTATCGCATTCCATTGCAAATATAGATATTAGAGGTGTAGTCTTAATTTATAGAGCATTTATTGTCATTGTTGCCTCTTTAAAAATTGCATGCTTACTCTGCCAAAATATGTATTTGATTTTAGACATTCCAACACCCAAATTACCGGTATATATTATATTAAAGACAGATAAACATTTTATAGCTAGATATTTTCAAAAATCTATCTGAAAATCATGCAAGTCTATGCAGTAGAATAATGTGGAAAGGTATAAATAGCGAAAAAAAAAAAACAAAAAAAAAAAAACAAAACAAAACAACAACAACAACAACAACAACATGTTAACCTGAATATTTCCGTGTAGTGCCTTTTCTAAATCCACCCATCCTTCCTTGCCATACACACTCTGAAATCCCAGGGTTCGAACCACTGCTGACATTATGACGATACACTGTACATATACGGTACCATCCGATTATCGTCCAGTCTCTGATGTCATTATCAAATGGAAGTCAACAGATTCCCCCAGGGTAATGAAGTATTGGTCATCTATCCTTGACAGCAGGTGAATTAATTATAATAATGTCTGTTGACTTTATATTTAAAAATCGCTCTTACAGATCAAGGAACATTGTGAATGAATTAAAAACAATGATTCAGTAACTTACTATTGTAACTTTAATTCATTTCATTATTTTCTACAGCAGGTCTTTCATTGGTCGGAAATATCAGATAAAGCATGTATTGACTGATTTCGAGAAGAAGAATTATGAATATTATACCTGGTAACCTGGCAATTGAAATATCTACTTATAGATATTGAAATTTACACATAAAAGCTTAAAGGAATTTCCCTGAAGCGTCTAATGAAAGTCGAATGATACAGTATTAATTAAATCCAACTATTATCATCTTTATTACAGTAATAACTTTTCATTTTCTGAAAGCAATATCTAGGTTAACTGAATTTTTTTTTTACCTTTGACGGTTAGAGTCAAATATAAAATATCAATATGATCGAACTTTTTGGATCATTGATCAATGAGCTCTTTATTAATTGCTTAAGCCAGCAGAGCACGGGCTGTTCATGTTCCCATTGATTTTGATATCCATTTATAGTTTTGTGGTCAACTAGAAAACGACCATCTTTTTCAAGTTTTCCAACATGGGCGGATCCAGGGATTTTTTTCAAGGGGGGGGGGTCCTAAAGTCCGAATTTTTTAAAGAGCAAAAAAAAAAAAAAAAACAAAAAACAAAAAAAAACCAAAAAACAAAAAAAACGCAAACGCAAGAAAATAAAGGTATTCATTGATGATTGTCAGTACTGTTTCTGATTATTATTACAACAGAAGACTGGAAAGTAAATGCGAGCAGAAAGCTTAAAATCTTGAACTTTCACATAAAAGTAGTAGATTATTGATTGTCAGTGCTATTATGTTTTTACAACAAATGGCGAGCGAAAGCGAGCCAGCGATTTTTTTTCCGAGAATTGGAATAAAATTCACTATTCATGTCCTTTTCAGTTTCCTTTCGTCTTCTTAGTGCCCTTGTTTATTGACCTAGTTGTTATGTATATGTGTGGTATATAAGAAAGCGCAGTATCATTTTAAAACAACGTACAAGTATGTTATAAATTCTGGCGAGCGGTAGCGAGCCAGAGAAAATTTTTTAAATAATGAGGGCAAAATATTATCAAAATGAAAGATTTCTAAAACAAATTCAAGATATATTTTTTCAAATTTTATGTCAACAAAATTGGAATTGGGACTTAATCTTATGAAATATGTAGATTAATTAAAAAAAAAATGCTACGTTTCGAAAATTCCAGAGGGGATCCGGAACCCCCCCCCCCCCCCCCCCCCCCCCCCCTCTGGATCCGCGCTTGTCCAATATCATGAAAACTACTTTAGAAGGATTTTCTATGGTCGGGTCTTCTGACAATGAACTATTGTTTGCCTTTACTGAAATCTAAATATGATAAGTATTAATATTTTGTAGAATTTGGTGCATTATTCATTTACATATCCGGTTAATCATCTTTTCGAAGTATTACCAGAACAAAAGAACAGAGAGGAAAGGCTCATACCTGTAGCCGCGACTCCTTGACATGTTCGTCACAGTTCATTGCATAACGCCTTGTCACATAGAAGAACATAAACGGAACGCAGTGCTGACACTGTCACGTAAGTTTACATGGTCTTTATCTTATTTTGTAGCTAAAGCAAAGTTTTATAAATGCACCATGCTATTCATATGAAATGATATAGGAACAAACCCGGTGACAGAACATATGAAAAAAAAGCGATAATTCATTTTCACCGAACTAGCGGTGGTGAGTAGACACTCACTGAGACAGATTCATAATAATTTAAGGAAACCTGTCTGGGTCAAAGAAGTTTCAGATTTGTTATTCCGAATCTACAATTTGAAAATAAATTATTTCAAATGGTCACCGATAGTAAAATGACTTTAATTCACCTTTTTATCAAAGCATATACAGGGTATATTTCTACCTGGAGAACTTGACCTTGATGCAGTTTATCTACCTGGCATGAAGCACCAAAGATCACAGATTATTATAGGCGGACCCAGAATTTATTTCAAGGAGGGGGAATGTGGTTCCATCAGATGGTTTAGAGAAAAATGTATTCATATGTAAAAACTAGAAAAAGCCGGCAACTTTGGTCATTCAAGGCGTCCGCGTCCTGACCTCCTCTTTACAAAAACTGATTTAGTTCTTAGAGTGTTCGATATTGCGAGATTCGCTATCCATTTACATTTTCATATTTATTCATAAAACGCAAATAAAGGCAGGTAGAAAATAACAAACTATCAAATACCACTTCTGTTCACTCTTTTTCATAAAGAAGATCTATATGTGGATGTATTGAAGCCAAGAGAAGATGGAACGAGCACTCTTTGCAGCTACACGTATGGTATTCATTGGGTTATGGCAAATAACAAAAGTGCAAGGTGCGTTTAGATAGAAAAAAAAACGAGAAAGAGATGCTCCGGTCTTTATTGAATGTGAATGTTGCTGGTTTGACTGTTCATTTATGATCAAAATCAAAATTTCATCTGCTACCAAAGAGTTTAAAAGTAACTCCTTACACACCCCGTCTTTTTTTCCTCCAATATAGGCCTATTCTTTTTAGTTCACCTGAGCGAGACTCAAGTGAGCTAAATATTGTCATACCACGCCTTCGGCGACTGCTTTTCACATTTCGACTTCCCCAAAACCACTGAAGGGATTTTGATGGAACTTGGTAGGAATGAAGTACTCATGGTCCCCCACAAATGTTGTTGTTTTTGTCCGGATACGTCAATAGGTGGCGCCACAACAGCCAAAGGTAGGTCACGGGGACACCTTCCTTTGAAAAACTTCTTCAGAATCGAAGCACATATAAAGTGTTAGTTTTGGTTCCACTCCGAAGACGCGTTTTTGACGTCTTTTCGGACTTTGTTTGCAAAAACTATGAACTTTACATAAACCTAGACGGTAATAGATTGATTCATTAGGCATTGTCCTACTGCAACGGCTCATCAGTTTTGTTAAGCTTAATTCAGAAAATCAAAAATATAAAAAAAACTCTGTACGGAATCACAACACCATACGTTTCGATCCCACGCGGTGCAAATTGAAGACTGTAATTCATTACACACCTAAAAGCTGATAAGTTTGAAAATTTGATCTAAACTGAATGAAGTATGCACAAGAAAGGAGCAGATTCGGTAACATGGAAAATCGGCCCTAATTTTAGAATGGTTTAGATTTTGATTGTATTTCATATCAAAGAAGTTAAATGTATGGTCGTTTGAAATACCAAATAGATATTTTTATTTACGTGTAATTCACCGAAAGATATGGCGTAAAAATCGGCTTTAAGTCGTAAAATGCTGAAAAATCGTAAGAAATGGGCATAATTCTTGTGAAAATTTATGAAAATAAGTAGGGCGCCATCCCTCACCCAAAATAATTTTCATATAAAAAGTTAAATTTGCAATTTATCTTTCGATCTACATAAAATTTATGTTGGGTAAGGATTGGCGCCTATACTAATTTTAAAGATTTATGCAGAAAATATGGCGATTTTCCTTCATTTTCCGTCATGCAGAGCAAATGACGTCACAATGTGACGTCATAACTAACGCACGTGAAGTTTTGACAATGAAAAATATTTACTTTGTATTTCGGCTGGTATTTGAGATAAATATAAGATATGCTGAATCATACTTTTCATAAAATAATTTTTTCGCAAAAATTTAGGGCCGATTTTGGTAGTAAGTGAACCTACCCCTTTCTATAAAAATTGAGCTGGAGGTACTCTTTTGACCTGTTCGGATTTCGAACACATGAATTTCGTTTTATGTATGGAATATTGTTGACTTAAAACTGTTTTATCAGGTAAAGCTGATGGATACCGAAAAATTATAAATTGTTTAAATTCCACCCAAAATAAGGCAAATTTTACCGCGCTGACACTTTTTCAAGAGAAGCACAAAGTGGCACTGTTCGTGAGCATTCGTTCTCTCTTAATTGAACACGGACATATACATATATTAATACCTTTTCTTCAATATTTTGAAAAATCTTCCCTAGGAGTACGTGTTACTTTGTGTTTGGAAAATATGGTGATATTCAGTATCTCTGATATTTTTACCTTAACTTGGATGATTTTCGTTATTTTTGTGTAAAATCGATAAATTTTTTAAAGATCGGTGAATTTGGTACCAATGGTAAAACTTAATCAAATTCAAGTTTTATACAAGGTTTCTAACCTGTTTAATTGCATATAAACAAAAAATCAAAATCAAATGAGTGCATTTCAACGCTTTTTGTATTTTCTTTACAAACGAGCTATTTTAGCTCCAAATTTCCCTGTATTTTTCCCCAGTTTTCCAAAAACAGCAAAAATCTTGATTTTCGTCACTGGTGTAACCATATGGCCTCTCCCCCACAATAATTATGCAAATTGAGTATTTTGGTTTTTAATTAATTTCCATTTATTTTGTATATGGGATATTTCCAATTGTCCAGGAGAAGATAACTCTAATTTCAAACGTTAACTTTACGATCACGTGCTAAATTGATGTAATAGAAATGATTTGTTCTAAGTTTAGGCAACTTTGTTTATATGTCTGAATTCCAATTTAGTCATGAATTTCGATGGCGATTGTGAAATATCCCAGGCTCCTAATATATACTGTGCGCATGATTTTGTATGTTAGAACGATTCTCATACTGCTATAACCAACATGTAACTTTCGTATGCTAATAAACGGTAAAATTTATAACCAGGATTTTTATTCCAAGTTTTGAAAATGATAAAGTAAAATTCATCCACGGACTTCATAATTTGTAGTCCGCGAGAGGGTTACAAAATACATTTTGGTGCCGTGACGCTAAATGATACGAATCATGGGGATATACGTGATTTATTGCCTTGAATGCAGAGGATGGACTTGTACGCGAAACCAGGATTAAACTGCAGACAAGTGATGAACATTATGTACACTGAAATGATGTATACTTCAGGTAGGACACATTTACTTTTCTCGTTCGTATCCTCATTTTGATTGACCATGTAATTTTATCATTTTTGATTTTTTGATCTAGAGAGATAGATAAATTGATTACGTTTTTTTTTTCTTCGCATTTTCAAGTAAATATGACGAACGTTGACGACAAAGTGATGTCTTACATGACGGAAATTAGTCAGGATTCCGGTTCAGTTAGTTCTGAGGGTTTTAGTTCGTCTGAGAGTAAAAGTTGTAGTACCTTTGAATTTAGTAGAATTCCGGAAAATGACGAAGAGGCTTTTAAACAGATGGCACATCAAGATTTGATTTTTAGTCTTATTAAAAAAACAATGATTTCTTCTGTATCCCGTTTATTCGGTATAACGCCAGGAACAGGCGTGGAATAAGAGACTTGAAAGGAATTGAAAGTTGGAACCTGTTTCTGTAAGATTTTTCAAGATGATGGTACTTTACATTCAAGAGGATACTTCGATGCAACCCATATAGTTGTTTCGTTAGGTGATGAGCGGTGAATAGCTCGGATTTTGGCGATGTAACGCCGGTAAATGACACCAGACGGATTTCTGGGAACGTAAGAGGGTTCGTTCGGGTTTGTTGGATTTACAACCCTGTCATTTGTACTTTGTGCGGGGTAAAGCGCACGTTTAATTTTCGGATTATATGATGAACATCGAAGTATTCATAGTCTTGTGTATGTGGTTAGCTGTCAGTTTGATAAAAAAAATGTATTTTTTATTTTAAGAAAGGGAGGAATTGGTGATTATGGAGAAAATTTAGTCGCTTAATTTCACATCGATTTTTTTCTAAGAAGTCGAGGACGTTTTAAACACACCAAAAACATGTCGAGGCGTTGTATATAGTATAGAAATGTGTAACCCTAGTTTTGCATGTTTGTTTATGATGATTTCGTGTTACAATTCTCACCTCAGATTAGAGCGTATAACGATATTGACCTTTGTTGCCCTTTTCCCGGTGTTGGAGTTTATTTTGACGGTCATCCCATGATGCAGGTTGTTAGCATCAGCATAATTGGTTTTTATTTAGTTTGCACGCAGACTATTGACATATACTGACGACGTCTTACAACGATCAAAAGAGCTTCTTGTCTTAATATCGTTTTATTAATTTGTTGGATTTTTGATAAAAAAAAATTGCCTACATTAATGGTTAAATAGATGTTAGTAGATACTAAGACGTGGAAAAAGAAATAAATTTGGAAATTTCTTTTAAAAGATTTGACACAGGCTTCAAAATCATTTTTTGTAAATTCGAAATTATGGTCAATTAGAGGTACAGAGAAAGGCCCGGTGTCACTTAACTGCCATGAACAATTAATCTCAATATGCGACCTGAACAGTGAAACAATGATGTAGACTATCATGATAGATTTATTGCTGGGAGTGATATATACATTGCAGTGCTGAATAATGAACTTGCAATTGTCAATTAGTTTCCAGATATGCAATTTACCCTTGAACTTTTGATACCTATTTGTATTATGGAACCGCCTGCTGTGAAAAAAAGATACGGAACAAGCGTGCAGGTTAATTATGAGAGACAACCCAAAGAGACAGAAGCCGAAGATGAAACCCGAAGCTGTGACGTCAGGTGAACCTGTGCACGATGTTACCCGTGTGGCCGGATGTGTAACCAGCCCGTCACTACAACATACGAACATTTTTCGCTGATAATGGCAGAGTGAAATCTGTCATTGCGAAAAGAGGGACATGAACAATTTTGTACTTGTTGACCTTCCTAATAAGACGCTGAATGTATGAGAATATGAATACCCCGTCGTTTTTCTGGGTGCATGGCGTCAACCGGATTACGGGAAGATCTTGGTTACGTCACAAATGCCAAGATGCGTCAAAGGAGGTCGAGGATGGAGAAAAGACAAATGGGTCCGGACGAAGAAGACGAGACCATGATCCTAAGTCGAAAACGAAAGAAGAAACCGATGATGATCGCGCGATGATAAACAATTAATTTCACGATGACATCGAGGTCCAATTTATTCGTTGTACTCCTCGGAGGTTATTCAGTTCACGAAGAAGGACCAGACACGAACCATTGACGAAGAAGAACCAAAGAACATAATGTCATACCGTGAGGATGGCCATAAGAAGAATAAGTGAATCCGTGTGATGTGTTATTTAGTGAAAAAGCAGAGTAAATGTGTAATGCTTATAATGTCATAGGTTATAATAATATTGCAATTATTAATGTAAAGTCATTGATGTTTGATGCATGAATTTGTACAGTAATACGATGGTATTTAATTCTATGATGCAATTAGCCTTGGAAATGTGTTTCTTTTACAGGTTATGAACATTTTGATCGAACTTTCATCATAATGAAAATGACCGGGTCACTCCTGATGAACAGTGGAACTGAATATAATGACTTTTTTATTGCATGTGATTTTTATTATACAAGTTTTTGATTGATATGTACCAAGTGATCCCGGTAGTAAAAAGATGAATGGTTCATTATTGTGGTGTCAAGGCCATGCGTTTAGAAAATAACCAAGCATCACCGAAATTCAGGTTATGTTTTGATGAAAATGTCTATCAAATGTTTAGATGAATGCTAAGAAGTTCATCAAGGTTAAAGATTATTTGATTGATTGTTAATCAAGGTCGCATAAATCTTGGTTATTTTCTTAAGTAGGGGAGTATTGTAACCATATGGCCTCTCCCCCACAATAATTATGCAAATTGAGTATTTTGGTTTTTAATTAATTTCCATTTATTTTGTATATGGGATATTTCCAATTGTCCAGGAGAAGATAACTCTAATTTCAAACGTTAACTTTACGATCACGTGCTAAATTGATGTAATAGAAATGATTGTCATTCCCGCCAGTCTATAACCCTACGTCTGTCAATACGAGGTGTTCTTGTGTCAATTGACAGCAACAGAAACTATAGTGGTTCGCCTGTCACAGGTCTGGGTGCAATAGACGAAATGGCGAGGATTTGTTCTAAGTTTAGGCAACTTTGTTTATATGTCTGAATTCCAATTTAGTCATGAATTTCGATGGCGATTGTGAAATATCCCAGGCTCCTAATATATACTGTGCGCATGATTTTGTATGTTAGAACGATTCTCATACTGCTATAACCAACATGTAACTTTCGTATGCTAATAAACGGTAAAATTTATAACCAGGATTTTTATTCCAAGTTTTGAAAATGATAAAGTAAAATTCATCCACGGACTTCACAATTATGTAGACCCGACAGGTTTACACTGGCCAATTATTTTTCCTTCATAAATTGATTAATTAATACTATAATGTCATATGGTTATCATAGAATCATTGAAATTCATTTAGAAATGACGTGCCATATGAATGGAGTTATCGATAATTTTCGGTTAAATCAGGTTTAATATTTGTCGTTTTTCCAGGAAATTCTTTTGTCGGCAACTCCTTGGACCAAAGATCTCTACGTTATTTCCAAGAAGATTTGAGAGCACTGCAAGTTGTCTGGATTCAGCATGAAATCCCATTCAATAACTTCTCCTCTATAACATCAGTGACGTACGTTACCCATCCCGGGCCCACAACGTCCTACACGGGGCATATCCTTTTATTTGAGAAAATGGCATCAGGATACGAACTTATCTTTAAAGAGAGTATTAATTATGATTCCACTGCTGGGACACACTCTGTAAGTAGGAATGTGCTCAAAACGACTCTTTTGTAATAAGTTTCAAAATTTTGATATCAAAAGCTAGGCCTTGTCACAAGGAATCATATCACTTTTCTTTAACCAATCAAGCATTTTTATTATACCTCATATATTTAATTTAAGAATTGAATGTTTATTTTTGCCATTTTATTGGATGAGTTTGCCATTTTATTGGATGGAGTTGCAGTAAGAGTTGCCTCTCTTGTTACGGTGACTACAATGACCTTTCATCAGCTTTCCGTATAATAAACAATTTAAAATTGCCCAGTTGGGAGGGAGACATGAGTATATATATATATATATGCACAGCCAATGTAATTCCCCGGGATGAAACTATTGAAAGGAACGTGCTTGTTTTTCGCATGAAAACGCTCGTGACGTCACAATGCATGCCGCGACGGTTGTTCAAACATGCAAACTGTACCCGCGGTGACAAGAATATTGACGTCATCTTGTTACCCGGAAAACGCGATTTCAGACAACAAGAATGAAACAGACAACTGTGGTGGTGGATATATATAGAATAAATGCCATAATTTGTGTTCTGTTACGAATATGCAACACACAGCAAGTGCATTTATCGCATGAAATGCGCTAGTTAACGGTCAATACACATGTACGATGGATGTACTTGCTGTGTGTTGCATACCCGTAACAAAATACTTAAAGCGGTGGTCACAACCCGCTGTACGTGCACGTACGTGCTGTCTGCGTGCAAAAACGTAGGCAAACCTTAGGTATCCGTACGGTGTCCGTGCGTTATCAGTACGTGTCCCGTACGTCCTCCTTGCGGATTTGGGAACACGCAGACAGGATGTAGCAGTTTTTGTGCATACAGAACTTTCGCTGCGTGATTTCTAAGAATTCAACAAGTACGACCGCACGTTGCAAGTACGTTGCAAGTACGTGCATCCTTACAATAACGTAGAAGACGTACGGAGAAAGTACGTTGTAAGCAAGTTGCACGCAAGTCGTAAATACGTGCAACGCACTTACTTTTTTGTGCTACATTTGATGCAAGTAACCATCCATATACTAGTAACCGTGTGTGCGACGTGCGTGACGCACTCCTTCCACACTCTTGCCACTTCCTTCCTTGCGTCTCCACTTAGCCTCCACAAACACGCACGTCCTAAAAGCACGCACGGCGGGTTGTGACCAGGGCTTAAGACACTTAAACTCTATTTGTTTGGGGCCTCGGGTGACATGCTTTTAGCTGGATTGCGAAGCAAAATCCGGTCTATGAAATGGCGAAGTCCGTCTGTCCGTCCGTCAGTGCTTCAACATTTTGATTATTTGTTGCGTATAAGTCCGTTGAGAGAAAACTGTTTGGAGGAGCAACTTGAAACTTGAGATGGTGATAGACCATGATGAGACAAATCAAAAACAGCAACAAAATTTGACCTAGTGACCTTGACCTTGGAGTTTGACCTGCTTTTGAAAAAAAAACTTTAACTTTGGTCATAGCTTTTGAATGGCAAGTGATAGGGCTTTCATATTTCACTTGTATATTTCTTGTAACAAGGCCTTTCCATGGATACCGAAAATTTTTACCTTGTGACCTTGACCTTTGAATTTAACCTACTTTTGGAAAACTTTAACCTTGGCCATAATTTTTGAATGGTAGGGCTTTTATATTTCACAAATGTATTCCTTGTCACAGGACCTCACCATAGATACCAAAAGTTTTGACCTTGTGACCTTGACCTTGGAGATTGACCTACTTTTAAAGGTAATAAATCTGGGCTATATCTCATGAACTATAGAGGCTATGGCTTTGAAATTTCACATGCAGAATCTTTATGACCAGACCTTTCATTTGATATCATGACTTTTGACCTAGTGACCTTGACATTGACCTTTGACCTCATTTTAAACTATAAGAGGAAGGGTTTTGATATTTCACATATAGATTCCTCAAGCCCGAACTTTCATTTGATATCATGACTTTTGACCTAGTGACCTTGACATTGACCTTTGACCTACTTTTAAACTATAAGAGGTAGGGTTTTGATGTTTCACATATAGATTCCTCATGCTCAGAACTTTCATTTGATATCATGACTTTTGACCTAGTGACCTTGACATTGACCTTTGACCTACTTTTAAACTCTAGATTCCTCATGCTCAGAACTTTCATTTGATATCATGATTTTTGACCTAGTGACCTTGACATTGACCTTTGACCTACTTTTGAATTATAAGAGGTAGGGTTTTGATATTTTACATATTGATTTCCCTATGACCAGAACTTTAATTTGATATCATGACTTTTGACCTAGTGACCTTGACATTGACTTTTGACCTACTTTTAAACTATAAGAGTTAGTTTTGATATTTCACATTTAGATTCCTTAAGACGAGATCTTTCATTTGATATCATGTCTTTTGACCTAATGACCTTGACATTGACCTTTGACCAACTTTTAAATTATAAGAGGTAGGATTTTGATATTTCAGTTGCAGAATCCTCATGACCACACCTTTCATTTGATATCATTGCTTTTGATCAAATGATCTTGACATTGACCTTTGACCTACTTTTGAACCATAAGGGGTAAGGCTTTGATATTTCGCATTTAGATTTCTCATGACCATAGCTTTTTTACATTGTGCAATAGTATTAATGACGTTTGACCTTTTTGTTTGCGCAAAAATGTATATGTAATTAAATACAAACACATCGCAATCCGGCCTTACCGCCTTTAGCGGTTTATGGTTTATTCTGGGTTGAACAAATACTCATATCTCCCTCCTAATGTATATTATTCCCTAGTAATATTAGATGTATAGCCATTCACATCTAAAGAATTTATAACCGCTTTCGTTGCTTGGTATGGCAAAGATTCGAAAATCATGCGTCGGATAAATTTCATATAAACAAGAAAAACCCCTGTTTAGAAAATTGTTCATAAAGATCGATTTTCATTGAATACAACAATTCTTTTATAGGTGGTTCTGACCAATCCCCCTGTGGTAGGATCCAATCATGTCTTGGGTTTTGCCTACTCTCAGTCCATCGGACCTATCAGTATGGGCTTCACAGCTTTCGAAAATGAAGGAACATTGTACAAAAGGTTTGATACATCATCAGACAGCAACTTGGTCATCGGGGATGTTTACGCGACAGATTCCTTTACGATTAAAAACTACGTGTTCTCCATAGGTGCCAACATCCTATCAAGTATGTATAGAAATATTTTGTAACTGAATGAATACTAGTATACAATGACATCTTTTGATAAGTGTCTTCCCATGAGGATGTCATTCTTCCAAGTGAACCGCCATGTTGGCAATCTCCTACGCATGCGTCCGATTTCAGTTCCGCTTTTCTTCACTTTGAAATCTACCTCTGCCGTCATCGCCTATTGTTTGTCTGCAAGATTCTTGCAGACTGGAATTGAGGCTTCATATTTGTAAATTAAGTATTGCAAGTATATACCAGCAGGTTTGACTACATTTCTGAGGTATACAGTGTACATGCAATGCTTTTCTTTCGATGCAATACGATGCAGTATCAGGGATTCTTTCTTCATTCGTACGTTGCCAACACGATCAGCTGAGCGAGAAGTCCCCAGTAAAAATACAAATTCTAGCTATAAATCGAAACCTACCATCTTTAGACATTAGTCTTGTATAAATATTCCTACATCAAGATAAGAATCGTTTCCTTCATTGCCCATTTACTCGCCCCTAAACACTCAAATATATGTGTCTCTGCCTTTGAATCTTTCGCAATGTTAACGTCAGAAGTCCGATTGACGTCACTGTGACGACATGTCGTACTTGCGATGCCTCTCGGGTTTTATCATTGCGTGAAATGGCGTAGGAAAATAGCGATGACGGCAAGGTTATATTGCAAGCCTGTGCCGCCTATGACCTTGTAGCAAGTTGCCATGTTGGATTACATCTCTCGGGCTTTATCCATTTTTACAATGAAAAACGTTGACATTAAAAAAATCTATAAAAAGAATCTAGAAGATATTTCATATCTAACCTGACTATTTTCTAAAAATATCATATTGTTTGTAATTCTCATAAAGAATTTGATAAAAAAAAACATCAGATTTTTTTTTCAAGTAAAGCAATTTTAACATAGCAGAGATGGATAAAGTCCGAGAGGTGTAATCCAAGGAGGGAGATAACTAGCAAATTTAGAGGAAATATGGCTATATAGGAACACACTATAATAATACATGTATATATCTGGTGCAAAAAATAAAGTCATTGATTAGACGGGTACAATGTACCCCCTCAGAATTGTGAATAGTGAATAAGGATATAATGACAAAAAAGTATAATACAAGACAGAAAATAGTCTTTGTGAAAAAAAAATTTAACGGTTAGTTGATTAAAAACTTTTTTGAA
Source organism: Pinctada imbricata (assembly GCA_033119305.1). Taxonomy (NCBI): domain Eukaryota; kingdom Metazoa; phylum Mollusca; class Bivalvia; order Pterioida; family Pteriidae; genus Pinctada; species Pinctada imbricata. Next base: position 83,422,835 of record VSWD01000010.1, read on the forward strand.
TGAATAAGAAAATGGTAAAAGTGCTCATATTCAAAGTTTTCCTGATGAATATCATCAAAGGTGACTCTGAAACAACGGAAGTGGTCACGACGACAACAACAACAACAACAATAACAACAACAACGCTACCCACTACCACTACAACAGTCGTCACGGAGGCACCGGCTACCGAAAATACAGGTAACAAGTTAATATGATTTAAATACTTATATTTACATTCCTACTGCGTTTCCCTTATTTAAAGGTACCAAACCAACTGTTGCTTTATTTCTCGATAATCGCAAGAGCCTATCACGTGACTTTAGAACTTACGCGGATAAATTTCTGATAAAATGCCCATTTTATTTATTGCTTTTGTAATCGTGCTCGTGTGGCAAGGTATAGAAATAAATCAAACGAATTGAATTGACTTTCAATATTATTTATTATTCGTAAACGAAATATACTATCTGTAACGCAATAGAATAACAAGTTTTCCAATAGCCAAATAAAACAAGTCCAAAATGATCAAATATAGTGCTAACTAACTAAGATACGGTATCTAAATAGACTAAGTATAAACTATAAAATAACCCGAAATAAACTAAGTTCTCACAAGAACTAAATATCAGAAATAATACTATTTCTATTTAAGCCAAAATTTATACTAGCCAACCACAGTGGCTATTCAAAGAGAAACCTACATTGCTAGATACGCCAGCAGAATTACTACAATTCATTCTGCAGCTCTTTATATACTGACTTATCACATGATAACGATACCGAAACCTGTTACAAAGGTGTCTTTTCATTGGCTGAGCAGTAAAAGTATTAACCAATCAAAATGCTCATTGTAAAATGATAACGGTAAAGCGGAAGTTATGAAAAGTATCTACGAGCAGAAGACAAAATAGTAAAACAAGTATCAGCTTTCCAAAAAAGGCTTGGTCGATATCAACATTTATTTAAAAGCGAAAAAAAAATTTTGGTTCAAAATTGGTTTAAAATTTTGACTCTTAGAATAAAGAGAAAAGAGTAGTATTAGTAAGGCTATGCATGACATTCACACAAAAAACTGGTTACACAATAGGAACTTATGTGTTGATAATTCTGAAAAGTTTGAAAATAGTGCATTTGCACTAGACAACTCAAGTCAAGTCGTTCATAAATTGCTTGACCTGTGCGGTAGGAAAATTTCATTATAACGCAAATTAACTTGACCAATCAAAAGCCTTTCAGTATATATTCGCGGGAAAAGCGGAGAGTTCCGATTAAAGAATTTTGGGGAAATAAGGGGAAACTTCTAAAAAAAATTCCTATTAAATTATGTGACTACGCACAGTCTTATCGATTTTCATATCGCTCATTAATTTCTTTGTTGCATTTATCAATTTGTCTTTGGAAAGAAAATATACAAACAAAATGGAGTATCCTCAACGAAACAGCTTAGTCGGCTGGATGGTGAGAAACTTTTTAATTAGCCCACTGGCAGCCTCGCATTCTAAGTATCCAAACGTTTCTTTGATGCAATGGATCCAAGGATCCAGAAATGTCATTAGGGATTTTGAAGGCATAGGGTTTACTGTATCACACACTAATTGGTCTAAAAGTAAAAATTGTTCAAGAAAAAATATCATTGTAGATATTACGTTAATGTGCAATATTTCAATTATGAATTGCGATGCCAAAGCGTTGTCATGACGACATGTCCTACTTTTGTGAAGTTGATAGCTCTGGTTTTTCACTAGTCACAAGAATGTTTCTTTCTATCGGACAATTGCCCCTATTGCAATGTTGAATCTGATGAATCAAATCGAAAGTTGACAAACCTGTACAAATCTAGAATTAGTCGATATCTTGATATCGACTAATGACCTGAAAGAAAGGATAAATAATGGCATTTACCAGTTAAATAAAGAATAAACAGGTAATTTAGAAGATGTATTTATGAAAAATAAGTGCGCTCTGCCACACTTTAATACAGATTCAAAACATGTATCCATTATCAAACGACGCCGTCTACCCCCAGTGATTAAATGTGTCAAAATCTAGGTCAACCACATGTACACTTCCAAGAAGTGTGACGTAGTAAGTCGATCACGCGTCAGTAGACGAAGTTCAAGGACGAACTGCATTGTTGTCTGCAGAAAGATGCCGTGTTTGGATGAGCGAATATTCAGGCATAAGTGGATCAAATATTCAGTATTTAGGATGAGGATTTGATTCACTTGTGTCATTATCAACAGTGAATTTATCTTTGCTTCTTATGGATTCATAATATCAGAAATACTTCGAGTATCAGCGAATCTTTAGCCATGATGTTGAGGTAAGTCATGAAAATACCGAAAGTTTTTGCGTTTCGACGGCTGTACTCGACTTTTGCATTATTCTAATTACTTCCAGATGAAATAGGGTATTTACAGAAGTTTGTATACAATAATAATGATTGATTTCATATGTCTTAGCAGTTTAACAGTGTGTTAAAAAGAGTTTTCAAAAGTTTTCCCTTCATTTCTGTGAAATTTCTCCAGTTTAACTCTCCGCCATGTCTGAATTATGTTGGACAAAAGTCACGAATTTTCACGATTCAATTTTCTTCAGTTTTAATTGAAATGTTCAAAATACAGCAAGAGGACAAAATTCAGTTTCTCATTTGTCAACAACGTTTCCGCACAGAAGGTACTACTTCGAATCAAGCGAAAAACGTCGAACGTTCGTTTGCTCTTACGTCAAATGGCGTTCTCCCTCTGCAATGATATTTCAAATGTAGAAAAACTGGCTGAAAAATTGGCAGAAATAACTTAGTTAACACGTAAACAGGGATCACCCTAGGCTGCGATTTTGCGATATTCTCGCATTTTTTACTCAAATATCGCATTTTTTAAACGTCGCATACCTCCTTTGCATAAATCGCACTTAGGTTGATACAATGCGATAGAATAAGAGTTTTGTTTTTAATTTTCAAAATTGTAGGCCGATTATTCGAATTCCGCGTGGGACATCACGTATGTATTTATGAAAACTCGGCAGGTATTGCCGACTCTGTATATATACATACCCAATCTTTTCCACGAAATTCCTGTTTCTCGTATTGATCGATGTTTGTATGCGGGAATTTTTTTTATCCGTAGATGCGAGCATTTAGTTTTACATTTTTCTAGTGGTTGTCAGCGGTACGTGCTCTTTTGTCATTATAATACCAAAGACTCAATAGAGTATGAAATATTACAATGCAGTCTCGGTATTGACTTTTGTTTGCATAGAAAATGACCGGAAAAGAAAATTCTAATGCATTCCGTTTGTAACGCGCATTCTGATTGGCTGAGCATTTAAAAAGCTGCAAGGGGATTCACGTTTCACTGCAGTTTTTGCTATGACGTCATGCGTTGCTATAGCGACGTCGTTAAAAGCAGAAGTTTTCTAGCTTCCTACTGACCAAAGCATTAGAATAGGGTTACCATATTGATGTTTTACAAAAACTGACAGGGTATCGGCGAATCCCCTCTCAGAAATATCCGTTTTACCGCTCGGCTAGCGCCTCGCGGTAAAACTCAATTTCTGACAGGGGATTCGCCGATACCCTGTCAGTTTTTTGTAAAACACACGCATGGTAACCCCTAATTACTATTTATAGTACATACAAACACAGTTGAAACAATTTCATAGTATAGCGCACGCGAGTAGACCGGCTATATACTCGAAATGTGTCGGCTTGTAGCCAGTACTCAGCAAAAACTACGGGATAGTATTTTCAATGACTTGTAAACATTTTATTAGTCCTTGAAATCGTCAATGTGAACAATAGCTATACAAATTCCTTAAAAATATTTACAATGCGTGAATTTAAAGTCTTGACGTGCACCCCCTCCCCCCGCAGATTAGACGTTTCCGTAAAATGACTTGTCACGACGCGCTGAAATCCGTTGGAACATAAAATAAAAACATTCACAACACAATGTAATTTCCTTTGAATGAATAGATACCGGTACTTCATATTTAACCAGCGATTGTTAATGAGGCAAGGCCGATATTTTTTGCTCTGAAGTTGTGAAAAAAAAACTCGTCGGCGACAAATTATAGCAGTGTATGGTGTATAAGAAACAAAGAATTAATCTTATTTGACCTCATTTGTCATTTAAAATGGCATTCAAACAATGGAAAAAAAATCCATGGCGATTTTCACATTTAAATAATGTGTTGCTAGATGTGGACTCCACGGAAATAAAGGGGAACGGAATTTTGATTTCTATTTCACTTTTGTTTTCATTCAAAATCTCATTGAAATCGAAAAAATCTCATTGCTTTTTAGCAAATGAGATTTTTATCTCATTACTCTGCAGGGCTAGGGTGATCCCTGCGTAAAATGTAAATATAAGGATTGTTTTTCAGCTTTTGCGCTTTATCGGTGTGTATTGGCAGTAGGGAATGGAAACAAAATTCATGAAAAGCACTTCGTGCTTTACATATTTTGTTTTCATTCCCTACTGCCAATACACACCGATAAAGCGCAAAAGCTGAAAAACAATCCTTAAATCTTTTCATTTATAATGAACAGTTGTTGAAAATGTTATTCAATCTTTTTCTTTGCTGTCCATGCATCCAGAATAAAACATCCGACTGTGTACATTTAGTTCTTGGTCTGTCTGTTTATGAATCTGTTTATCTGTCTGTCCGTTTGTCTGTCTCTGCAAAAACCTTATCCTTGGCCATGACTTTTGATTGGTACTAGTAGCCTTTAAACATAATACATGTGTACTGCTTGTAATACTACATTTCCATTGCAAACAACCTTTTGACCTTGTGGCCTTGACTTGCTTTTTGAATCACAACGTTCGACGGGGACATTCTTCTTTTCACAAACAACAAGAGATACTACATGTTGAAAATCACTCTCATGTTTGAAAGTTTGAAAATAATCATATTGTTCCTTTTTCCACCTGTAAGTTGTGACCGGAGATAAGGGAGAAAAAGGCGCAAAGGGGACAACTGGACAAAAAGGTACCAACATTATATCACATTTTCATCTTGTATGGTATGTAAATAGAAAGTTCATATAGAATAAAAAGCGTCGATAAAACTTTAAGAGAAGTATAAAAAAGGTAAAAATTGAGTAAATTAAAGAAAAGAGTGATTAAAAATGTTAATTAAGTTCTGTTTTAGAATTATTATTTATTTTGATTTTTATGTAGGCGTTTAATAATGCAACAACTTTTTAACTAGATGTGCTTTTCTGTAGGAGAAAAAGGAAATATAGGTGATAAGGGGATAGAAGGTGAAAAAGGCGACAAAGGTATGTACTAGGTATTTAGAATTACAACTATCATGTTTATCAATACACAATACTGTATCTGTTTTGATAATAGATTAGTTGGGCTGTCGATTTATACTTAGTGGCTTATTGTAGCTAAATAGAGCCACACTACAATTTAGCCCAATTTTTTTTCAAAAAATTTTATCTAACGGGTACGTTGATATTATTCAAATATTGTGAAGAAGATAATATAAACATTTTACTAAAGACATACGTGTAACATAACATTTGCCTTTGAGTAAATTACATGAAATTAAGCATTTTAATGAAAAGGATACACATTTTGCTAGAACTGGTATACTAAAGCGAAGCTATATTTTTGAATTGTGTAAATGTAATATATTGCTGGTAATTGTAAATCATTTACCTGTGTAGGACAAAAAGGAAATCAGGGCGAAAAAGGTGACAAGGGATATAAAGGTAAGGGTTTTCTATTTCCAAATGATTTTTTTTCAACGTGTTCAACTGAACCCAGCCCCCAACTTTCATGGTAACATACATGGTTAAAGTGAGAAGGCAGTCCGTAATCCAACTTTTTTGTGTACATTTTTCTTTAATTTGACATTGGTCAAAATTCGTTGTAATACTAGAGTATAAACTCTAATAAATTAGGTTTCTGTAACGATGATATACGCTGCATGGGGCTTAACCTGTGCAGCTTCCCTAAGCCTATTGGCCGGCTTGACCTGTTTTCATACTAAATGGAGTAACTTTAGGACTTTTCGGATCTCCTAGACATCTCTTTGTATTACAATTAACTGGACCCTTTTTCTCTCCACTCTGATCTTTGGAGTTTGATCTATAAGAGTTTAGAAAAAAAACTCCGACAAGACAACCTTGTATTGTCCACAGCGGAACTCAACCTCATAAATACAACAATAGACATAAGACAAAACAAATCCAACAAACAATAGAGACTTGCCAAATGAACCGACAAACAATTAAAGTAAACACAACAAAAAATATGTAACATTAATAACAATTAATTAAAACATAAATCGAGGAGACCAATGTGCAACAGGCGCCAACTTTGGACACCCACACGCTTATATTACAGCCCCCCCCCCCCCCATTACCTGTCTTGTATGCGATGTCACTTTACAGTGAGAAGGCATTTTAAGCTCACCTCGACGAAGTTGAGTGAGCTTATGCTATACCCCCGCGCGTCCGCGTCCGTGTCCGCGTCCGCGTCCCCGTCCGGTTAAGAATTTTGGGGTAGCTCAGTATTTGACAAAGTACTGATGCTACAATAACCAAACTTGCACAAAAAATTCATCTTGGGATGCAGAGAAGAACCCATGCATCGGATGCTGCATCTGACCTACATTTTCCGCTTGAATGACTTGGTTAAGAAGTTTGGGGTAGCTCAGAGTGGCTTGGTTAAGAAGTTTGGGGTAGCTCAGTAACTGACAAAGTACTGATGCTACAGAAATCAAACTTGCACAAGTGATTCATCTTGGGATGCCGAGAGGAACCCATGCATCAGATGCAGCATCTGACCTACTTTTTCCACTTGAGTGATATTGCTTTAAAAGCCATTATTGAGCAAAGTATAAGTGCTACATGTACCAAACTTGCATATTGGATGTATCTTTGATCAAACTTTCATAAAATGACCTTGACCTACATTTTCCGCTTGAGTGATTTTGCCTTTAAAAGCCAATATTGAGCAAAGTATAAGTGCTACATGTACCAAACTTGCATATTGGATGTATCTTTAGCCAAACTTTCATAAAATGACCTTGACCTACTTTTTCCGCTTGAGTGATTTTGCCTTTAAAAGCCAATATTGAGCAAAGCATAAGTGCTACATGTACCAAACTTGCATATTGGATGTATCTTTGATCAAACTTTCATAAATGACCTTGACCTACTTTTTCTGCTTGAATGATTTTGCCTTTAATAGCCAATATACATATACTTAGAAATATGTTTGAATTGAATTTTGCTGCCAAGAGGTGAGCTTCGTAATCTGTGATTACCTATGTTTGTTAATAAAGCAGCTGTACATCTCAGAAGACCTTTGTATATCCAGGTAAGTGGGGGAAATTATAGGCATATAATCCTGATATAACTCGGCGCCTGGTGCACATTGGTCTGCCTCAAGTCATGTAAAGTAATTTGTGTTTCTTCATGTTTTGGTGTGTCTGCTTTGTGTTGTTTGTTGGACCGCTCTGTGTGGGTGTTGCACGTTGAGTCTCGTGTCCCCGTGTTGTTTGTTGGACCGCTCTGTGTGGATGTTGCACGTTTTGTGTCTCGGTTCCTTGTGTTGTTTGTTGGACTGCTCTGTGTTGGTGCTGCACGTTGAGTCTCGTGTCCCCGTGTTGTTTGTTGGACCGCTCTGTGTGGATGTTGCACGTTTTGTGTCTCGGTTCCTTGTGTTGTTTGTTGGACCGCTCTGTATGGGTGTGGCACGTTGAGTCTCGTGTCTCCGTGTTGTTTGTTGGACCGTCCTATGTGGGTGCTGCACGTTGTGTGTCTTGTTTCCCCGTGTTGTTTGTTGGACCGCTCTGTGTGGGTGTTGCACATTGTATGTCTTGTTTCCCCGTGTTGTTTGTTGGACCGCTCTGTGTGGGTGTTGCACGTTGAGTCTCGTGTCCCCGTGTTGTTTGTTGGACCGCTCTGTGTGGATGTTGCACGTTTTGTGTCTCGGTTCCTTGTGTTGTTTGTTGGACTGCTCTGTGTGGATGTGGTACGTTGAGTCTCGTGTCCCCGTGTTGTTTGTTGGACCGTCCTGTGTGGGTGTTGCACGTTGTGTGTCTTGTTTCCCCGTGTTGTTTGTTGGACCGCTCTGTGTGGGTGTTGCACGTTGTGTGTCTCGTGTCCCCGTGTTGTTTGTTGGACCGCTCTGTGTGGGTGTTGCACGTTGTACGTCTTGTTTCCCCGTGTTGTTTGTTGGACCGCTCTTTGTGGGTGTTGCACGTTGTATGTCTTGTTTCCTCGTTTTGTTTGTTGTACCGCTCTATGTGGGAGTTGCACGTTGCATGTCTTGTTTCCCCGTGTTGTTTGTTGTACCGCTCTATGTGGGAGTTGCACGTTGCATGTCTTGTTTCCCCGTATTGTTTGTTGGACCGCTCTGTGTGGGCGTTGCACGTTGTATGTCTTGTTTCCCTGTGTTGTTTGTTGGACCGCTCTTTGTGGTTGTTGCACGTTGCCCCGTGTTGTTTATTGAAGTTGTTGTGTCTGATGTTTGTTGCATTCTGCTGGTGTGTTCCGCTATGGTCGGTGTAGGCAAGTCTTGCTTTAAATCCCTTCCTTATTTTCCCTAATTTTTTATATGTCATTCTTAATGTGTTTGCTGGTTGTTTAAAAAGATATATTGGACATCTTTTTGCAGAAAAATAAGTTAATTAGAGAGGGAACTCATTATTCGAATACAATGCGCAAGACAAAGAAGCCCGTAGTTATCTCTCTTGAACTCTTTATATGATATGCTCTTATTAAAATGTATTATGATAATTTGATGTATTTGAAGGAGATAAAGGGTTCAAAGGAGAAAAAGGCATGAAAGATAAGAATGTTAAAACGTGACTAGCATTTCAGTTCACTCGACCAAATATCACTATCGTATTTCTTATATCATTTGTACTGATTCATAAAGTACATTTTTGAATGTCAATGGCTTCTTTAAAATTTCATTTTTAGAAGAAAAATAGAATTCTTAGTTTCTTTTCAGGAGATAAAGGCGATACTGGACTAAAAGGCAATGTTGGCGAAAAAGGTAAACAAATATTATATGTATCCGTAAATTCAATTCAAAATAAACAGTTATATCGTTCTTTTAAAATCGATCGCATGCATGCAGTGTGAGTAATTACAATATTTCTCCTGACTTCGAAAATTGATTTTTCCTAAAAACAAAAAACAATAAAGCCTGTGTTTGTGAAACACGAATGCCCCCGGTGGCATCTTTGAACACTATTTTCTGTTAAGTACATGTATGTGAGGTCACTGGGTTAAAAGGTCAAAGGTCAAGGTCACTAGGTCAAAAATTTTGGTATCAATGGAAAGGTCTTGTCACAAGGAATACACATATGAAATATGAAAGCCCTATCACTTCCCATTCAAAAGTTATGCCCAATGTTAAAGTTTTCGATAAGTAGGTCAAAGGTCAAGGTCACGAGGTCAAAGATTTTGGTATCAATGGAAAGGTCTTGTCACAAGGGATACACATGTGAAATATGAAAGCCCTATCACTTACCATTCAAAAGTTATGCCCAATGTTAAAGTTTTTGAAAAGTAGGTCAAAGGTCAAGGTCAAGGTCACGAGGTCAAAAATTTTGGTATCAATGGAAAGGTCTTGTCACAAGGAATACACATGTCAAATATGAAAGCCCTATCACTTCCCATTCAGAAGTTATGCCCAATGTTAAAGTTTTTGAAAAGTAGGTCAAAGGTCAAGGTCAAGAACACGAGGTCAAAAATTTTGGTATCAATGGAAAGGTCTTGTCACAAGGAATACACATGTGAAATATGAAAGCCCTATCACTTCCCATTCAAAAGTTATCCCCAATGTTAAAGTTTTCGATAAGTAGGTCAAAGGTCAAGGTCACGAGGTCAAAACTTTTGGTATCAATGGAAAGGTCTTGTCACAATGAATACACATGTGAAATATGAAAGCCCTATCACTTCCCATTCAAAAGTTATGCCCAATGTTAAAGTTTTTGAAAAGTAGGTCAAAGGTCAAGGTCAAGGTCACGAGGTCAAAAATTTTGGTATCAATGGAAAGGTCTTGTCACAAGGAATACACATGTGAAATATGAAAGCCCTATCATTTCCCATTCAAAAGTTATGCCCAATGTTAAAGTTTTTGAAAAGTAGGTCAAAGGTCAAGGTCAAGGTCACGAGGTCAAAAATTTTGGTATCAATGGAAAGGTCTTGTCACAAGGAATACACATGTGAAATATGAAAGCCCTATCACTTCCCATTCAAAAGTTATGTCCAATGTTAAAGTTTTTCGGACAAACAGACAGACAAACAGACAAACAGATAAACAGACAAACAGATAAACAGACAAACAGACAAACAGACGGACAGGCCAAAAACTATATGCCCCCGAATCTTTGATTCCGGGGGCATAATGACAGGAAGAACACCAAAAAACAGGTAACTTCCATGTATATGACTCACTGGAAACATTTTCTTGTCCGCTTCAAAAATTATTTCTGTACAGATTTTTTTAAACAAATACATCAAATTTATAACAAGAAATACTTATTCTTATCTACATGTACATGTAGGTAGCTTTCAACATGATAAACATTCATGGATATAAAGGTGTGCTTAAATTTTATTCATAGGTCAGAAAGGAAGCAAAGGCGTGAGGGGCGAAAAAGGTATATGCTGATGGGCTTGATACTCTTATTTGAAAAAAAGGGGGAAAATTACAAATTAATGAATATAAGCTTTACTCATTGCTTATCACTGTAAGAATGGTTGTTGACCGTGCTCTCTTTAATTATTCATTAGCAGTTGGATTAAACAAATGTCTCACATAGCCTACTAAATTTCGTTTTAGGAGTAAAGGGAGAAAAAGGTGTAAAGGGAGAGATTGGCGAAAAAGGTAACTTGTATTTATATACATGAACTCACCCTTCTTCAAACACGATATTTAACAAATATATTGAGAACCCTTATAGATAACAACTGTAATTTCCATGCATCTGACCCATATTTTCCGGTTCTGTGACTCTTGTCCGTGTCTGTTAAAGTTTTTGGGGTAGCTCAGTTGATCGTTTCTTCAACGCATTTGAAAATTTATGGTATCAAAATTTCTTAAAATTTCTAAAACGTGGGTCATGTAGCACCATATCCCATTATCCTGCTACGTCTTTCGGTACATATTTGGACATAATAACTTTCACGCTCTTTGGCCATATTATATTCTTTAGATTGAGGATCACTGACGAGAGTTAAGTACCCGAAACGTGCATGTCTGGTCCATGCTGCAAATTTATATCTGATGCTATTGAATTTGAGGATGTTTAACATCAGTATCTGACAAGGTACTGATGCCATAGTGACCAAACTATCATGGGAAGTGAGGTGAACCCATGCATCAGATGCAGCATCTGACCTACTTTTTCCGCATGAGGTAGTTTTGCTTTTAAGAACCAATATTGAGCTAATAAGTGTTACATGTACAAAACTTATGGTGGATGCATCTTTGATCAAACTTTCATAAAATGACCGTGACCTACTTTTTACGCTTGAGTAGTTTTATCTTTAAAAACCAATATTGAGCAGAGTATAAGTGATACATGTTCCAAACTTGCATTGTGGATGCATCTTTGTTCAAACTGTGGACCAGGAGTCCCCGAGGGCACATATAGCCAAGTTTGATCAACTTCGGTTGATTGTCTGTCTCTTCAACGCATTCGAATATTTCTGTTACCAAATTTCTTGAAATTTCTAAATCGTGGGTCCTGTAGCATCATATCCCATCCATCCTGCTACGTCTTTCGGAACATTTTTGGACAGTTTTCACACTTTTTGGCCATATTACATTGTTTAGATTAACGATCACTGATGAGAGTTAAGTACCCGAAACGTGCATGTCTGGTCCATGCTGCAAGTTTATCTGTTCTTAAGTGATGCTATTGAATTTGAAGACGTTGAACATTTAATAAAATGACCTTGACCTACTTTTTCCACCTGAATGATTTTGCATTCAAAAGCCAAATTGAGCAAAGTTTAAGTGCTACATGTTCCAAACATGCATATTGGATGTATCTTTGATCAAACTTTCATAGAATGACCTTGACCTACTTTATCCCGCTTGTGTGACTTGTCTTTTTAAAGCCAATATACATGTACTTAGAAATACATGTATGTTTTAATTGAACTTTGCTGCCGCGAGGTTAGCTTTGATTACTAGCACCTATCTTTTATTTCAGGAGATAAAGGTGAAAGAGGAGAAAAGGGAGATAAAGGTATATTCGCTTTTAAATGGATCCACGTGCGAGTTATGCTGTAGACATTATGCGTTTTGTTTAAATAAAACAAATCATAAAACAAAATTATTTCCATATTCTTTGTACATATACATTTACATTATGATTATTTTACAGGAGAAACTGGTTATAAAGGTTCAAAAGGGGAAAAGGGCGTAAAAGGTGAGCGTGATTTTGTATACTAATAATGATATTGTAATTGTAGAGGATTAGTCCGTAGTCTGTTACTTACTATATTTGTATATAACATTTCACCTACGACTCTTTGGACTAAGTCGTATATCTGTAAACTAGGTAACAATACAAGTTATATGTTATATGTACTTATAGGACAATATGGCGATAAAGGCGATAAAGGCATGAAAGGTGACAAAGGTAGGAGAATCATTGCTTTGCATTTCTCTGCTATGGTAATAATTTTGAATAAATGCATTTACTGTCGAATAATTTTTCAATTTCTATGAATTGAGGAAGTCTTGTCTATATTCAGTTTCCGATTCAGTTTTAATACCAATATGAAAAGTGAAAGGCTTTCGTAAAGTTCAAGGCAATACATTGAGCTATAGCATTTATGTATTACGACGTACATTTACAATGTATTACCATGTTGCGTTTCATAAAATGAATGCCCTTTGAAGTTGAAGTTCATCTGATATTCTGTGTATCATACTTTAGAGTAGTAATATCAATTGCTTTATCGTAGTATATGCACTTTTCAGATAAATTCCACCTCTAGTTACCTTCGTTATAAACACCGTGGGGTATCATGTGATACACAAATGATATGTTCCACGGGAATCCCCCAAACAAAAAAAATGAGGGCTAAAATCGTGTTTTACATCGTGCTTAAATCATGCGATTTCTGTATGATTTAAACCCGATAAAATTCGCATGCAAATGAGCTCTCAAATCGTGTTTTGATAAATCGCATTAAACTCGTGTTTCTATTCCAAAATTTTTATTACACAGAAACAACTTATGATAAATCGTGAGTAAATCGTACGATTTATAAACAATTTGTATACAAGTCGTGTCAAAATCGTGCCCTGATCCAACATAAATTGTTACCAAACCGTGTCAAAATCGTGTTAAAATCGTAACAGCAGTGTGCATAAATCGTGTTAAAATCGCTCATATAACTACAAATCGTATATAAATTGTAAAAAAGTTTTACTACATTGTGTACAAATCGTATCAAAATTGTGTATAAATCATTCAAAAATTGTGTATAAATCATTCAAAGATAGGGGAAGGAATTATGTACAGATGGCCGGACAAACAGACTGATGATTCGATTACTAGATGACCCCAGTGTACCTTTCAGGTTGGGGGCACAACAAAAAGGTAACATATATACCAACAAAAGAATGCTGTGATGGCATATAAGATATCAACTTGTCAAAATTCATCGAAACATTGGACCTGTGCAAAAGACATGGAGAAAAAGACCTTTTTTAACTTCTCTGGCAATGAGACCATGACTTTTTTGTTGCATTAATGAGCGTGGGACATACATTTTTTTCCATATAAGGTTAAGGATTCAATATCAGAAAAAGATAAATTTACATGTATTAATTACTGCAACAAATTCCACACGGAATTAAAAATACAACAATTCACAACCAACATCAAAATTTGAACATTCCGAACTAAGAGTTACATTGTGTAGTTTGATATCTGGGGTATAATTACCGTAATTTAAAAACTTGTACCATGAATCTGCTAACTTTCAATATTGATAAAAGTATTTTATATCAACAAAATCTCAAAATAAGTGAAAGGTGTCAAATTGTTAAAATCTAATGATTTTCATCAAACAAAGTGACCTTGACAACTGAGATGTGAACATGAAAAGTACACATTAGTTTTGACAGCCACACAGACAAATCATTTCTGAATGAAAATTACCAATTTTTAGCAAATATAGTTGTATAATCTATTAAAGAAGCACAGTCAGTGCACAAATGTAATGTCAATATAGCACACTACAGTAACATACTACAAATATGTTTACATGTACTTACATCAGAAAATATGTAAAATAAAATTTTACAAAGAAAACAAGTGTTAAACAAGAACTGTAAAACAAAATAATGAACACAGTCAATATACACAAATATAAAATAAAACTAAAATAATCAGAAACATTATGTGAAAATTAACACAAAAACAATTAAGATAAATGAAATATATAAATTTAAAGAAAAATAATTTTGGCATGTTAATCTATTTGAAATAACAAAATACTGTAGATTGAAAAAAAATCTAAAAAAAAAGTGCGTTCTACGCTGATGCTATATATTAATTATAGCCACTACAATCGCCTATTACACAGATAAAGTCAATGTAACCAAATTCTTTGTCCGAATCATTTTTTGACTATTTCCCAATTCTTTGTTTGAGTCAATTTTTTCTACAATGTATTTATCCTCAAGGATATATAATATGAATAGAAAAAGAAACTCAGACAAAGAATAATTGGTTTAGATTGACTTCATTTTTGTAAAACGGTCACTGTGTAGCAACAGAAAAACATAGGTAATCACAGATTACAAAGCTCACCTCGTGACAGCAAAATTCAATTCAAACATATTTCTTAGTACATGTATATTGGCTTTTAAAGGCAAAACCACTCAAGCAGAAAAAGTAGGTCAAGGTCATTTTATGAAAGTTTGATCAAAGATACATCCAATATGCAAGTTTGGTACATGTAGCAGTTATACTTTGCTCAATGTTGGCTTTATAGAGCAAAATCACTCAAGTGGAAAAAGTAGGTCAAGGTCATTTTATGAAAGATTGATCAAAGATACATCCAATATGCAAGTTTGGTACATGTATCACTTATACTTTGCTCAATATGGGCTTTTAAAGGCAAAATCACTCAAGCGGAAAAAGTAGGTCGAGGTCATTTTATGAAAGTTTGATCAAAGATACATCCAATATGCAAGTTTGGTACATGTATCACTTATACTTTGCTCAATATGGGCTTTTAAAGGCAAATTCACTCAAGCGGAAAAAGTAGGTCAAGGTCATTTTATGAAAGATTGATCAAAGATACATCCAATATGCAAGTTTGGTACATGTATCACTTACACTTTGCTCAATATTGGCTTTTAAAGGCAAAATCACTCAAGCGGAAAAAGTAGGTCGAGGTCATTTTATGAAAGATTGATCAAAGATACATCCAATATGCAAGTTTGGTACATGTATCACTTATACTTTGCTCAATATTGGCTTTTAAAGGCAAAATCACTCAAGCAGAAAAAGTAGGTCAAGGTCATTTTATGAAAGTTTGATCAAAGATACATCCAATATGCAAGTTTGGTACATGTAGCAGTTATACTTTGCTCAATATTGGCTTTATAGAGCAAAATCACTCAAGCGGAAAAAGTAGGTCAAGGTCATTTTATGAAAGATTGATCAAAGATACATCCAATATGCAAGTTTGGTACATGTAGCACTTATACCTTGCTCAATATTGGCTTTTAAAAGCAAAATCACTCAAGTGGAAAAAGTAGGTCAGATGCTGCATCCGATGCATGGGTCCATCTCGGCATCCAAAGATGAATCACTTGTGCAAGTTTGGTTACTGTAGCATCAGTACTTTGTCAGATACTGAGCTACCCCAAACTTCTTAACCAAGTCACTCAAGCGCAAAATGTAGGTCAGATGCTGCATACGATGCATGGGTTCACCTCAGCATCCAAAGATGAATCACTTGTGCCAGTTTGGTTACTGTAGCATTAGTACTTTGTCAGATACTGAGCTACCCCAAACTTCTTAACCAAGTCACTCAAGCGGAAAATGTAGGTCAGATGTTGCATCCGATGCATGGGTTCACCTCAGCATCCAAAGATGAATCACTTGTGCAAGTTTGGTTACTGTAGCATTAGTACTTTGTCAGATACTGAGCTACCCCAAACTTCTTAACCAAGTCACTCAAGCGGAAAATGTAGGTCAGATGCTGCATACGATGCATGGGTTCACCTCAGCATCCAAAGATGAATCACTTGTGCAAGTTTGGTTACTGTAGCATTAGTACTTTGTCAGATACTGAGCTACCCCAAACTTCTTAACCGGACGCGGACGCGGACACGGACGCGGACACGGACGCGGACGCGGACGCGTGGGGTTATAGCATAAGCTCACTCAACTTCGTCGAGGTGAGCTAAAAAAGCAAATCAATGTTATGATCAATAATAATATAATGTCACAAGTTAATAGTTTGAATTAAAAAACATTGTGGACTTTCGAACACAGAATAATACATACTATTACTTATAGATCTGTCATTATTGAGGAAAAATTATACACTGATCATTGTTGTCATTCAATCTTTCTTCATTCAAACTGCATCCAATTAGAACCACAACGATTACACTGTCATGCATGCATACACACCCACAAATTTGAGGTTTCATTTGGAAATTATCTTGCACCACTAGCTGTGACTAAGTCAGTAAGTTACAAAAGCCTTCAGGCGGCCTGTGACGTATACGTACGAATAGCTGAGATAGCTGGGTTTCCTTTGATTCCCCTTCTACAGTATGTGTTTTGGCCGAGCATCGTCAAGGATTATATAGGTATTCTGCATGATTATCGTTTCGTTGTACGCTAATTTCCACTTCGCTGGAGATATTGAAGCAATAAACTCGATCATAATTCTCCAAAACTGAAGGCTGAAGAAATGCAAAATATGAAATTATAAATCAAATAACATTTAATCGTAAGATTATACAAAAAAATATGCAAATTATAATATACAAATGTGAAGAACATACCTGTTACCTCCTCTTGGGATCTATCCAGTGGCCTGTTGACCATCCAGATCCTCTCGTGTTGTTGCTAAAATCTATTGATGTACGTGGTGCGTTTGGGACTATACAACTGGGATTAAATTTAATGTCTTTATCCTTCCAGTGTAGGTTCAGCCTGCTTTTAAAAGTATTTACATTTGGGGAATCCACCATGTTGTCAGGGAGACTGTTCCATACATTCACTACTCTTGATTTATACTATATTTTCTGATGTTCAATCTACAATGAACATGGATGTATTAATTGATCAATCAGTTGATAGATATATAAATATATAGCCATAAATTCATCAACAATTACATGAAGTGCATGTATAGAAATTAGACTGGAAAGTCTCAGGGCGAAAAGTCTTAATGTCGAAACGTCCTTTCAGCTCAGATTTCCTTTGTTAGCAATTTAACATTTACTGACTTAGAATTGGATCGTTTACATACATAAACATCAACAGAAAATATCAAAGCCTTACCTCCTAGCATTCATATTGATACTTTGTCAGTAATATAAACTCCAAACATAACTTTCCAGATCGATTGCTGCTTGTAAACACGTGCCAAAGTTTACCCATGTCTGTAACATGTGTAGGGTATGTCACATGGTTTAAATCTCATAATATAACGATCCATCTGTGTAAACATGTGTTGGAGATTAGAATTACTTCCACCCTAGGACAGATTTACCGATATACATGACATATATACTTGACTTTTCTATCGTCTGCTGAAACTTTAAAATGGCCGTCGGTATACATGGTCGCATCGTATACAGAGTAGTTCAAACTTTGACACTTCAGACCTGTAATACCTGAAATTCTAAGTTTTCAAATCATGTCGAAATCGTGACTGCCTTTGCTAAGAATTATTAAATCGTGCTTAAATCGTACTATAAGCTTGGCTACAATTTTAAATCATTCTTAAATTGTGTCTTGTAATACAAATCGTACAGAAATCGTTTCTGCCATATAACATATGGCAAAATAGCGCTCAATTTATTCATATATGCAAATGTATTCATATGACGATTATATTACGTCATATACCTATGTTTGAAACGCGCCAAATCTCAAACAAGAATGACCCGACATGCCAGGAAAAACAATGCATTTTAAATACATCAAATCAAATAAATGCAGAAAGCAGAATGCGCCTATGGCAAAATACAACTGTTTCTAATCTATTTAAGCTTATTTATTACCAAAAAATTTACCCACTCTACGTATGAACACAAGATTATCTTTATCCTGTCAAAGCCGATAAAATGAATCCATCAATATGACAGGCCTATTTCTCAAAATATCGATTTTTCAACCCAAAAGTGACAGAACTTAATTTCATTTTATGATTCTCATGTTGACAAAATCCGGAATTTGATATCGCGATCTATCCGAAACCATGTGGACAAATACACAGCTCCTAAGATTTCCTACTGATAAACAAAGTTAAAGTGCGGCTAGTGACAAGTTTTGGACTTTTTTAACATTGGGGGTATGGGCAGTATCGCCTCGAATTTTCACCTCAAAAGTGACAGAAGTAAAAATTCGTTAATTTATCAAAGATGTGGATTTATAAATTCAGATTGTTATAGAGTTTTTTCCTATATGTGGACAAATTTGATTGGTGTCTTGAAATCGTGAGTATTCTCAATTTATGATTTGCTCCCCATAGACTCCTATAGTAAGAATATGAAGCCTACGGAATCCAATATGGCCGCCATGCAAATTAGGAAATTGAGCGCTATTTTGCCATATGAGGTAATCTCGATTTATAAACGATTTCAAATGAAAAATCGTTCTCAAATCGTGAGCTCAAATTGTGAATCCACAATTTAAACATCATTTAAGCATGATTTTAAAGCGATTTATGTCCAATTATTTTTGTTTGGGGCCCCTTTGATTGAACTAAGTTAATACTGTCTAAATCTACTTTATATGAATTTATTTTAGGCCTATCATATGGTCATTATTATCAATTATATGATGGTAATTTATTCTGGTCAAGAATAGACGTGTATTCGGAGAACACTTAAACAGAAATTTTTCAATGTTCGCCACATGTTATGATATGGTGCACGGACAGATGCAAAATTTTCTGTTTTAAAAGTGTTCTCCAAATATACGTCTATTCTTGACCAGAATAAATTACTATCATATAATTTATAATAATGACCATATGATAGGCCTAAAATAAATTCATATAAAGTAGATTAAGACAGTATTTACTTCGTTCAATCAAAGGGGATTCCCATGGAACATATCATTTGTGTATCACGTGATACCCCACGGTGTATACAGAGAAGCCAACAAAAACGGAATTATACCCCGTCTATATTTGCAATAATTTGATACTTATACGTGTGTCCAGACTGATAAAGGGATGTACTGTCCCTTCCGCTGGGTTTTAACACGTTTAGTGTCGTGGTCGCTAATTGTACCTTTTCTGTGCTGTTTATATCTTTTGTTTCCAAGTGTTGTGCATTCGCCCTTTATTGACTGGATACGACGTTGTCTGAATGTTGAACGTGGTTGTTTTTACCCTCTTTCTGCTTTCTACAATAATTTGATAAGATATATTTCTCTGTGATTCCAAAATATCTTTTTCACGACGTCACTGGTCGTTTACAGTGGTATCTTAATTTTGTCTGTATTTTTGTTATTTTTAAAATTATTCAATGTACGTACCTTGTAACATTGAGATACATGCATGATGTATATGTCTATATTTTCAGGAGAGAAAGGCAATAAAGGAGAAAAGGGCGACAAGGGCGAAAAAGGTTTCAGACTTACGTTACCTTTCATGTAAAAGCAGGACCAATTTATGGTTATTTATATATATCTTGATAAGAATCGGGTTTAAATTGAGTTTGAGACCCATAAGGGTGGCAAATTGAATCACTCCACCGTTTTATTTCATTTTTTTTTTTTGTAACGGGGACATGATATATCGGGTAGCGTTATATATATGCGCGATGAATCAAGAACTCACTGGTCGACAGACAATGCAATGCTTAAAAGCTAGAGCTTCGTTGTTTTATGCGGTGAACTTAGTACAGGGTCAATGAACA
This sequence comes from Pinctada imbricata, assembly GCA_033119305.1. Taxonomy (NCBI): domain Eukaryota; kingdom Metazoa; phylum Mollusca; class Bivalvia; order Pterioida; family Pteriidae; genus Pinctada; species Pinctada imbricata. The sequence continues at coordinate 83,442,952 of VSWD01000010.1, forward strand.
GATCTCATATATATTTGACTTTTCTCTATGCATGTGTCTTTTTACAAATTGAAAGTTAGAAAAAAAAACACATTTATATAGCACTTTTCTGTATTTGTAGGAAACAAAGGCGACAAGGGTTATAAAGGTACGTTTATACATACTATGTTTTATTATACATGTACCTCATATAATTCATATGACGAATAAAGAAATCTGACTGGTCTAGAGACGTCACGTGGGAGGACGACAAAACGTCATGTTTCCTCCAGAGACGTCATACTACCCTCCTGTGACGTCATGTCTTATGGTATCACTTAACCTCATATTCTATGTTGGTTTAAACAATATTAATTCAAGTAATAAGTTGAGATCAGACATAACATATAGACAAGGTAAGGGTTGAGAAACTCCTGAATACTCTACGTATAGTTAGCATTGAGTTATGTAAGAGTTGACTACTGCAGGCTAAAAGAATGGACTTTCGTCAGCTTTCGGTATAATAAACAATTGACTGTCCGGTTTGGAGGGAGACATGAGTATTTGTTCAAACCAGAAAAATCATGCCACCCTCGGGCGACATGATTTTTCTGGGTTGAACATACTCATGTCTCCCTCCCAACTGGGCAATAAATGTATAATGCTTGTTTCAAAATACAAGCATATAACAATAATGTCGTCAACATCAGATTTTTTCTTATTAGTGTTCTGTTTAGTATTACCTTTTTCTATAAGCCCCTTGTTATGCTCATTACGCTATGGTAAGTCTAGTTTTTTTGTCCTTCTTGTCGAGGTTCGGACAAAAACATATGGTCCTACAAGGGCGCAGCCAATGCTTTTCGATATCTTACGCAGTATAACAGAGAAGATGTCATGAGTTTCCGACGATGCAAAATGACGAGAGTAAAAAAACATTCTCGATTGTTATGGTCACACCAAATTGCACATGTTTAAAAGACGATTAAACCACTTAACACCATAAAAAATCACCATCGACAAGGAGAGATAATTTTAAGGCAAGGTCAAAACTATGGTTTCTACTTTTGTGTTTGACTTTCATTCACTGATAATGTTGTCATAAGGCAATATCTTATGTAAGTAAAATAACAGTACTGTAACTTTTTATTGAAGGAGAGAAGGGTGATAAAGGCAACAAGGGTGATAAAGGAGAGGAAGGTATTCCATTGACAACGCTTTCTTCATGTACAGATTGTAATGAAACTCATACAGAAATCGTCAAGTTTATCTTTAGAATTAATCACCATCAAGTTAAGAATATCAAAACCTTTTGTTAGATCTTAAATTTGTAGTCTTGTGCCTGTAACTTTTAATGTAAAAGTATGGAACGCCATCGCTGTCTTATAATGAGATATTTCAATATATTGGATGGTTTAATCAATATATGCGGTGGTAAGTACATTATATGCGGTGGTAAGTACATTATATGCGGTGCTAAGTACATTATATGGAGTGCTTAGTACATTATATGCGGTGTTAAGAACATATGGGGTGGTACGTACATTATATGCGGTGCTAAGAACATTATATGCGGTGATAAGTACATTATATGCGGTGCTAAGAACATTATATTGGGCGGTGGTAAGTACATTATATGCTGTGCTAAGAACATTATATGCGGTGGTAAGTACATTATATGGAGTGCTAAGTACATTATATGCGGTGCTAAGTACATTATATGGGGTGGTATGTTCATTACATGGGGTGGTTAGTACATTATATGCGGTGCTAAGTACATTAAATGCAGCGCTTAGTACATTATATGCGGTGCTAAGAACATTATATTGGGTGGTGAGTACATTATATGCGGTGCTTAGTTCGTTATGTGGTGATTTCGTTATGATAAACATTCTGATGACCAAGATTAAACATTTTTGAGACTCGGGTTATCATTAACCCAAAAGGACACATAAACACAAAAGGATTCAACATTTTTCCCAGCTCTATCATTGGGGGGGGGGGTGGAAGAAAAGACCGGTATTTGGGTCAAAATAAGCATTTTTACACAGAAAACAATGGAAAACGGAAACGCTTTTACACAACAGCGCCCCCCCCCCCCCCCCTCGTATTATAATGCCACTTTCAACAAATGTGTATATCAATAAAACACATTTTCTGGATAAGTGGGGTTCTGAAGCGAGGGGGGAAACAATGTCCACAGGCAAAAAACGAAAAAAAGGGGATGGATGACTATTTTAAAATTTATCTCTAGAGCGATATTAAAAGTAGGTTATAATTGCCACCTTTTTCTTTTTATATCATGGAACAATCTATTCATAGTGTGTTCCGATCAAATATTTAACCGTTTGGAAGGAAATTTTGTCTATATCTACACCGTGTGTATTTCGCGCCAGAAAGCTACATAAGTGGCCGAGAAGAAAGAAATACAACCGGTTTTTTTTTCAGTTTCTGGATTTCAGAGATTGCCGATTACATTGATATTCTTAAAACAGGGTGACGTGAAAATCCTATATAATTTTTTTTATTCTAATTATTAGAATAAAAAAAATAATGATATAGAATTTTCACGTCACCCTGTTTTTTTTTTCTCTCTCTCTCTCTTAGACCACGTAAATTGAATATCACAAGCTAAAATAAAAATTATAATTCATACATTAGTAACGTAGTGTTACAGAATTAATCTACTCTTTACTAATATCACATAATTTATCTGTACTGTGCAAAGCTCTTCTAATAAGTACAAGCACATACAATATACGAAAACAATGCCTATTGATATCATGGTGCCTCTCACTTTAAAAAAAGCAAGAACTTTGTAAAAATTTTGAAAAATAAAATGTACCCGAGGCTAGGATCGAACTCGCGACCTTGATAGTTGCAATCCTGTGTCTTCACCACTACGCCACCGCACCGTTGTGTGAGAGTTGAAATTGTAGAATAGTTTTCACTGATTGCCAAAGATTTAATCTTTTCACTTTTTTGATTAAAATACAATGAAATATACCTCAATTAAACAACACAGTATTTATTTTATCTTCTCAGATAAATATTTGTGTTTAAAGGCCACAAAAACGTAAAAACGAGGAGTGCCTTAACGTAGCTGCGATCCGAGTCTCAGAAATGTTTAATCTTGGTCATAAGAATGTTTATCATAACGAAATCACCACATAACGAACTTAGCACCGCATATAGTGTTCTTAGCATCGCATATAATTACCGTCAGTCATGACTGACGGTATACTGTAATCATTCGAGATCTACTTGCACGGATAGAATACCTCTTGGCAATATGATTGGTCGACAATTGCAAAAAATGCAAATATTCGTCTAGGTTATTCAAACCCTGTACATAAGATTATTTCATCAGGTCGTCTCAAGAGTCTAGGTGACCTGACAATTGAAAGACATACCGTATCAATGCATTTTCTTCCGAAAGATGCACCGAAAAGTCTTTGTAGCGATACGCCCTAGAACAATCGCACATCCTCGGAAATTTCCGTCGCTTGAATTGGAATAGATTTAAGTACGGAAAAGCCCTGAAATACAAGAGTAACATACAGATCATGTTTTATGTTTTTCTGTGATTTGACGTTCCTTGTACTACTGCGTCTCTTTCTCTGCGTGTCTTTTTTTTTTTTTGTGGTTTACAATGGGTGTTTTGGGAGGTTGCTGTTGGTGCTGCAACTAGGTGTTGTTGGAGATCCCCTCTTTTCTTTTATGGTGGTTTTTTTTTTCTTACTATAATTTACATTAAAAGTCAGCTAACTGACGGCAAGCTTTTTGTAAAAGCTAATACTTGTGTACTTAGCACTGCATATAATGTACTTAGCACCGCATATTATTAGTTATTAGGTTTGTTACTGACCAACAAAATGTACTAACCACCCCCATGTAATGAACATACCACCCCATATAATGTACTTAGCACCGCATATAATGTACTAACCACCCCATGTAATGGAAATACCACCCCATATAATGTATCTAACACCGCATATGATGTACTTAGCACCGCATATAATGTATCAACCACTCCATATAATGTACTTACCACCGCATATAATGTTCTTAGCACCTCATATAATGTACTTAGCACCGCATATAATGTACTAACCACCGCATATATTGTACTTACCACCGCATATAATGTACTTAGCACCGCATATAATGTATCAACCACTACATATAATGTACTTACCACCGCATATAATGTTCTTAGCACCTCATATAATGTACTTAGCACCGCATATAATGTACTAACCACCGCATATATTGTACTTACCACCGCATATAATGTACTTACCACAGCATATAATGTACTTACCACCGCATATATTGATTAAACCATACCATATATTGAAATTTCTCATTATAAGACAGCGATGGCGTTCCATATAAAAGTTTTAATCATGCTCATATGAGCAAGCGTATGCTCACCATAGCCAGAAATTAATTTTAGATGGACGTTGACGTTCATTATATACCGGTATTTAGCCTTCAGACTTTGGCAAAATGGTAAAAAAAATCCTATAAAAATTAATGAGGTATTTAGTATCATTTATGATCATTGAACCTATATATAACAAGTTACGAGAACATCAAGATAAGGAGACGAACTTGTGTCTTCCAGCAAGATAAAATGAAAGTTAATTTATCTTTACAGGAGAAAAGGGAGTAAAAGGCAATAAAGGTGATAAAGGTGAGAGGCATGATCGGCTAATTGATATTTCCCTCTCATCAATGAAATTTTGCCGTTCTCGTAATATATAACATAAAAATTATATTATACCATCATACATGTAATCATGATAGTTATCCAAACATGCCAAATGTAGACATGTACCTCTTTTAGAACTAGTGGCACAAAATGTTTGAACTATTTGACAACGTACTTATGCTATAACAATGAAAGATCGAATCCTGCGTCATTAAAAACGGATTTATGACTTTTTCATAAAAGGAGCTATCTGTATTATTTGTCTACAGGAGAGCGAGGTATCAAAGGAGAAAAGGGTGGTCTGGGCGAAAAGGGCGATAAAGGTAAGGCCTTGATAAAACCTTCGGAAATTGTGTAGTAAATCTTTATAAGTAGATCTTCTACATTGAAAAAACGTTAAGTACTTATTTTAAAAATACTTGTTTAAAACATGACGATAATTTAACGTTACTAGGGTTATAAAAGGGGAAGGGGAATACGTGTATTCCGCGTTTTTTTTTCAAAGAATCTTTCTGACACCATGTCAAAGTTATTAATGGGGGATTCTTATCTTATGTCAAATATCCGGCCATTTCTCAGAATTAACCTTGTACAAAGTTTCGTAACTTCAAGTGCTTTTATATATATTTAGATGGCAACATTTGAGCTAAGCCAATCATAGGCTCTGAAATTGCTCGTCTTATTTATGAAGAATCTGTGAAGAAACCATATTCATGGATCCAGCATCCTACAAAAGCTGAACAGTATATACTTATACTTGAAATAAATGTTGCTGGAGGGTGGCTCGAAATCTAGACCTTCAGCATGCTATCCGGCATGCTAATCGGGCGCATTACCTCTAAGGCACGGTCCATTTGATATTCGGGGGGGGGGGGGGGGGGAGGGGAGGGGAGCTTGGGTTTTTTGTCGGAGCAAGATTATTTTTTTCGCCCCGGACTGGGGCAAAATGGAGCAACTCTAAATATTAATATATTAGTTTACTTATATGCACAAGTATTCAATTCTCTTTTAAACAGAGAGACAAAAGATTTTTACAATACATGTACAATTCTCAATATTTCATATAAGGTACATGTACATTGTATATAACATGTATAACATGTAATTGAAATAGAGGATGAATATCATTTCATTCTTGTCTGTCCTTTATACTCACATTTTCGACGCTTATATCTTAAAACTTATTATTGGCAGAGACCATCAGCATTTAAATTAGTTCAGCTCCTCTCTATTCATAACAGGAAACAACTTTGTAACCTAGGCAGATACTTAAAACAGGCATCCTTTCTTCGAGACAGCTTTACTTAGTGTAATATACTAATCTATCGTTCGGTATTTCTCTTCCTCCTCGTTATGCATTTTTCGTTTTATTTCTTCTGCATGTTTTGCATCATTTGCATGTACTAACAAGCTTATAAGTACTTACATCACGACATATGCACGACAAGCCCATATGGTATAGCTAGTATTAGAATATTACATTGTATACTATAGAATATTACATTTACGTTACATTATTACACATTTCGCAATTTTGCTTTGCTTGATAAATCCTTTGCTTGATGCTGGAAATGAGAGATTCGTCATTCTTCAAAATATGATTTGCTTTGAATGCATATGTTTCTATTCAAGAGTTTATTTGTGTTCAGCTGTATTTTGTTTACTCTATGTTATTATCATATTTTGAGGTCTTTCCTCCATAACATGTATTATTGTATTGTAATTCATTTTCATGCTTATAGGCTAGTATAAGAATATAAGAATATAAGAGGGTCTTTGGGGAAGGTCTTCTAGACAAATTTAAAAATGCAGAATTGTAAAATGGTGAATAACTGAAGTTCTCCTTCCAATTAAGCTTACAAGAACATAAAATTGAGACTCTATGGGATACATGCAACATGTATTTTACATAAGTATTGTTAACACTTCAGATATCTTTCAAATATATGAACTATGTAATTAGCAAGCAATGATTGATAGAAAACTATGGCGAGCGAAGCGAGCCAAAAATTTTTTGATAGATTGAAAACTGCGGCGAGCGAAGCGAGCCGGAAAAATTTCAAGAATTTTAGCAAAATTTTATGGTAATTCTTCAAATTCAGATTATTTGTAAGAGCAAGATTATTTTTTTCTGTCACACCATAAGCAAATTAATTTTTTTCATCAAAATTCAGAGCAAAATTATTTTTTTCGAAAAAAACCCAAGCCCCCCCCCCAGAATATCAAATGGACCGTGCCTAAATTGGTGAAGAACTGAAGTTCCCCTACCAAGCTATTAGACTCTATGGGATACGTACACGCAACATGTATTAATAGCAATACATAAATATTGATAATATATGTAAGCTTTTAAGGAAGCCCTTTTTCATTCTCATACATGTATAACTTTTGATATCTTCAAATATATGAACTTTGCCATTAGTAGATAATGTTTTGTGAGAAAACTATGGCGAGCGAAGCGAGCCGAAAAGTTTTGATGCAAATTGAAAACTGCGGCGAGCGAAGCGAGTCGGAAAATTTTCAAGAATTTTAGCGAAATTTTACGGGAATTCCTTCAAATTCAGATTATTTGTAAGAGCAAGATTATTTTTTTTCTGTCACACCATAAGCAAATTAATTTTTTTTCATCAAAATTGGGAGCAAAATTATTTATTTTCGAAAAAAAAAAACCCAAGCCCCCCCCCCCCTAGAATATTAAATGGACCGTGTCTAAGCCACCGGGGTAGTTGCCATCTACGTTGGTTAGAAGGTTATTTAAACAAAGATCGTATTTTTAACTTATCTGATTCATTCCACGTCCATATATCTCTTTACGAATATATACAAATTCATTTGAGTATGAATTCGAACTCCAAATGTGATTATTGAGGATTTAGATGGCACAACATTTGAGATGTAAAATGCAGGTTCCTTCTTTGTCACAACTTCACTGAAGTTAACACAATTGCATCGAAAAGAAACTTCTGAAACAAGTAAAATACTGGGCCCTACTACATCTTAACTTCACCAAAGTTTATCATTAACTTTATATCTGACAGTCATACCTTCTCGGTTAAACTGACCACGTCCTCCAAAATTGTTGAAATCTCCTTGACTTTCTCCACCTTTAAAATGCATTTTTAGCTCACCTCGAAGAAGTTGAGATGAGCTTATGCTATAACCCCGGCGTCCGCGTCCCCGTCCCCGTCCGCGTCCGGTTAAAGTTTTTGGGCAACTCAGTATCTGACAAAGTACTGATGCTACAGTAACCAAACTTGCACAAGTGATTCATCTTGGGATGCTGAGGTGAACCCATGCATCGGATGCAGAATCTGACCTACATTTTCCGGTTGAATGACTTTGTCAATGTCTGGTTAAAGTTTTTGGGGTAGTTAACTTGCACAAGTGATTCATCTTGAGATGCTGAGGTGAACACATGCATCGGATGCAGCATCTGACCTACTTTTTCTGCTTGAGTGATTTTGCCTTATAAGGCCAATATTAAGCAAGTATAAGTGCTACATGTACCAAACTTGCATATTGGATGTATCTTTGATCAAACTTTCATAAAATGACCTTGACCTACTTTTTCCACTCGAGTGATTTTGCCTTTAAAGGCCAATATTGAGCAAAGTATAAGTGCTACATGTACCAAACTTGCATATTGGATGTATCTTTGATCAAACTTTCATAAAATGACCTTGACCTACTTTTTCCGCTTGAGTGATTTTGCATTTAAAGGCCAATATTGAGCAAAGTATAAGTGCTACATGTAACAAACTTGCATATTGGATGCATATTGGATGTATCTTTGATCAAACTTTCATAAAATGACCTTGACCTACTTTTTTCCACTTGAGTGATTTTCTTATTATACATGTACTTAGAGATATGTTTAAATTGAACTCTGCTGCCGCGAGGTGAGCTTCGTAATCTTTGATTACACTTTGTTTGCATTTGCAATCACATGCTCTCAAATGACTCGTCTTAGTTGTGAAGAATCTGTGAAGAAACCGTCTTCATTGTCGTCATGGATTCAGCATCCTATAAAAGCTGAACAGAAAAATATGTTGCACAAACGCGGCGCGAATTCACACTTTCAACATGCTACCTAGCCAACATGTTACTTAGCATGCTAGCTACCGGGGTAGTTGCTGAAGTGGTTAGAAGGCAGTTTGAAGTTTCTACATGAACAAGAAGGGGCTTTGTTGACGCTCCGCACACTTCTTATTCATGTAGAAACTTCAAATTACCTTCTAACCTATACATAGGTAGCATTTTCTGACGCTCCGCCCACTTCTTATTCATGTATAAACTTTATTACCTATACATGTAAATTTTTTGGCCGGATTGCAAAGCAATTCCGGTCTATAGATTGACGATGTCCGTCTGTCCGTCCGTCCGTCCGTCTGTCCGTCCGTCTGTCCGTCTGCCGTCAACATTTTGGTAAAGGTTTCTGGTTGAGGCAAAATCTAAGGAACTATATGCAGTAGAAACTTTATATTTTACATGAAGGTTGCCCATGACAAGACCTCTCAATTTATGCCGTAACATTTGACCTAGTGACCTTGACCTTGGACTTTGACCTAGTTAAAGATTTTGGTTAAAGTTTCTGGTTTAAGCAAAATCTAAGGAACTGTATGCAGTAGAAACCTTATATTATACATTTAGGTTGCCCATGATGAGACCTTTCAATTTATGCCATAACATTGGACCTAATGACCTTGACCTTGGACTTGGACCTAGTTAAAGATTTTGGTCAAAGTTTCTGGTTTAAGCAAAATCTAAGGAAATGTATGCAGTAGAAACCTTATATTATACATTTAGGTTGCCCAATGACGAGATCTTTCAATTTATGCCATAACATTAGACCTAGTGACCTTGACCTTGGACTTTGACCTAGTTAAAGATTTTGGTAAAAGTTTCTGGTTTAAGCAAAATCTAAGGAACTGTATGCAGTAGAAAGCTTATATTATACATGTAGGTTGCCCATGATGAGACCTTTCAATTTATGCCATAACATTGGACCTAGTGACCTTGACCTTAGATTTTGACCTAGTTAAAGATTTTGGTCAAAGTTTCTGGTTTAAGCAAAATCTAAGGAACTGTATGCAGTAGAAACGTTATATTATACATTTAGGTTGCCCAATGACGAGACCTTTCAATTGATGCCGTAACATTGGACCTAGTGACTTTGACCTTGGACTTTGACCTAGTTAAAGATTTTGGTTAAAGTTTCTGGTTTAAGCAAAATCTAAGGAACTGTATGCAGTAGAAACTTTATATTATACATGTAGGTTGCCCATGATGAGGCCTTTCAATTTATGCTGTAACATTTGACCCAGTGACCTTGACCTTGAACTTTGACCTAGTTAAAGTTTTTGGTTAAAGTTCTTGGTTTAAGCAAAATCTAAGGAACTGTATGCAGTAGAAACCTATATTATACATTTAGGTTGCCCATGACGAGACCTTTCAATTTATGCCGTAACATTGGACCTAGTGACCTTGACCTTGGACTTTGACCTAGTTAAAGACTTTGGTTAATAAAGTTCCTGGTTTAAGCAAAATCTAAGAAACTGTATACAGCAGAAACTTTATATCATACATGTAGGTTGCCTCTGACAAGACCTCTCAATGTATACTGTAATATTTGACTTAGTGACCTTGACCTAGTTGGTGACAAAAACTTAATTTGCAATCCGGTCATACCGTCTTTAGCGGTGTTTTATCTTGTATTGTAACGGTACATTTGTATATATATACCTTTCATTTGACATAGTTACATGTTTCTTGATCTCAACGTTTGACGCGTACTTTTCAAAAAATTGTCATCCCTGGAAATAACTTTTGTATGGTAATTTGAAAAGTACATTTTCATTTGAGAAGACCCTCCTCATATACCAAAATTGACAACCTTGTGAACTTAAGGTCATTCCTGGGTAATTATGAAAAAAAAAAGAACTTCTGTCAAGTTTTGCATAAAGGCGAGCTTTCACATGTAAAACAGTCTGGTAGAAAGTAAACTTTATGAACCCATAGATATTTTAACAAAAATATTTACATAATGAAATGAATTCAACGATTGCTTCTTAAAAATGAGTTTCGTTATTTCAGGATTAGAAGGCGATAAAGGAAATATGGGCGACAAGGGAGATCTAGGTGACTCTATTTTATTGATACTTGTAATTCTAATCAATTGCGGTAAATTCAGTAAATTCGAAAATTTGAATTTTCTGTTCAAAACAAAAATTGCATAAGATTGTTTCTTCTTATAGGAGTAAAGGGCGCAAAAGGAGATTCTTGTGAGTATTCTTAATGTAAAGCTGCTTGAAATGATGTTGCAGGATATAAGCACTCGATCATGTACAATTGGTATTTGTCGTATTTTGACGTATATATTACCAGCGCATTGTTGTGCAAATAAATGTAGATAAAGTTGGAATCCTACGAAATTGGCTGAAAGATGAAGAGAGTACTTAGCCTTTCCTAATTGGGAAGTGTCATAATTGAATTCTATCATTTTATGGTAAGACGTCAACCTGTGTGAAAACAACAATGGTGGATGCACCCATAACTGTCACGATGCCACGAGGAACCGATGGTGTTCTTGTAATGATGGATACAAATTAGATACAGACAACGCAACATGTGTGGATATAGACGAGTGTACCACGTACAGACCATGTGACCAGGAGTGTACGGACTACCCAGGAACATACAACTGCTCTTGTTTTACAGGCTTTGAGATAGATACTTATGATTCTAGCTTGTGTATAGGTATGTAAAATCATGATGTGAAACTTTCAAAAAATATTATTTTACAAGAACACTTGTAAGTTGTAGTTACAAGACACTTGTAAATACAGGTATGTACGGTCAAAGTGCACCATACATGTGCGATAACTACTATTGTTCTTTTTATTTTACGGAACCTTGATCTCTTCACTTTACAATTATTCATTTCTCGGTTTTGATGAATTGATTAAAGAACTTACGGGCTTGGACGATTTAGTAAGGGCTTTGGAGCTTATACTAGTTAGCGTTTCGTCTAATTTCTATTCACGGTCTCACCTGTACATTAAAATTCTGATATGTTCCGAAAGTCTAATGTTCCGGACCCCTTTCTAACTGCCAAGTAATGTTTCCTATCAACCAACATAGCGAAGGAACTTACGAATTGAATTCACTAAACACATGAAGCAATTCAACAACTATAATTATCGTCCACACTTCGTATACTTTTACTATAAAACACTAAACAGAATAAGTTGAAACAAACACAGCTGTAGAAAGACAAACGATTCTGAAAAAAAAAAAACAAGACGGAGTAAAAGTTTATACAGAGCTTACTCTATTATTTATGATTATATCAATGTAGCTATCACCATGTTTTTATTTGTAGACGTGGACGAGTGTAACATCAGCTCCTGTAACGCTGACAAAATCTGTGTCAACACTTATGGATCGTATGTGTGTCTCTCTCTTGCTTTGGGAAGTGAATTTGGTAAGCGGAGTGCGTTGATCTCATAACGTCAGAATACTTAACTGAGTCAATATCAAAAATTGCAGCCTTTTCTGTCAGTAGACAATTGCCGTACTTCTAGATAAGTTATAAGACCAAAATTATATTCTATGATATTGTTCACAATGGACTCTATCTAATGAGCACACTTTCTTTGTTCAATAATGAGGAAATCATTTAATTCCATCCTATATAAGGCCCATTTTATGGCAAATTTTGCTGTCAACTGGCTTCAGAATTTTCTGAATGACTTCTTTGCGATAAAGTATTGTCAAAATAGTTAACTGCAATTGAGATATTATGAGTCTATTATAATAAACATGAAAAAGATTGAACAAATACGTGAGAAATATTATAAATACTAGTTGCCATATCTTAAATTTCCTCGAAATAACCTGGACTGTACACCATGAAAAAAGATTTGTCAATGGTGTAACAAACGCCTTATTAGTCATATATTGTCGCTTTCTGTTTTTTCAAAGTATTCAAAGACCTACTCCTTATCTTCTTAATATCTTGTCATTTATTTTCTCAAGTTCACTCTTTTCAAGATAATTTGAAACAAAGCTTATACGGTTCCATTAAGGGTTAGTTGAACCGTACATTGGTTTTATGTCAGTAGTGTTACGTTTATTTTTATCAATTGTATAATACTTAGCATGGTGTACTTTTTCCTTGCAAACGTTTATAAAACATAATGTTTATGGAAAGTATTACAAAGTCCAGGGACAACACTTTATCGATGTTATTGTAAATTAATGATGAATACATCATTGGTGAAACGGTCAGTGGTGTTTTAGTTACACCATTTACAATTTTTGTTACACCAGTGACAAATACAGTCTAAATATGATATCATATTCATTGTGTTTTGAAAATGAAGTATTCAAAGAATGTAAATGTCCTAATGTTGTGTTAAGCATTAAACGTATGTAAGTTATATCTATTTAAAGAGAGCCAATTGCACGATAATGCTAGTCGTGTTACACCACTGACAGACCGAGTAACACCATTGACAAATTGGCATTTTCGTCGGGATTTTGTCTTTTATGTCATAAATGAAAACTATAATTTAAGTGAAATACGATCAGTAGTATGTAATATGTTCATCAAAGTATCACTATCAAAGTTTCCCAGAATTTAACTTCTAAAAAGCACTGTGTCTTGAATCCTGTTACACCAATGACTATCACATCATTCGAGGACAAGAAATGATTATGAGATGGATGGAATGAAATAGCGAAAAGTATAGATATTTAGGGAGAAGGTGATCTTCACAAAGACCCCTTGTAACATCAACAAAAAATAAACACGTTAACACTTCAATTTGACGGCACACAAGGAAAAAACACACACAAAAATTATGAAAATAGAAGAAAAAGAAAGACAAATAATTCATGAACCTAAACATCAATAAAATAAAGAGATTTCATGTTTACTTAGGTGGCAATATCACACATATCAAACATACATGTAAATGACCGTGGTGGACACCAAAACCATGTTCCAGTTAATAGGGTGGCACCGGTGTTATAGACGTGAAGTGGTCTTATACGAATAAAGAATGTTGTTACGTGTGGTTTACAAGTATACCTTAGTAATTTAAATTCAACGAAAGTAATATGACAGAATAGGTATGAGAGCACCGAACAGAACGGTTATAAATAATCTACACAACAAAAATACCTTATTTTCACTCATCGGAGTCTGAGGTTTATAACCATTATTGTCTTAGCCATTTTTACTCTTTGGATCTTACTTACTGTCTACAGAAGAAAAAATAAGAGACCAGATAGTAACTTCTATGACCTCATTAATCAAATTCAGTGCAAAAGACGTGCACACCCAGAATATCAAATACTTGTCAGTATTGATCAATTCCAATAATTCATGACAGATTTTGTTTCGGTTATTTTGAAGATATTTCTATTTTCTCAAACCAAGTAAATAACTGACATGAAAATGCAAAGAGAAAAACACAAACAAATAAACAAACATTATATTCTATATTGCAGCTAAAAATACTTTGTATTGGGGTAATTACTTTTCCAAAAGTGGTGGCCGACACTTGTGACCCTACTAAAACTTCAAGTGTACCTACCAAAAACGAAAACAGGTACATTTTTTTATATTTTTGCTCACTACCTTAGTCCATTGCAGAAAAAAAAGTATTGAAAACTTGGCTAAAATGATGGACAGACGGACATACAGACTGACATACAGAGAGTAAGATAATAGCTCCCTCTCGGGTTTGTCAGTAGGAGGCTAATGAATTAAAACTGTTTCATAATTGGAATTGTTACATTTTAAATTTACAATTCAAAATATCAGGAGAACAATTTTGGTAATAAGAACACCTATACATAAGTCAATGGTGTTACAACTTGAATCATTGGTGTCACAAATTTTAGTATTTGAAAATTTATAGTCTCATGTAGACATTACTTAGGATTTAAAAAATACAACAATTGAATTGTTTCTTTTTCCTCATACCAACACTTTTATTTTGTCATTTTCTTTCTGTAACTCGTATATATTTCATCTTTAATATGACTTTGTCAGTGGTGTTATATTTCTTGTAATTGGTGTTACACTGCTTACAGAAAATAGAAAATATAGCTTAATACAGATCACTTTCATCCATTTTACTGCAAATAATCTTAAAATTGGACATTTTGTACTTTTTGAACAAGTGTGATATGTCCCTTTTGTATTTAAAAGCATGAAAAACATATGATAAATTTCGATGTCAGTGGAGTTACAAAATTGTCATTGGTCTTATCGTCAAAATCACTGGTGTAACGTGGGTTATATTTTGAATAACTTCCGTAAAAATTATGATATCTGATTTATTTTCATTGTTGAGAAAAGAATTTAATTCATTTTATACAAAATGAGGAACACCAATTCTAAGGAATATATCGGTTCCAATTTAAACTCATTAAATATCTTGTAGCTTCATGCATTTGTCCATATTTTGAGTTTGTATGAGCATAGAAATTTGAACTGATCATGAAAAACTAGCAGGAATAAAAGAAATAGAAAGATTTATAAGCATTTCACTTGATTACAAAGTTCCTTTTGTGCTGTTTGCATCAGAAGTCGAATAATGTTATTAAAGCATACGTTACACTACTGACAAGTTTTTATACGCCCGTCATTTGACGGGACGTATTATGGTATGGCGAAGTCCGTCCGTCTGTCCGTCCGTCCGTCCGTCCGTCCGTCCGTCCGTCCGTCTGTCCGTCTGTCCGTCCGCCTATGGAACGCAATAACTTGAATACGCGTCAACGGATTTTTATGAAATTTATACATAGTGATCATACTGTGGAGAGGAAGCCGCCCTTTCGATTTTCAGGTTCATCCGATTTGTCGTTACAGAGTTATGGGACTTAGATTTTTAAAATACAGTGAAAATATACTAAAATATTTAAAAATTATTTAAAAATCTATTTCTGGTCGAAATGTTTTGAAATTTGGTATACTTCAAGTAGAAAGGATGTTCTTTGACATATGTAACGGGTTTTTAATTTTTTTGTCGCATAAGCGAGATATTGTGTGTAATGGGAAGGGGGGGGGGTGGGTTATATGCACATACATTTTAAGCTAAGGGCAAAATATAGGCGCATGGAACGCGATAACTTGAATATGCGTCAACGGATTTTCATGATATTCATACATTTTGATTGGACTGTGGAGAGAAAGCCGCCTTTCGATTTTCAGGTTTATTCGATATGTCGTTACAGAGTTATGGGACTTAGATTTTTAAAATACAGTGAAAATATACTAAAATATTTAAAAATTATTTAAAAATCTATTTCTGGTCGAAATGTTTTGAAATTTTGTATACTTCATGTAGGAAGGATGTTCTTTGACATATGTAACGGGTTTTTAATTTTTTTGTCGCATAACCGAGATATTGTGTGTAATAGGAAGGGGGGAGGGGTGGGTTATATGCACATACATGTTAAGCTAAGGGCAAAATATAGGCGCATGGAACGCAATAACTTGAATATGCGTCAACGCGGATTTTCATGATATTCAAACATTTTGATTGGACTGTGGAGAGGAAGCCGCCTTTCGATTTTCAGGTTCATTCGATATGTCGTTACAGAGTTATGGGACTTAGACAATTTAAAATACAGTGAAAATATACTAAAATAGTTAAAAATTATTTAAAAATCTATTTATGGTCGAAATGTTTTGAAATTTTGTATACTTAAGGTAGAAAGGATGCTCTTTGACATATGTACCGGTTTTTCAATTTTTTGGTCACATAAGCGAGATATTGTGTGTAATAGGAAGGGGGGGGGGGGGGGGGGGGTTATATGCACATACATGTTAAGCTATGGGCAAAATATAGGCGCATGGAACGCAATAACTTGAATATGCGTCAACGGATTTTCATGATATTCATACATTTTGATTGGACTGTGGAGAGAAAGCCGCCTTTCGATTTTCAGGTTCATTCGATATGTCGTTACAGAGTTATGGGACTTAGATATTTTAAAATACAGTGAAAATATACTAAAATAGTTAAAAATTATTTAAAAATCTATTTCTGGTTGAAATGTTTTGAAATTTTGTATACTTCAAGTAGAAAGGATGTTCTTTCACATTTATAAGGGGTTCTTGAATTTTTTGTCACATAATCCAGAAATTATGTGTAATGGGGGGGGGGGGGGGGGGGGGTTGTATGCACATACATGTTAAGCTAAGGGCAAAATATAGGTGCATGGAACGCAATAACTTGAATATGTGTCAACAGATTTTCATGATATTTGTACATTTTAATCAGACTTTGAAGAGGAAGCCGCCTTTCGATTTTAAGCTAGGTTCATCCAATTTGTCCTTATGGAGTTATGGGACTTAAATATTTTGGTGTTGTGAAAAAAATCCCAACGGGCGTATCTTGCTGCGTGAGCGTAGGCTTTATTCCTAGTTGACATACTTTACGATTCTTAAAAATCTATTTGTCATGCTTATTTGTTTGCAAATTACATTGATTTGAATTTATGGTTACTTGTTTTTATTATCATCGAAAAATTATTTGAAAATCAGACGATATTTTTCTGATTTTTCATGCTTCAGATTTGGCTGCAATTTTTGATAATGACCCAACTAAGTTTTACTTGTTCAAATACATAATTTCTTCGACATCGGAAAATGTATTTATACTATATCTTAATTATTTCTTTTCAGTTGGTGATTTTGTTGACGCCGGTTCGTTGGATGAAATAGGTAACGTATTGGCAATAAAGAGCGAAGATGCATTGTCCAGAAAGTATGGCACCAGGAACATCGATACTGCAAAGCGGCTGTCCAAAGTTGAAGGCGTGCTTGATGAAGTCCGACAACAAGATGGAAATAAAACTGTGCTTACAGTCGTGCTGGCGGCCATCATTGTTGTTATCGTGTTGTCGGCATTTATTGTACTGGTGGTCAGGATGAAGAAAATGTCCAGAAAGATAGACAGACAGTATGGCGGAGATAGACAGGACTTTATGTCCACTAGTGGAAGTTCTACCAGCCATTGCAATAGTGACAGATTAGATACAGCTTCTTGGTATAACTCAGATGTTAGAAACTCCTGATATACATGTAGTCCTTACTAATGCTATTTATTTGATTATAGAGCATGAAACCAGGTTTATGGATTTATTATCTATGAGAAAATATGTTTTTTAATATAGTCGATTGGCTTTGCTTTATATGGATGTTTATCTCTGTATACGAATGTAAGTCGTCTTAACACGTTAGTTGCATCTCGAAGGTACAATACTTTCAATTACTATAGTTGTTAACTTTCCTTTTGTTTTGCTCTTTAAAAATGAACAAAATACATTGGGTAAAGTTATGCTTTGGTTCCATGCTCTCAAATTGCAATGGCAGAGAGTATCGGTAGAAAGTCGTTTTTCGACTTTGGCCTTAAGTATGCAAAACTTAGGCTTGAATCAGTTGGTTGTCCATATGGTCACACAGTATTGAGGATGAGCAGCATAAATAGGTTGTAAATGTTGGCAAATCAAATTTAGATTACTCATGGCAATGTTGCGTGCTAAAGAATAAGTTTATATTACGTAACTAACATTACTTACTCGTTGATATTTTGTTACCATTCTTCTGGTTATTAATTGTTTCGTAAAAGTGTTGGCTTTTTTTCGCATCATCTATTTATACACGCAGTTACGGGTATTGTCTAGACTCCTAAGATCATCACATGTTATACATGTACACGTAATATTTACCCGACAAAAAAAGAAACGCACATCATATTAAATAGTTTTTTTTTCAATTGTTTAGAAATATTTAGTTACACATTTGATTATAGCTTTCTTTTTCCAGCACTTGAGTTACCGAGGATTAAACACATTTCTATCATTCCTACGCAACATATCGCAATGATAATGCTAAATTAAGCGTGTTGTTTCTAGCTCCTGATGCATGGCCGCTGATTTGGTATCCTTCTTTAAAAGTTTTGTTGTTTGACTACTTTCAGCAAATTTTCTGTAAAATTGTAGATAAATATTGGTTTCTCTATTCAAATCTAGTCAAAATATGCCATTAAATCTGAAAATTAAATTTCCGTATACTGAGGTACGCTTTACAGGAAAGGATATCATTATTTTGCAATTCTGATCACAAAGACACACAATAATCAAATGAAATATCAGAAAAGCGTAAAACTGGTGTCTATTGAAAATGCACATAAGCGATGACCTATGACTGAGCTGTCAGTATCGAGGTATTGTTTCTGAACACTGTGCTTGTGGAAAACGACCCGATACTAGATATCAAACCACGGACTTCATTTTCAAAGGGTTGATGTTTGGGATGTTCTTATCAAATTTTTATATTCAGTTTGATGACGTTATTTGGAACAATAAATTGAATTTGTATTCAGGGAAAATTCTTAGTAATCAATGAAAACAAATTTCAATGCCTGATAGGCCAATTTAGATATGTTTAACAGCTTTAATCATTTCTAATAAGTGCACGGAATTCTGAAGAGCCATTTTATGACATTGTGTTTTGAAGAAGTGTCTTAATCATGACGCTGTTTCTGGTCATGAAGACGGATTTGTTTGGAGTTTGATAGTATAAGTCGCTCGTATACTTAAGATTCATGATGGAAAGGAACAGAATACCTATAGATTATATCATACAATTTATAGAATGAAGATTAAGTGGTGCGTTTCTTTTTTTGTCGGGTATATATCATATTATATATATATGTGTGTGAGTTGAATATCTCATTGTGAAAAACAAGTCAAAAAAATTTTTTCTATCAGAATGAATAAGTTCAAGATCATGTTATATCTTTCAAATGTAATATATTCATGTTTTCATAGAGATCTACGATATTAAAGACATACAACATATAAAAGAAACCCCGAATGTTTTGCGTGTGTTATTACAAAGTAAAAGAATAATGCAAGTCTGGTACTGTATATAACATTAAATACACCCATGATTGAAGAACTTCAGCATAAAGTACCACGGACACCGTGGGGTATCACGTGATACACAAATGATATGTTCCACGGGAATCCCCTTTGATTGAACCTAAATCTACTTTATATGAATTTATTTTAAGCCTATCATATGGTCATTATTATAAATTAACTGACGGTAATTTATTCTGGTCAAGAATAGACGTATATTTGGAGAACACTTAAACAAAAAATTTTTGTATCTGTCCGTGCACCATATCATAACATGTGGCGAGCATTGAAAAATTTCTGTTTAAGTGTTCTCCGAATACACGTCTATTCTTGACCAGAATAAATTACCATCGTATAATTGATAATAATGACCATATGATAGGCCTAAAATAAATTCATATAAAGTAGATTTAGACAGTATTAACTTAGTTCAATCAAAGGGGATTCCCGTGGTACATATCATTTGTGTATCACGTGATACCCCACGGTGACGGAAGAGAATTTAAAAAAATCAGAAACATGCATTAGATTTTCTGATGCACAATTTTTTTTGTACATGAAACTTCTCCAGCATTGCACAATGACAACAGGACACTATGGAAGACACTGAAAATCTCGTCAAAGAAGGTTTGGCCCTAATCCTATGTCCTCTTTGAAACTTGGTCTGACTTCTGGGACTAGTGATCTAAGTTCGCTTCTTCCGGCAAAGGACGGACTGTTTTTCGTATTTCAAATATTTTTGATAAACATGTATATGCTTGTAATGTCTCTTTAATATGCGGCGCTATTTTATTCATGCATCAGTTGCCGATTAAATGGGAAGGTTGTGCAGACGTTATCCGGATAATCAAACCTTTTGATATATATTATAGTAGGTCGCTTTCCAAAGTCGGTCACGGCTTCAAATAGGTCTTCCTCCTTTCATGGCATAAGCGTGCTCTCAAGGTGACTCTGTTCATGCCTTTCCCCTGTTTTGTTTTAGCTCACCAGAGCGAAGCTCAAATGAGCTATTGTCATAGCGCGGTGTCCGTCGTCCGTCCGTCGTCTGTCGTTAATTTCTAACATTTTCGACTTCTCTGAAATCGCTGCACGAAACCGTACAGGAAGCAAGTACTCAAGGTCCTCTACCAAGTTTGTGTTTTTCGTGCCGATCGGTCAACAAATATGGCCGCCGAGGTTTCTGATTGGCTGAAACATATTCGATATCTCCCCTGCAACGCTACACAGAATTTCATGAAACCTTACAGGAAGCAAGTACAATGTACTCAAGGTCCTCAACCAAGTTTGTGTTTTTCGTGCCGATCGGTCAACAAATATGGCCGCCCAGGGCTCTTATTGGCTGACACATTTTTGACTTCTCCTTTGCAACCGCTACATGGTATTTCATAAAACCTTAAAGGAAGCAAGTACTCAAGGTCCTCTACGACGTTTGTGTTTTTCGTGCCGATCGGTCGACAAATATGGCCGCCGAGGGCTCTGATTGGATAACACATTTTGAAATTCTCCTTTGCAACCGCTGCACAGAATTTCATGAAACCTTACAGAAAGAAAGTACTCGAGGTCCTCTGCCAAATTGTCCACTATCACACTTGTGTTTGCAACTCATGTGAGCGATGTGGCCACATTGGGCCTCTTGTTTAAATCGTGTGTGTGTGTGTGTGGGGGGGGGGGGGGTATTTTTCATGTCTTCACCTGTATGTCTTCATCTGTGTTGGTTTTGTGATATCATGCGTGTGTGTGCGTGCGGGGGGGGGGGGGGGGGGTTATTGTTCATGTCTTCACCTGTGTTGGTTTTAGTGATGCCCGCTATTTTTTTCAATCATGCGTATGAGGATGTGTGGGTGTGTGGTGGTGGTGGGGGGGGGGGGGGGGTTGTTCATGTCTTCATCTGTGTTGGTTTGTGATGCCCGCCTTTTTTTCAATCATGTGTGTGAGGGTGTGTGTGTATGTGGGGGGGGGGGGGGGGTTATTGTACATGTCTTCATCTGTGTTGGTTTTGTGATGCCCGCCTTTTTTTCAATCATGTGTATGAGGATGTGTGAGGGTGTGTGTGTGTGGGGGGGGGGGGGGTATTGTTCATGTCTTCATCTGTGTTGGTTTTGTGATGCCCGCCTTTTTTTCAATCATGTGAGGGTGTGTGTGTGGGGGGGGGGGGATATTGTTCATGTCTTCATCTGTGTTGGTTTTGTGATGCCCGCCTTTTTTTCAAACATGTGAGAGTGTGTGTGTGTGCTTGGGGGGGGGGGGGGGTTATTGTTCATGTCTTCATCTGTTTTGCTTTGGTGTTGCTCGCTGTTTTTTTTTTTTTCAATCATGTGTGTATATGTTCCAATGTGATTATTACGACTTTATCTTAAAGGAGACATTCTTTCTCTATGTATGACTAGATCAGAACAGAGGACTTATCAGTAATTTGTACATAATTTTAATATTTATATTGACTCCCAAAGGAAACGATACAAAAAAAATTCAATACAAAGCAATCTGTGGATTTGTATGATAAAATTGTTTTGTAAGTTTTTTGCGTTGTTCTCTCACCCAGAACGCCAATATTTACATGATTAACACAAGCTAGATAGAATATGATATTACAAAAAAAAATTATGAAATTTTTCATCTCTCGCTCCACAAAATGTCAAAATTAATCAAAGAACAGCGACGACAAGCAGTTGGAATGCTAGAAAGAGGTCGTTTTCGTTTTGACGTTGTGGCGTAATTACTATTGACCATTGACGCAAATCATTTTCCACGTTTAGCTAGCCGTCACAGGATTATTGGATCAACCATCGGTCTGTGAAACCACTGCCTAATGTAACGTCACATCTACGTACAATGTTTACTGGTCTTTTTCTGATATATGTTATGAAAGTCAACATATCCTTACAGAAAAGGGATGGGATTTGTGGTGTGTACCCTCCCCCCTCCTCGAAAAAAAAATCGCTCGCCATTTACATTCTCTATCATACATGTATAGCTTCTATAAAAACGATTTACCGTAGGGGGAGGACTTCACCCTGGACTGAGGGAGGAGGGGGCTAGGTGCCATTAAAACCCTTTTTTTCCATTTTGATATTTTTTACGCCCCCTCTGAACTCAAATCCTGTATCCGCCACTGCTTGTGGGAGTCAGTATATGTATACGAAGAAGACCTCCGGGAAAGTTGTGATGTTGAAATCGACGGTTATTCTCATCTATTCACCACATTTCTTTTTAATGAAAAAGGAGTAAATCTCAACAGACTCCTTGTAATGATCACACAGACATAAAAATACAAGGAACAATAGACATCGAGTAAGACTAAGGCACGGTCCATTTGATATCCGGGGGGGGGGACGCTTGGGTTTTTTAATTGTCTGAGCAAGATTATTTTTTTCGCCCCGGACCGGAGCAAAATTATTTTTTTCTGTCAAAGTTGGAGCAAGAAATTTTTTTCTAACATTAGTGATGTGCGATATATTAAGAAGTGTTTATGTTTTATCAATAGAAATTCTTCACTTTGACTAAAAACTCTAAAATATGACTTCATTTTTATGCACAAATTTAATTCACATCTAAAACAGAGAGATAAAAGAATTTTACAATATAATCCTCATTAAACAAAATTTATATAAGCTAGGTTAAGTAAGCCTGGGTCTGAGTAAGAGGTTCTTCCAGACAAATTTTCAAATTTAGATTTGTAAATTGGTGAAATTTCCGAATTTGCATATAAAGTTAGACTCTATTATGTTACATGCATCTATTAATAGTGAATACATTATATTGATAACATATTTAAGCCTTCAAGGAAGCCCCATTTTATTTAACATGCATTTCTTTTGGTATTTTCAAATAAGAACTTTATGTTTTGATAGAAAAGTATAGCGAGCGAAGCGAGCCAAAATTTTTGTAATATGAATTGAAAACTGCGGCGAGCGAAGCGAGCTGGAAAATTTTCAGTATTTTAAAGCGAAATTTTATGGTACCGTAATTCTTCAAAGAAGCTGATAATATAAGGGCCGTTTTAGCCCTAAATCTCGTGCCGTATTTCTTCAACATGACGGTACATATGAGACAAAAGATAATCATTATTGAAATATAATGTATCTGAAGACTTTTTGTATGTTTTACTTTTCGATGAAATACTCCCAAGATTCTAAAATGAAGGTCCAAAGAGGTAGGGGTGCTCGGGTAATAAAACTGATAATTTCGACCATAAACGTAGAAATTTTAGAATTTTTTGCCTGAAAGGGATAAATATTAACTTAACGTTGTATATCAGAAATACATTTCGAAAGTTGTATTTCCTCTAATCGGTAAATAATGAAATCCGGAACTCAAATTACTGTCACATTTTGGCTATAATAGAAGCTTTTTAGCGCGAAATACACATTAGCGGAGAAATCCACATCGCTCGTGCTTATTTCTTTCCTAATTGTTATACATTTCCTTCGATCATATTAAGTACACATTTTTTGATGGATTAAGGAGGAAAAATAGTCAGATTTTCCATATTTAATGATCTTAAACAAATGCACCCCCTTCCTTTTTTGGTTTTTCGTCTCTGGGGTAGTGTTCCCCCCGGAGATACAGAACCCCACTTTTCCAGATAATTTGTATCATGGATATACACCACCAGTTTAAGTGGCGTTCTGTATCTCCGGGGGGAACAATGTTCAAAAAAACTTTTCCGTTTTCTATTGATTTCTATGGGAAAAAGACAAGTTCTGACCCAAATTTTAGCAATATTATGCACAGTAGATTTAAAATAATTTCAGAGTTTGATGGGATACTGTATTTTTATTAATTTAACAAACGATTTTTCTTAAAATTTCCATTTTCAAAATTCCTCATTTTAGGGCAGATTTTACGTCTTATCTTATCAGCTCCTTCAGATTACTTGTAAGAGCAAGATTATTTTTTTCTGTCACACCATAAGCAAATTTATTTTATTCATCAAAATTCAGAGCAAAATTATTTTTTTCGAAAAAAACCCAAGCCCCCCCCCCCCCCCCCCGAATATCAAATGGACCGAGCCTAACGAGTAGAGAATGTGATAACTGTAAAATATATATACGTGTGTATAAGGACGGTCGCAGGTGGCTCCAGTAACTTTACAAAGTGGGGCTAAAATGTTTCGCAAATTGATACATTATGCATCAAGGGGTTTGAATGTATTCTGTACGGATGCAATTTTTTTTATTATGTCGTGGCCACGAGATAATAAGTCGTGGCCACGACTTATTATCTCGTGGCCACGACTTATTAACTCGTGGCCTCGACTTATTATCTCGTGGCCACGAGATAATTATCTCGTGGCCACGACTTATTAACTCGTGGCCACGACTTATTATCTCGTGGCCACGACTTATTAATTCGTGGCCACGAGATAATTATCTCGTGGCCACGACTTAGTAACTCGTGGCCACGACTTAATATCTCGTGTCCACGACTTATTATTTCGTGGCCACGACTTATTTTTTCGTGGCCACGACATAATTCTTTGTTTCTATTGGTTGATTATCTCGTGCGCACGACTTACTAAGTCGTGGCCACGAAATAATTAACCAATAGAAATCTGTACATGAAGTTTATATTTAAGACTGATTTTTAGATATTTATACATGTACTATCCTTTTGTGGTCTTATTGTTTCTCTTGGCTCTACTGAACAAATATTCAGAGCGCCATTGTTATACTTTGTTACGTGTGCTAGTACAAAATTTTAAACTTGATCTTACATTTTTACCT
This sequence comes from Pinctada imbricata, assembly GCA_033119305.1. Classification (NCBI taxonomy): domain Eukaryota; kingdom Metazoa; phylum Mollusca; class Bivalvia; order Pterioida; family Pteriidae; genus Pinctada; species Pinctada imbricata. The sequence continues at coordinate 83,468,299 of VSWD01000010.1, forward strand.
TAAGATCTTGACGTTTGACCAACTTCGCATATGATTTTTTTCTCTTTTTCTTCATATTATCCAACATTTTGATTATAACATTTCACACAAAAGGAGAGGGGGTCAGGCACTCTCCTCCCAGCGCCTTCTTTTTATACAGATATCTTCAAGGGCGTAAGAGCAGGTTGGTAATATGGCATGACTATAGTAATATAGCATGAATTTTAAAAGGTGATCTTTCGTCAACAGAACAAATGACCATACATCCGATTCTATTTTTTGTTTGTGTGGTGGTTTTCTTTAGGGGGAAGGGGGAGGCGGCTAGTCAAATTAAATGTATACCCTCCTACTATGCAAACAAGATAACAAAATTACATACAAATATATCATTACGACACACAATAATTTGTGACCAGTGGCGGATCTAGGATTTCAGATAGGGGAGGGGCGAGGGCAAAGTCCAGTTTCAAGGATTTTTTTTACGGAAAACTGACGAGTAAAAATAGAAATAAATCTAATTCCTTCCGCTCGGTTCCAGCCAACAATTTTTTTTCAAATACATGTACTGACAAGAAAATTCATAATTATTTAGATTTTAATAGCAATTAAATTAAGAACGTTTGAAAAAATATTGACCACCAAAGGGGAGGATAGGGATCGACCCACACGACCGCACTTGATTCGTTATTGATCCATTCAAGCAAAGCAAAGAAAAAATAATTCATGAGCTGAAGATGAGCATGATATAAAATACGGTGATAGGGCGGCCCCACTGTCCTCCTCTAAATCTGAGTTACTGTTCGCAACCAACACTTATTCAAAACATTGAACTGTAAGACTACACCAATTTATCAACGTTTTAAGAAAAATATGAATAAATAAAACGTAAGTAAACGTAAAATAAAACTCACATATCAAATTTAAAATATGCTGAGTAAATCTGTCGAAACCCCATTGCGGGAGGTTAGTTTCGCCCCCTGGATCTTGACAGAATTATTCGATCGAACGGACGCGGCTATCAATACTAGTAACTCTTCTGCATTATTTACAGAAAATGGTGTGTATATCCGGAATTTGTGAGCACAACACACTGTTAATCTGATGTATATATAGATCTCTGGAAGCCTTTCAAATAAACTCAAACTTCATCTGAATTCAGTCATAAAAACAAATATATGTAGTGATTTTTTGTCACAAACTCGGTTTGCAAAATAATGTTTCATATGAAGTGGAGCTTCTGTCATGACGAAATCCCTAAAAAGTTAGTTTAACTCTATTTGATTGTTGAATAAATATACAAAAGCCAGGACAGCAAACACGAAAAAGCCAGGACATTCAACTTTTCTTTAACTTTTGGTCTTTCCGCTTTGTATTGCCGTTTCATTTCTCGAGAAAAATATGGACGAGAACATCGAATTTAATCAAAAGAGTCGAAATCTCTCAATTTAATGAAAAGTAGATCGACATTCAGTCTTATAATGTATTTACAATGTGTAATGAAGAGCACGTATCTCACGATTATCTACAGGTCTGTTTGTTAAAAAAAATATGAAAATTTGTCTATTTTGCTAGTTACGACAATGACTCTGGGAATATTTGTCCAGTGATCTAATATGACTTTAACAAAAAAAAAAAAAAAAAAAAAAAAAAAAAAAAACCAATAAAACGCATGTATAAATTTCTAAAAATAAACTAAGTCACTTTCTTAAATATTTAAATATTCACTAATTTCATTGGTTAATTATTTCGTGGCCACGACTTAGTAAGTCGTGCGCACGAGATAATCAACCAATATAAACGCAGAATTATGTCGTGGCCACGAGATAGTAACTCGTGGACACGAGATAATTAACTCGTGGCGACGAGTTAATAAATCGTGGCCACGAGATACTAAGTCGTGGCCAATAGTTACTAAGTCGTGGCCACGAGATAATTATGTCGTGGCCGCGAGTTAGTAAGTCGTGGCCACGAGTTAATAAGTCGTGGTCACGAGATAATAAGTCGTGGCCACGAGTTACTAAGTCGTGGCCACGAGATAATAAGTCGTGGCCACGACTTACTAACTCGTGGCCACGACATAATTATCTCGTGGCCACGAGTTAGTAAGTCGTGGCCACGAGATAATAAGTCGTGGCCACGAAATGTTAAGTCGTGGCCACGATTTATTATCTCGTGGCCACGAGATAATAAAAAAATCGCACATGTCCCCTCTATGCTTCCGTAAGATCGATCCTCAAGAAAAACTTATTTTAAATTGATTTTTTCAAACAAAAAGACGACTAGACTAGCGGACATCATATAACTTCCAGCGAATTTTAACGTCATGCAGATTTTTTTTTTCATAATATGGCATTGGTAACTTTGTTTTCTCTAAAATTCCATCAAGACGAACATTGCCCAAACGTAAAAGCATCTACCGTCTATTTTCCAACAAATGCCTGTCGTGGTCTAATTTGTTGTTCACACCTTGTACGGGGGGTCAAATATTACGCACTCTATAGGCTTGCCTGTATATGACACGCCTACGATCACTTTGATTTGAATATACAACGTCTATATATGAACTGACACTTATACCCGGATAACTAAGGCCATCACTCAATGATAGGTAAAAGTCATACTTGGTTAATTCAGAATACGCTGTAAAGTCGTTTTAGAAGAACAACCCCAAACCCCCCAAGAAGAAAAAAAAATAGATAAATAAAAAAAATATAAAAATAAATAAATCAATAAAACGTATTTGGTACCGATTTGTTTTTATCTATCATTCAAGTAAACAAGATTGGGGAGTTTCATCCCTCACTGCCTTCAGATAGCCTCTAACAATCGCTTGGGTGCACATGACGTCACACAAAGGGGCAGATAATTCAATCGCGCCGCTTCAATGATTAGACTTTTCAGGTCGATTTACAGGAAAACGGACGATCGGAAAAATATAATTCTTTTGAATTTTTTCTCTAGTATGAATAAGTAGAATATAATAAAGGTATTTTAGCATTTAAAAACCTTTAGAGGTGACCTCCATAGTGGGGGAGAGTACGGAAGGATGTTTTCCCCTCTTGTTGGTGGAGGTTCGGGTTCCTCTCCCGAGGAACTTTTGACAAAATGAAGCAAATTGGTGGTCTCTGAGGCGTTTTGAACAGTGGCGGATTCAGGGGGGTGCGGAGGGGGCGCCCGCCCCCCCCGGCACTGACCCAAATTTTTCCAAAAACAGGTATATTTTGGCCCATTTTCAGTCAAAATCGGCAAAATTCGCCCCTTGACCCCCCGGCAAAGGGGGCGCTGGATCCGCCACTGTTTTGGGTCTGATTTTAGGAAGGAAAGGGCGCATGATTCAGCCGGGCGCGTAGCCAGAGTACTTTTCAGTGGAAAAACTTTCAGTCAGGGCGTAATGAGACTGCTTTGAGGTCCCTAATGGGTCCAGGGAGAAGCCCTTGTGAGGATTGAAGGGGCGGAGTCCCAGAATCTAATGGATTTTACATATTTACAGGGCAGTTTTCTTCGTTAAAATTACCCTTTACACACTTTCTTTATTATTTTTTGCAATTCGTCTTGGAAGCATACGCCTGGCTACGCGCCTGTCAGTGTCAGCAAACGATGGACCATATCTAAGATGAAGAAAATTTCCGATATGGACATCAAATGCTGCGGCTTTTTCTGTCTACATACAGATATTTGACAGCATCGATCTTTCGCACTGTGATAGCGATCATTGTGTGAGTATATTCGAATGTGTAAACCTGAGAAAATTTCTCAGAAAATTGGAAAATTGTATCCAAATCGATGATTTATGGTGTGTCTTTGGGTTATTTCTGAAGAGTAATTTCTCTAAAAATATCATGTCATAATCGCGCTCCATTCTTTGGCACTGCCGAGAGAGTCTACATTACACTATCGAAGGTTGAGTGATGTTTAAAGACTTTTATGTGCATGAAAAACGATTTATAAAAAATTACTACTTTTACTTTAAAAAGTTTAAAATTTTTGGATATGCACCTAAATTGCTTTTACTATTGCGTAAGGAATTTGAAAACATTTTTCTATGTCTTTTAGAACTCACTTTAATGAATTTCAGGTGAGCTGAAAAAAAAACAAAGAAAATAAAAACCTCCCAAAACCTTTTAGGTAATTATCAATTCTTCATCTTTGAGCTATTGATTCGTATTGGGTGAACTAAAACACTTGAAAACTCATGGCACCACTCGTTCGAACAATCTGCTTCGTCATACGTGTACTTGCATGTGACAAATTGTCAGTATAATTTTGTATTACACAGTTACAGTCACGCTTCAAAGCATTCAAGCGTTCCATTGTTAATATTGTTATTGTAAGGTGTACACGGTTATGTGAGTATGATTTCTTTTTTACTTATAATAAAATATATCCGACACATGAGTTTGATCTGACCGATGGAAAACCCTTATCGAATAGATCTCGTCGCATCGGGGTAGGGTGGGGAAAGGGGGGAAGCATGCGCGGATCTAGGTTAGGAGACGGGGGTCCAGACCCCCTTGGGATTTTGCAAGAGGGGGTCCAAAGTTTGCATATCTTTAAGAAAAAATGGGGTATTTACAATCTCATTCGCAAAAGTTTGGCTGGCTACGCTCGCCTGTCACTGATAATGATTTATATCGTTTGAAATATTTATTCAAAGTTCTTATCATTGGGACGTAACGATAATAGCTATGAAATTCCCCCCACTTCCAAATGTTAAGAATTTTGCTATATTTTTATTTAGAGGCATTTCAAATAAAGTAAAGAATTTTAAACAGACACATCTCCAGTAAAGTAAAGAAATTACAAAGCGTCCTGTACTGGGGCTTCGCCTCTTGGACCACCCACTTTAAGACATGAAAGTGGAAAATGTAATCAAGTAACTTTGAAATATGTCTTCAGTAGTAGCTTTCTTTCTTCGAGATTTTTGGATAAGAACGTTAGGAAAAGGAAATTTTCTGTAATTCTTGATTGAAAATTTCCCTCTTCAAAAAAGGAATCGCAGTGGCGGATCTAGGATTTCAGAAAAGGGGGGGCCCAAGGTTTCAGCTTGAAGGAAATTGTACGCGGAAAAACTAACAAGCAAAAAAAAAAAAAAAAAAAAGGGCGAGACGAATGGTCATGGTCTAATTAAGAAGTGGGGAGCGGAGTTGATTCATTTACTTAAGGTAGACTGGCGAGCGTAGCGAGCCGGAAATTTTTTTCAGATATGAAGTTTTCATTTGTTTTCAAATTTAGTCATCCAGACATGTATACATGGTATATACAACTTAATTTTTGGAATAGATGGTTACATTTTGTCATGAGAATACATTCTTTCTCAATTTCCATGCTCCATTTTTGTTTGACCAATTGGGGAAGGTTGGGAAGATTACATTACAACCCCACTATCCACCGGTCTAAACTGGTTAGATCGGCCCATGAAATGAAGCATTTGGTAATTATTCTAGTGTTAATTTGATTTTGAATTTTGTATATGTTTATGACATATGAATCCGTTAAAACACGATGACAAAGAAAGTTGAAGACAAAGTGAAGACGAAAAAGTAGACAACTAATGAAAAATTAAGTGCAGCGAGCGAAGCGAGCCGAAATTTTTCCAAAAAGTAAAGAGAATAAGCATAAAAAGAGTACTCCGAATCAATAACTTTAGGTGAAAAAAGGGGGGGGGGGGGCCCGGGCCCCCTGGCCCCCCCTCTAAATCCGCCACTGAATCGTCACTGTTTTTGTCCACATTATTTTAGACTCGCTTCGCTCGCCGATGAAAAGAATAAAATCTTATTCACTATCTGAAAAAAATTAGTCGGGTGAGGGGGGAGTCGAGGTCATCGGGGCATAGTGACACCCTTTTTTATTTAAGTATGCTCAAAAGTTTCATGACCGTAGTTTGGACCCCTCTGAGGTAAAATGCTACATCCGTGCCTGGTATGGGGTTCCGAGCCATTAGCCTTACAACTTGTCAAAAACCCCTTGAATCGATAATTACATGTATGGCTTTCATATTTCTTTCACATGTCTATTCTTCTTGAAATGATGTTGCTATAACAAAATTTTGGACGTTGTGACCTTGACATTCTTTTGTAAAACTTAACCTAAATCATTCAGTCTTGGACATACCTTACGGGGGTATTTTTTGTAATGCAATGTTGTTGTTATTTTTGTGATAGACATGTAGGACGAGATCACAAGAGGAGGCTCTGATCTGAAATTTACATGTGAAATATCACAATTACATCCCTGAGAGTCCATTAGATTCAAGGTCAAACGGCAAGTTCAAGGTCGATAGCACAAGGCTGGGGTATCATCGCTTGGTCACAAACCCTTTCCTCAATACAACAAACTCTTTCCTCTATATGTCCATATATAAAAAATATATAAGGGGACGACCATCATTTGATCTTGAGGGGGGGGGGGGGGGGCTGGCAAAATTTTCGGGTCAGATTATTTATTTTCAAAGCAGGGCCGGCCGGATTATTTATTTTTGAGTAACTCAAGGTCAGAATATTTATTTTCAACCTCTATAGCTCTAACAATCAAAGAAAAAAATAGAATATATGTACACCCCCCCCCCATGGCTTATATGTCAACTAAATATGCCATCAATTATTTACAATGTGCAAAACTTTCTTGGCACTTCAATAAGTCCGGTCTATATACATATTATATATGTACATGAGTTTTTACAGCACATTGGGAGAGGGGTATGTCAAGAAAGTTTTTGCCATGGTGGAGTACAAAAGTAGGTAGTTGGTGTGTAATGTACCATATATATGGCATTCATATAAGACTTGAAGCTTATCATATTTGTTAAAATAGATATGCAGTTTTTTTTTACTTTGCATTTGTAATACTGTGCAAATGTCGAAGGGCGAGCGGAGCGAGCCTGATTTTTTTTTTAGCGTAAGGTGAGTGAAGTGAGCCTAGAAATTTTGGTCTTGTTGCTAGCGAAGCAAACTGGAAATTGTTTCAGTGAATGGCGAGCGAAGCGAGCTACAAAAATTTGGATTTTGAACTTGTATGTGGGCCAGAATATTTATTTCTGCAACAAAGAGGGTCAGATTATCTAATTTTTTTTTTTTACATTTTCTGGGTCAGAATATTTATGTCCAAAAACTGCCAGGCACCCCCTCAGGATTAAATGGTCGTCCCCTAAAAGATATGAAATTATATATACCATAAATGCACTTGCTGTGTGTTGCATACATGTACCTGTAACAAAAACACAAATTAAGACTTATTCTCTATTTAAAATTCCTTAAAATTCTAATTTTGGACAATTGTTATGGAACTTTGAAGGCTAAAAGAAGAAAGCATGTTCTTTCACATTTATTACGGATTTTTATATTATATGCGATATGATTTAGAAATAAAAGGAAAAGGGCTTACAAAAAGTTGTTTATGTTGTATAAAGGCAAAGTATAGGCTAAACATTGGCTTGTAGATGGAAACTTTCTATTCCTCTCATCTGTTTCCTAGTCGTGTTTGTAGCGTAGTGGTTAGCGCGGTGGACTGCGTATCCATAGGTCGTGGGTTCGTATCTCACCGTCGCCGATCATTGCAAACCATCGCAAACCATTGTAACCTTGGGCAAGTTACTTTACACTACGTTGCACTCTCTCCACCCAGGAGTAAACCGGGTACCTGGCACATGAGACGAGCTTGTAATGTAAATGAAAAGCATTGGCGCCTGTAAACGGCTCTGCTTGTATACTCCCAAGGGAGTTGAGAATGCACTAGATTGTACAGGTCTCGCCAGGGAGGTGATTGTAGAAGTCGCGCGAGGCTCAGGTGAACGAGACTATAAACCTCTACCTTTACCTTTGTATCCAGAGGAAGAATCTCTTTTTTGAGTTGGCAAAGCCAAGTATTCATTGGAATCGATTGCCCCAGTACGAACCGTGCAACGCTGAAAAATCTGTAGTCTTACCTAGTAAGAAATAGTACCACTATTATTTGGACAAAAACATTTTAAACGACACCATGAGTGCAAGTTGTAAATGATGATTTCAATGCAATTATTGGAGTGATAAAATGGTCTATAGAGCTATTTGTAATGAAGATTCGGAGTATAGTTCTCGTATCGCGTAGGAATTCAACTTTCAGGAAGTCCAAAGTAGCACTGCACTAAGCCGGCCATGCGTTTTTTTCCGGGGGAATTACCAGAGTTTAGACCTAATGATAGTTATTATAACCGTGTCGATTTATATTTCATTGATGAAAAGATAGATTTAAAATGGTCTGTTGATGTCAATATAAATCGCTATGGTTCTTGCGTCTTAAGACTCGGAAGGCCATACGGTGAACGGCGAACTGGATTTGTAGTAAGTTCTTGAAAATAACTGATAGAATATTTGAATATTTTCTTATCTGTTGTATAAAGGATTATGAAAAACGACAAATCGAAAGACTATATTGTCTTTTTACTGTATGTCGTTATCTGTTTTTATCGAAGTTCGATTTTTGGGAAGGAGTGGGAGGGGGGGGGGGGGGGCGTGTTGTGTTTGATTGGGTGAATGAACGATGTATAGATTACAGTTCGGGTGATAAGAAGAGCATTGTCCTCGAGGAATATAATTTATCAAGGCTGAATAAATCTTCACCTAATGACTGCAATAAATGTATATATGTCCATGTACTTGTAGTACATGTATTCCAACACATTCACTTCATCACATGTGTTATTACCGTGGACTTGGATATTCATGGAAACACTGGGAAAATATATTCTTTTATCCCATATTTACAGGACTGTACTCGTATAAAAAGCAAAATGGCAAATCGATCATCCACGTTGACTATGACGTTTAGTCTTTATAAAGCATAGGAAAAGCACTATTTTTGACGTTTTTTGCACATACCGGTAAGGAGAAAAATAATCGACACACTGCGTCGCTTCAACCTTGATCAAAAGATGGCAGAAAAGTAAAGGAAACTTATCGAACGTCAATCACTTGGGTGTGATCATTGATAACGTCCCATGGAAATCATTTAATTAATTATTTCCATTGTTATTATTAAGAAACGACGATTCTGTTTGGCCGAGAAATTTTGTTGATACCTGTATCAACACAAAACGGAAGTACGCGCTTAGCAACGTCATAAGCAACGTCGTGAGCAACACGGTTTCAAAGCCGCAAATAAACGTTTGAAAGCAACAAAATGAAATGATAAGTAATCAATGTAATATATTTTTTTGGTTGATCGAGGTATCAACACCAAAAATTGAGGAAAAACTTGTGCATCTTGCGCTACACGCACAATGCAGTTTTCCCTCAATTTTTGGTGTTGATACCTCGATCAACCAGAAAAATATAACAATGATTCATTAAGGGATTTGCTTTTGTTCATGTCTCGGCAAGTCTCTTCATTGTACAAGCAAATTCTGGACATTCGGAGTGCACTTTCCTTGTCAATGCTCACACCTGATGATAGATTCTATAAGTCTTAACCCTATGGGGTAAGATTTCATTTTCACGTGCCTTTTAACTGTAATGTCAATTCAGACAATTGTGATGTCATTCATGAATGCTGCTTTGGCTGATCAAAATATGAAAATGAATACCGGTACATAAAATTTTGTTTTAAGCGCTTTTAGACAATGTGAGAAAAATAAGCATGTACTTATACATGTAAGACACGCTTTAAAAGTTATGACTTAGATTTATGCTGGCAGGGGACTAATATCGCTTAGAGATTAAGAAAAAAAAAACTTTTTATGCACCCCAGAATCAAAGAATCGGGGGTATATAGTTTTTGGCCTGTCCGTCTGTTTGTCCAAAAACTTTGAATGGTAAATTATATGGCTTTTATATTTCACATGTGTATTCCTTGTCACAAGATTTTCCATAGCTACCAACATTTTAAAGACCAGTGACCCTGACCTTGACCTTTCACATACTTAACAGAAAAATGGTGTTTATACTCCGCCGGGAGCTTTCGTATTTCACAAACAAAGGCTTTATTCAATATTAGACTTTGCCAACTCGCAGGACTTTCAGTCCTTTGATTTAAATTTCTTGGTCAATTATCAAAGGGCAAGGCCATTTTTGCCTAAAAATAGCTTCTCTGAAGAAAATATTGTTTTTTAAACATTTTCATTAACTTGATAGCTTTTAGTGTTATGTTAAGATTAATATCATAGTTAATCTTTTTTTTAAACAAAGGATGAAGACCTGACATCCTGACAGATCTGTGTACCTTCTAGAAGGATGGACGTTACTGTTAGACTAATCTTAGTCTGGATATTCATAGGTCAAGGGCAGATACCAGAAGTAGATGGTAGGTATGGAATGGAAGATAGAACTTTAAGTAAACTAATTAAAAAAAGGGAAATAGAAACATTCAGTTGTATACAATTTACCACAGGTGCCTGCAGATATGATCCCCCCTCTTTCTTTCTCAGATTCTTTTCCCTTTTCTTTATTCCACTGCCATTTTAGCCATGATTCTGAGAAAGAAAGAGGGGGTTGGGGATTGGAAACGATAATATATGCAGGCACCTGTGCAATTTAGAAATAATTCAGACCATAGAAAATATCCCCGTGCAACTCTTTTGCGGAGGGGATATAGTATCGCTGCCGTGCGTCCTTGTGTTTGTGTGTTTGTTTGTTAGGGTGAGGGTGTGAGAGGGTGTGTGTGTGTGTGACCGGATTCTTGTGAACAACATAAAAGTCGAAGCAATCATCATAAAAACATCAAACATGTTACGAATATTTCCAATGTGAAGAGGATGAACCCTATTCATTTTCAAGGTCATGGTTCAAAGATCAAGTCACTGTGGACTTAGGCTTAAGCATAGAAGACAAAGCAATTATCATAGACACATCAAACCTGTCATAAATGTGCTAAATGGGGAGAGGAAGAACCCTATTGGTTTTCAAGGTCAAGGGTCAGGGTAACTGTGGACTTGTGTTTAACATAATTATGAACAGCATAGAAGACAAAGCAATAATCATAGACACATTAAACCTTCCACAAATTTCTTTCATGGGGAGAGGAAGAACCGTATTGATTTTCAAGGTCTTGTGTCAAAGTCACTATGAACTTAGGCTTAAAATCCATGTGAACATAATAGAAGACTAAATAATCATCATAGATACATCAAACCTTCCACAAATGTACTTCATGGGGAGAAAAAGGACCCTATTGATTTTCAAGGTCAAGATTCAAGGTTACTGTGGACTTAGGCTTAAAATCCTTCTGAACAGCATAGAAGACAAAGCAATAATCACAGATACATCAAACCTTCCACAAATGTACTTAACTACGGACTTAGGCTTAAAATCCTTGTGAACAGCATTGAAGACAAAACAACCATCATAGAAACACCAAATATCACACAAATCTTCCTAATGAAGAGAGGATGAACCCTATTGATTTTCAAAGTAAAGGGTGATAGTTTAAGGTCACTATGGACTTTGTTCCTTAAGTGCTCCACAGCCAATTGTGCCTCATATGAAATTCATGTGAAATTTACATGAACTTTACATGAAAGTTCACATGAAATTTATGTGAAATGAGCACGAACATGAAATTTACATGAAATTTTTCACATGAAATTCATGTGAAGATTTTTACATGGATGGTATGTGAATTCAGTTTCCTGAAACATTAGAAACATTCATGTGAAATTCATATGACGGAAATTTATGTGAAATTCATGTGAAATATTTTTCACATAAATCTTATGTGAAATTTGCATGAATTTTACATGAACTTTCATGTGAAATTTACATGATGCTCATTTCATATGAATTTCATGTGAGGCACAATTGGCTGTGTCAGTCGTATTGCTTAACTCACATGTTATGACACCAGGAGGAGTAGCAGAGGTCACTATGGACATGATTTTTACCCCATTTGCCGATGAAATAGAACATGCAGTTGCGAGGGGATGCTACGCTTGCGTTGCCTTTATTTAAAAAAAATGTTTTGTTTTACGCCCACATTCGTCCCTGTCATTTTCTTTTAGGTAGGTAGCTCCTCCTCCCATCAGGTATGAAAAAAGCAAATAAACATTAATTATCATTTATAATTTAGAAACTTCCGATAGAATATTAAAAAAAAATATTTAAAGCTGTTTATATAGCATTAATGTTATAGCTGGAGTACGGACTGTCTTTTCACTTAAGCCATGTAACCATGAAAGTTTCATGCAACCTTAAATAAAAACCATACACGAAAAAAGAAATATTTTTATTTAGTAAATGATAAAAACATCGATTTCCTACATGCATGGAGTGGGGTTTCCTTGACTTCAGTTGAACATGTTAAATTTAAATAAGTACGCACTATCTTTCACTCTAAGCATGTAACTATGAAAAAAAAAATAAAGCCATTAAAAAGAATCACATAAGCGAGATTCGCACCCGCGGCCTCGGGCACTAGAATCGAGCACGTTCACCACTGTGCCTAGACTCCTTTGACAATATGAACCTTGACCAAAGGAAACTGCAGAACAAAATGACCAAAAACATCGAATTTCTACATAGAATGGGTTCCACTTGAATTCGGTTGAACATGTTGCATGAATTTCGTGCAGATTGCGTTCAAGTATGGTGCTTAAGCGATGCAACAGAAGCTGTAAAATAAACTTAAGGTATCCGATGTATAATAGGGCATTTTTCCATGCCTGGTAAGGTACTATAAACTTAATATTTTCTGAAAGGTTATAATGCCCACTGCTCAGAAATAATAATTATGAGCCAGAAAAACAAAGGGGAATAACTGATGAAGCATTTAAATTGTCTATTTTCTCTATATAACATATGCAAAATAACAAAGTTGTTTCCCCTTTGAATTGTATGACCTGGGAGTCTTATATCTGAACTCAAGGCATCATTACCTTTCAGAAAATATATAGTTTATAGTACCTCACCAGGCATAAAATTTGCCATACTTTACAATGGAGATGATTAAAACGCTATGTAAAATGACTCAATTGTACAACAGATACCTTAAGTGAAGCTAAGTCCGCCATTACTGACCATAGGGAAGAGACAACAGAGACTCGGCACATGACCGGAAATGTTACATAACGATATCAATAATACATTATACGTAGCTGAAAACAAATATACAGGAAGATATTATCCATGAGTATTATTCCCGAGAATAGTCAAAAATGAATATATATTTCATGAACGTTTATCCACTACAGAAAAAAAATGGAGGTGTGGGGGGGGGGGGATTTCCAAGTGAGCTGAAAAGTTGAAACCCTGCCACTGGTAAATCCTTTCCTATTTACCTGGAATCAGCGCATTGCTAATGTATTTAAAATATTTCATATAAAATTAACATGATGTTTTAAAACACATTCAATATTTTTTCAGGGTCCTCTCCTGTTGGCCGAGATCCAATTCAACGGATCATGACTTATTTTAAAGAAGATTTTAGAGCGGAGCAAGTTTTCTGGATCAACCATCAGTTTCCGTTCGTAGATTTTTCCCTTCTTACGTCAGTGACTTACTACACTCACCCCGGTCAAAGTCAGTCGTTCTCAGGTCATATTTTACTCTTTGAGGAAGTGACTGATGGATACAGACTTATATTCAAACAGGCCATTAATTATGACTCTACGGCAGGAGAACACACAGTAGGTGAATATGGGATTTTTTATGCCCTGGTCATTTGAACAAGGGGACATAGAGCGATTGTTTTGTCAGTCTGTCCGTCCGTCATTCCGTCCCACTTTCAATTAAAGGATATTATAATTTCAAGTATAAATGATAGGTCTTTCATGATTTCAATTTGCATATGCATTTTTAGAAGACGCATCTTTTGATACCAAAGTTTTTACCTTTTGATCTTGTCCTTGATCTTTAATCTACTTATTTTTATTTTCAAATTTTTAAAGGGTAATACTAAAAAACCCCAATTCATATGAAATCTATTTCTCCCTAAAACTACTTCAAATTTTGTACATATGAAATGTTATATATACATGTATTACGCAGGGTTGCCATCAGTCTTGAAAAGTCAGGGAAATTGCCTTTTTAGTGTCCTAACGGCATCGCCGAAGGGGACTCTTAGTTTCCTCTCGGTGTGTCCGTCTGTCCATCCGTCTGTCTGAACAATCCGTCCTTCCGTCCGTCTGTCCAATTTTCAGTTTTCCGGACTTTTTCTGTAAAACATGCACATATTCAAGTGAAATTTGATACACAGCTTGGTCTTGGATAGGTACAGAGCAAGTTCGACTTTCGTCACACTTGACCTATTTTTCGAGGAGTTATGCCCCTTGATGACTTGCAAAATTCAGTTTTGTCAGTTTTCCGGATTTTTTTTTTTGCAAAAAATAGAGATATTCAAGTGAAATTTGATACACAGCTTAGTCTTGGATAGTTAAATGGCAAGTTTGACTTTAATCACGCTTAACCTATTTTTCGAGGAGTTATGCCCCTTGATGACTTGCAAAATTCATTTTTCGCCAGTTTACACATAGAGACATTCCGGTGAAAGATACACAGCTTAGTCTTGGATAGTTACACTACAAAGCAAGTTTGACTTTTGTCACGCTTGACCTATTTTCAGAAGAGTTATGCCCCTTTGAACACTTGCAGAATTCCGTTCTTGTCAAATTTCCGGACTTTTTTTCTGCAACAAATAGAGTTTCATGTGAAATTAGATACACAGCTTTTCGGAGGAGTTATGCCCCTTGATGACTTGCAAAAAAAAAAAAACGGTTTCGGGATATCTTCCTGTAACAAATAGAGATATTCATCTGAAATTCAATACACAGCTTAGTCTTGGATAGGTACAGAGCAAGGTCGACTTTTGTCATGCTTGACCTATTTTTCGAGAAGTTATGCCCCATGATGACTTGCAAAATTCAGGGTTTTTTTTTCAGTTTTCCGGACTTTTTTTCTGCAACAAATAGCAGCTTGATACACAGTTTTTTTTCCTCTCCAACATTTTAGCTCACCTCGACGAAGTTGAGTGAGCTTATGCTATAACCCCGCGCGTCCGCGTCCGCGTCCGGTTAAGAAGTTTGGGGTAGCTCAGTATTTGGCAAAGTACTGATGCTACAGTAACCAAACTTGCACAAGTGATTTATCTTGGATGCCGAGATGGACCCATGCATCGATGCAGCATCTGACCTACTTTTCCCACTTGAGTGATTTTGCCTTTAAAAGCCAATATTGAGCAAAGTATAAGTGCTACATGTACCAAACTTGCATATTTGATGTATCTTTGATCAAACTTTCATAAAATGACCTTGACCTACTTTTTCCGCTTGAGTGATTTTGCCTTTAAAACCCAATATTGAGCAAAGTTTAAGTGCCACATGTACCAAACTTGCATATTAGATGTATCTTTAATCAAACTTTCATAAAATGACCTTGATCTACTTTTTCCACTTGAGTGATTTTGCCTTTGAAAGGCAATATACATGTACTTAGAAATATGTTTGAATTGAATTTTGCTTCCACGAGGTGAGCTTCGTAATATGTGATTACCTATGTTTGTTGTTAGGGAACTCGTTCGTACCAGTTCAATATTTTTATACGCCACGCACATAACGTTTATTTTCCCTAGAATTTGTACGCATTCGGGAAAATTTCATATGTTTGATAATTATAGATATTGAATGCTACGCGGTTTTACACTATTTGTGATACGACAACTAGCATTTCATCATCCAATAAAATGGCAAAAATAATGATAAAGGTCCCATAAGAATATACTCTCATGTTGATTTGTTAAAATAAAGCTGAACGGTAAAACGGATATTTATCCGATACTGTGTCAGTTTTTGTAAAACGTCTGTTTGGTAACCCTATTCTAATGCTTTGGTCAGTAATAAGATAGTAAACTAGGGGTGTAACGATTCATCGCGTGCATCGCGATAAAATTCGATTCGGTGAATTGCGGTACATCCGTATTTTGCGGTTCGATTCGGTTCAGAATTATTTTTAACTTTCACACTTAAAACGCTCTATAATTGGTCGAACGTTGTTTCATTGGCCAATCAAATCGATCGTTTCAAATGTTACTTGGGTAGACGGAATTCTAGCATTCGGAACACCCTCAACCTTTTCTTTTTAAGAAGGTACGATTAAAGGGCGAGGGATCCGAATGGGAATTCTAGGTAACGTATAATTCGGATCCCCTCGCCCTTTATTTGTAACGGCATAAAAGGAAGGAAAAGGTCGAGGCTGATCCGAATGGGTAACGTATCTGTCGGTAATGTATCTGTTTTTAGCTGTATTTTCCGGGTTATTTTGCATGTTTCCTCATTCTTAATAGCGAAGGGAAGCGAGCAAGCTGTAATGGTAACACATATACATGTATACGAAACAAGTGGGAAAATTAACGTAAATAAGGAAGAAAAGATACATACTGACCAATTTATTTATCTTCAGCCAAGAATTGGCAGGATGGGCGCCGCCATTTTAGTCAGTTTTTGTACGAAAATATTTCTAGATGAATCTCTATTTTTGTAGCTATATTTTGTAGATTTGGTTTTTAGCTCACCTGAGCCAAAGGCTCAAGTGAGCTATTGTCATAACAATCCGTCTGTCGTCCGTCGTCGTCCGTCGTCGTCCGTCGTCGTAAACTTTTCACATTTTTAACTTCCTTCTCCAGAACCATTGAAGGGATTTGGATGAAACTTGGTAGGCATGAAGTAATAATGGTCCCCTACAAGTGTTGTTGATTTTCGTCCGGATGCGTCAACAGATGGCGCCACCAAAGGCAAAAGTAGGTCACAGGGGGTACCAACCTTTGACAAACTTCTTCTTCAGAACCAAAGTACATATCGACAAACCGAAAGCATCAAAATGATTTAGAAAGATGTCTTAAGAAGTGTTGATATTTTTGGTTCCACTTCGAAGTCAAATTTTTGACGCGTTTTTGACGTCTTTTCGGACTTAGTCAGAAATGCACATTTTTGCACCATTTCTTTAAATAACTCAATATTAAATGTAGGATTTTACACACTCATTTACTGCATATTTATCATATTTAACTTACTTAATGCTTTGATATGTATTTTATGCTTAAATTTTATTTTTTTGATTTTTTATGAATTTTTTTTGTATGTAGAAAGGAAGGGGGGGGGGGATTTTCATACATTTTCTGCTTCTTTTCTATAACCACTCTTCAGATTGTCATGAAATTTTGTAGGTATAAGGTACTCATGCATGGTACCCTACAAGTGAAAGAATTTTGTCAAGATATCCACTTTTGGATTTTTAAGGAATATTTTTATGATTGTACATAGGTATAATGTATGTTTTCCATGCCCAATGGACCCATGGGGATTGGATTCAAACCCCGGCGGGACCCCAACAAAATTTCCCCCCTTTTTTCAATTTTTTTCTCTTTTTCTTTTTAAATTTATCGTTACAAACGAAACTGTGAGAGAATTTTGTCAAAATATCAACTTTTAGATTTTTAATGATATTTTCGTACGTCGAAATAACTTGGCCACATACGCTATCAAATATACTCTGAATTTATTTTTAAGATGTTGACTTTTTCCATACATATGTCATAACAATTTCCCTATTTAATGATTATTTTCTCGGTTTTATTTCTGTATCTATGGTAAACAAAGTCGCCATATATCTTGTGTTACAGATTTGATTGGTTCAATACCCCCACGCCCCTTTGGTAGTCTAGAACACAGGGATTTATCTCGCTAATACAGGTTACTCTATTTACTATATGTGTTAAAGGGATCTAACTCGGCGTTTAACGAAAAATCGACAAGTCATCGTTAAGTCTTCAGAAATAGGCTAATCAATGTCAAAACCTATTTTCTGTGGTATATTTCGATAGATTAATTCATACTGAATCTTCATACGAAATTTGAAATCAGTACCTCCCTTACAAGCCGAGATATGCCCATGGGCGCCACATTTCTAGGTCGGACAAAAAGGTGTCCGATGATGATCAGGCATCAGTGATCAACATGAGGCACCGCTTGACCATTCATTGATGCGAACATCTCAAATACATAACAATGCATGAAGTAGTCCCATATATGCTTAGTACAATTTCAAATAAAGTCTTTTTTAACGACTTTGAATTAAGAAAAGCGTCGGATTTAAGTGAGATTAAATTCAACATGTGTAGAGTTATGAATGACATATACGCGCATGCAAAGAGGTAGCTGTATGAGGGGTTTTCATATACCAGCAATGTTTGAGATGATACAAAGCATGTGAAGAGGAGATATCATGCAGTTGTATGTCTTTGAAGTGTTCGGACCTATAAACGATCAAGCAGTAACCAAATTTTGACTATACTGCTTGATTATCACCGGACACCTTTTTGTCCGACCTAGAAATGCGGCGCTCATAAGAGAGCGGTATTGGGCATAACTCGGCTTGTAAGGGAGGTACTGATTTCAAATTTCGTATGAAGATTCAGTATGAATTAATCTATCGAAATATACCACAGAAAATAGGTTTGACATTGATTAGCCTATTTCTGAAGACTTAACGATGACTTGTCCACTTTTCGTTGAACGCCGAGTTAGATCCCTTTAACACATATATAGTAAATAGAGCAACCTGTATTAGCGTGATAAATTCCTGTGGTCTGTAAAATTGGTCTTTTTCGCTTGCGAATCTTTGGCACGCATAAAAATGAAAAGAAAAAGGGGGGTCATGCATGTCCTTTTTTTCGCAAATTTCACTTTTTTACAGAAACTCTCCGTTCTCATCGAAAATGTTCCGAATTTTACATATTTTCAAATCGATCTGTAGATTGCATAAAAGACAAAATCAAGTTCGAAGTTAAATTTATCACGACTACTGGTCATATTTTATCGATTCAATATGCTAAAAATACATTTCCAATATTTTTTACCAATGGCGTGACACCTTTCACAGTCAAAACAGAGGGGAGTCCCCGCGAAAAGTTACAACTGTAAACAAAGTCGCCATACTTTATATCTTGTGTTACAGATTTGATTGGTTCAATTTCTCCACAACCCTTTAGTACTGCGATACATTTCAGGAGATACCGTGCAAACGGAATAGAATAAGATTTTATTTAATGTGCATTATACTTGGAACACTTTCATACTGGTTATCATTAATGTACTTGGAACACTTGCATATACTTGTTATCATTTATAAACTTTGCTCGTATTTCCTCTGTTTTAGACTCTCTTAGATGAAGTAATTTACGGACTGATTTCTTGACGAAACGTCTAATGAGTATAATCTCTTCCTCTGGATTTTGAGAATGCATAGGACATTTAATATCTGAAATTCTTGAAAATAAATAATTCAGTTCAGAGTTCTTGAAATCTTCCAATGAAATGTTGGACCACAGGAAGCTGTTGATTTAATAGAGAAAATAAATTATATTTCACAACTGTATTCGACATCTTGTATGTATAATATTTCTAAGATGAACACAGAGGCTTAAGGTTGTGAATAATAAAACATTTTCTCTTATAAAACGACAGGTTCCTGTGGTAAGACATTTGGGAATTTTTATCTGTCCAAATAATAGATACAACATGAGCTTTTATCGGACCAATTAATTTTTTATCGGCAAATCCGATGCAACCGATACATTTCATGAACTCTCTCCGCTAACAACTTGTCCGTGTAATAGACCTATGACGAGGTAAAACAATTAGTTAACAGTAAATAACGACGTCGTAGCAGTTGGAGAAGCTTAACAATATCATGGGCCTTTTAATTTGTTTCCCTAAAATCAGCATACACCAGAATATGGTGCATCAAACTGCGAAACCACTTGATTGAGTTTTTGAACAGTGTATGCTGAAATGCGACGCTCCTTCTCGCCTGTTGAAATATGCATAGGCAAGAAGCGCCGCATTTCAGCATATTTACCGAAAATTATTTATGCAAGTGGCTTCACTGAGCCATGAGGTTTGATACACTGTACACTGCTTTTTGGAAAACAAACTGGCCCAATTTCTGCACAACTCACTTGAATTGATATTGGATTAACACGATTTTGACTTACGTTACATGTATTAAGATGAAATCAATACTATTCAAAAGCATTCATAGATTTCAGTATAATTTAATATGAATAAAGGCAAAACCGAAAAATCTTTGTTTTTTATGCCCCCGGAATAAAAGATTCGGGAGCATATAGTTTTTGGCATGTCCGTCTGTCTGTTTGTCCGAAAAACTTTAACAATGGGCATAACTTTTGAATGGAAGCTGGTGATAGAGCTTTCATATTTCACATGTGTATTCCTTGTGACAATACCTTTCCATTGATACCAAAATTTTTGACCTCGTGACCTTAACCTTGACCTTTGACATACTTTTGAAAAACTTTAACATTGGGCATAACTTTTGAATGGTTAGTGATGGGGCTTTCATATTTTACATGTGTATTCCTTGGGACAAGATCTTTCCATTGATACCAACATTACGCTGACCCTGACCTCTCACATATACTTAACAGAAAATGGTTTTTATACTAACAGAGATGCCACCGGGGCATTCTTGTTTCAGAAACACAGGCTTTATAATTTCTGGCATGCTAGCTATCAATAATGAAAGGTTTGGTGTTCAATTTTAAATAAACTTAATTTATGAAATCATTTCATTGTTTTATTCTTTTTCTGCTGCACATTAATGTGGAATTTTACAAAATGATTTTATTTTTGATGTTGCATAATTG
This sequence comes from Pinctada imbricata, assembly GCA_033119305.1. NCBI lineage: Eukaryota > Metazoa > Mollusca > Bivalvia > Pterioida > Pteriidae > Pinctada > Pinctada imbricata. The sequence goes on from VSWD01000010.1 coordinate 83,488,897, forward strand.
AACTATACTAGCTGGGCATAAGACTATGGGCCACTTTATCCGTCTTTTCAAATGAGTAAAAAAGTTATTGTTTTGAAATGTGACTATTTTTTCTTGTTTGTACTTTTAAAGGTTGTCTGAAAAAAACTTCTCTGCATCCGGTAAAAATCTTTTTAGAAAGGTTGTGGGCTAAAATCCTGGTACTGGCACTATCAGTATTCAATGTCAGTATGTCAATTAGAGCGTGCATGGGTATCAGGTGAGCGTTGTGCCCCCTGGGGCTCTTGTTACAGTGTGTTATATTTGTGCAATAATTGAAAAGTGTTAGCTAATATTAAATTATGGCAAAGCCCTTGAAGTGAAGCGAAGACGGTGCATGAAATTGCATGGGCCGACGCAAGTTGCAGTGTTTAAGGCCCCTTCACATATAGACGAATCCATAGAACGAAGCCTAGCGAACGAACGAAAACGGTCTTCAAAAATATGATCATAACGAAATGCAAACGCAATGGAACTGGTTATTGCGAATAAGAAACGAAGCACTGCGAATTCATACGACTTTGCGCTATGATACGTTAGAATGAGCATTGTGTATTTGTTTTTTTCACATGCGATTAGGAGCGTAAATATGCGAAAGTTTACGCAGCGTTGCGCATTGATACGGACTCTTCCGAGGCTAGCCGCGACATTTCCTGTAGACTAGCAGACGTTAGTACAATTATGCCAAGAGGAAAGGGGAAAGGTACGTGTAGAGGATCGGGAAGGAAGCAGCCAGAAAATCGGCCTAGTAGTCCGTAAGAACTACGTGGCTGTTTTTGTAATATACACTAAACGTGAAAATAAACTCCATGAACTATTTGTTGAAAGCAAATTATTGATGTTTTTATGATCACCGAAAAAGCTGTCTTTGAGTCCATCATTTAGTCCACCTCTCTATCTGTCCGTCTGAACTCATACATGTACATCCTTATATAATACGGTACATGTATGTATATATCAGAATTTGATTTTTTTTCAGAAGTTTGTTCATTCGGACTACGCCAGTTTGGGTCAAAGGTCACTTAATGTCGTTCAGAAGTCAAGGTCACTTTATAGCTAAATTATAGCATTTACTGCATGAAATATTTCAAACATTCATTAAAATGTATTTCTTGCCCAAATGATATGAAAGCATATATACAATGTTAGAAAAATACATCTATGTGTTCTATTGTTAAACGTCTGTTAATTGAATAGCATCATTTTAAACCTGATAAATTTACAGCATGGACCAGACATGCACGTTTCGGGTACTAAACCCTCGTCAGTGATCCTAAGTCTAAACATTGTAATATGGCCAAAAAGTATGAAAATTATTATGTCCAAAAATGTACCAAAAGACGTAGCAGAATGGGTGGGATATGATGCTACAGGACCCACGTTTTAGAAATTTCAAGAAATTTTGTAACAGAAAATACATGCAATTATATATGAGTTATAATTATTATCAAGAGGGGATCACACTCAACTTCTTATGAATAGGATGTTCATATTATCATCATACATCGACAAATTGTTTTTGATTGTGAGCGTGTGGACATGCCACTAAAATGGGCAATTTCTTAAAGATCAAGGTCATTTGTTAACCAATGATACAATGTAATATAGGATATGAAAATACTAATTCAGCAGACTTCACAAAATATTTTGCATGATCTGAGCTTTCCCTCAAAGGCATTCAAGGTAATTGTAGGATTAAAGGTCAAGGTTATAGATATGAACTTGTCGTTTCAGGTTATTAATATGAAAAATAAATTAACAAACACATCAATTTCTTATTACTCTCTTATAGGTCAAGGCCACTCAGAAAACAGAAGTTCATTAAGATTGAATTGTTTTGGGAGTATAGTTTTCTTTATCAATTCTATTTGGGAGGGGAGGGGTTCAGAAGCAGTGATATGCAGCCAAAAAGTATAATTTCTTGAAGGTTCTAGGATTGTCTCTGCATCTGCCATCTGACAACATCTTGAAAAAAAAAAGATTTTCTTACATACCGACCCTCTCAATTTTTGGCATGTTACAGGAAAAAAACTTTTTTTTTTGGCCTAACTATTAATCTCTTCAATCATTAACATTGAATGCCAACATGACTCTGTGTACATGCGTATCTTGTTCCTTACTTGCAAGCAGTTTAGTTATAGTCTGGGATGTATCACTGGGTTGGGTGCACTCCCCTCCTTAATCCTCCAAAGTCGGCCTAAGTTTATAGCATTTTTTTGCACTCTTTCAGATGAAAAATTGTCTCATGGAATTTTCTATTGCAAAAGTGGTGTTTCTGGGGAAAAACATGATTGTTTTTTTTTTAGTAAAAAATCACTGAAAATAGGAAAATTTTCATAAATTTTATATGGTTGATGATTTTGAAAATCAAGAAGTGTGAAATATAGTAATTTTGATGCTCTCTCAGATGAAATAGGTTGCAAATTACAATTCCTATTTTTACTGCGTGTTTTGGGGTAAAGGAGTCGAATTTTTGCAAAACTTCACAGAAATTTGAGGAAATTTTAATTTATTCCTGCTTCTAAGTTTCTCAATATTGCATATGATCGTTCAATGATGATTTAAAAACATTTTTAAAGTCTCCTCTTTCAAATGACATATATTTTATATTCTTATTTTTTTTTGCAAAATCCTCGAAATTGATGTTTTTATACAGAAAACTGTCTTTTCAATTCGAAATCTCAGGTTTCTGTATATTGATTTAAGGTGATATCACACGTTTCGTGTTATACAACATTTATTTTCAGAAGAAAAGCATAATTAAACAAAATGTTTTTCATAAAAAACAGATGTCTCCCCCCTCCCTCTAAGTTACTGTGACCTTAGGCCAAAAAGCAAAGTGATGTGAAACCTTTGAGTCATGGGCAACATCGTACTAAAACATGAAAGTGATTCATTACATTGTTTGAGGTAAAGGCCAAACATGATTGGCATATACAATTTCATTATAAGCATATTTAAAGAAATTGACTTTGGTCACATGACCTTGGATATAGGTGATCTGAAACCTTCACTCACTGACGAGGGTTAAGTATCCGAAACATGCATGTCTGGTCCGTGCCGCAAACTTATCTGCTTTTAAATGATGCTATTGAATTTGAAGACGTTTAACATTGTATGGATCATGAGCAACAAAAAACTGAATTAGTGATTGGATTCACGGTTCAAAATATAAAGCCTAAACATTATTAGCATAGACAATTTCAGCCTGGACATGCTTAGCATATACAACTTTATTACCAAAGTAAGAAGCTACCTTAACCATGTGACGTTGGGACAATGTGATAAGAAACATTTAGTCCTTAGAAACAACATACTAAAATATGAAAACAATTGTAAGAAGGGTTCAGGAGATATAGCCCAGACAATATTAGTATGTGCAATTTCATTAAAAAGAACTAAAGGATCTTGACCTTGGGCACATGACCTTGGGTCAAGATGATAAGAAACCCTCCAATCCTGAGCAACAGCATACTATAGTATAAGAGTGATCCAGTATACGATTACACAGATATAGCACAGACTCAATAGCATTTACAATTTCATTAAAAAATGTAATACTTGACCTTAGTCATATGACCTTTGATCAAGGGGGTGTGAAACCTTTGGGTCATCAGCACCATCATACTAAAATATGATGTGACCCAATCACGGTTCAAAAGATTAAGCCTGGACATAATACATGTAACAAATACAATTTCATTTAAAATATACTAATTGACCTTGACTTTGGTCACATGACCTTGAGTCAACGTGATGTGAAACCTTTACGTGATAAGCAACAACATACTAAAATATGAAAGTGATCCGGCAAACGGTTCAAGAGATATAGCCCGGACAAGAATGTATGCACAATATCATTAAAAATGCACTAAGTGACCTTGACCTTGGTCACATGACCTTGGGTCAAGATGATGTGAAACCTACGGGTCATAAGCAACAACATACTTAGATATGAAAGTGATCCAGCAAACGGTTCAAGAGGTATAGCTCGTACAGGAATGTATGCATGATTTCATTAAAAATGCACGTAGTGACCTTGGTCACATGACCTTGGGTCATGGTGATGTGAAACCTTTGGGTCATAAGCAACAACATACTAAAATATGAAAGTCATCAGGCAAACGGTTCAAGGGATATAGCACGGACTGGAATGTATGTACAGTTTCATTAAAAATGCACTAAGTGACCTTTACCTTGGTCACATGACCTTGGGTCAAGGTGATGTGAAACCTACGGGTCATAAGCAACAAAATACTTAAATATGAAAGTGATCCGGCAAAGGGTTCAAGAGATATAGCCCGGACAGGAATGTATGCATAATTTCATTAAAAATGCACTAAGTGACCTTGACCTTGGTCACATGACCTTGGGTCAAGGTGATGTGAAACCTACGGGTCATAAGCAACAACATACTACAATATGAAAGTGATCCGGCAAAGGGTTCAAGAGATATAGCCCGGACAGGAATGTATGCATAATTTCATTAAAAATGCACTAATTGACCTTGACCTTGGTCACATGACCTTGGGTCAAGGTGATGTGAAACCTTCGGGTCATAAGCAACAACATACTTAAATATGAAAGTGATCCGGCAAAGGGTTCAAGAGATATAGCCCGGACAGGAATGTATGCATAATTTCATTAAGAATGCACTAAGTGACCTTGACCTTGGTCACATGACCTTGGGTCAAGGCGATGTGAAACTTACGGGTCATAAGCAACAACATACTACAATATGAAAGTGATCCGGCAAAGGGTTCAAGAGATATAGCCCGGACAGGAATGTATGCATAATTTCATTAAAAATGCACTAAGTGACCTTGACCTTGGTCACATGACCTTGGGTCAAGGTGATGTGAAACCTTCGGGTCATAAGCAACAACATACTTAAATATGAAAGTGATCCGGCAAACGGTTCAAGAGATATAGCCCGGACAGGAATGTATGCATAATTTCATTAAAAATGCACTAAGTGACCTTGACCTTGAGGGTTTCTTATCATCTTGACCCAAGGTCATGTGCCCAAGGTCAAGATCATTTAGTTCTTTTTAATGAAATTGTACGCACTAATCTTGTCTTGGCTATATCTCCTGAACCCTTCTTACATTTGTTTTCATATTTTAGTATGTTGTTTCTCAGGACTAAATGTTTCTTATCACATTGTCCCAAGTTCACATAATTATATATAATTATAAGACTTAGGAAAGTCAAGAGTAAAAGGTATTTGAATTATTTATTGAACATATATAAGCGGATGTGTTCGAATCTCATAATTTTACAGGGGCAAAACGAGGAAACTGCGTACGGAGGTTGACCGGAAATGAAATTACAGGGCGGGAATATTCGAGTAAAGGGATGGGGATTTCTTTTAAGGGATAGTAATAAAATGGAAAATGAGGATTCGTACACATTCAATATGATTATATCATGCATATCATTCTTTTCATACATATCTGATCATGGTTAATTTTAAAATTGGCTGCCAAAATTGTCGGGGTATTGCTTCTAATCAAATAAAGCGCAGGGACATCTTTGGTAAATGCAGAGACAATTACGATATTACTTTTTTAATTGATACACATTCGACAAAAGACACAGAAAAAATGTGGACACATGAATGGGGTTACAAAGCACACTTTAGTTCATTCAGAAGCAATAGTAGAGGTGTAGCGATTTTATTAAAAAATACATTTCAATACAAAATTTTTAATGAAATAAAAGACGAGACCGGTAACTTTTTGATTTTAGACATTGAAATTCAGGATATACGTTTAACACTTGTGGCACTTTATGGACCGAATGAAGATAATCCTAATTTCTTTGATAACATAAAGCAACATGTATCAGCAGTCGGGAATGATTCAATCATAATAGGAGGCGATTTTAACTGTCCGCTTAACTATACCCTTGATACTAAAGGCTATAAACATAAAAACAATCCAAAAGCTCACGATAAATTGCTTGAAATTAAATCTGATTTAGAATTGATAGATGTTTGGAGGGAATTCAATTTAAATATGAAACGGTATACGTGGCATGGCCCAAATGGAAAGCAAGCACGGCTAGATTATTTTTTGATTTCAACAATTTTACAACCTTTTATTAAAAAAGCTGATATTGGATACGCTTATAAATCGGACCACTCTTCTATAGATTTGACACTTGAATTCATCGATCAAAAAAGGGGTAGGGGCAGTTGGAAATTCAACAACAGTTTGCTTAATGATATAGAATTTGTTACATTAATAAAAAATTGTATACACGAAACTCTCTCGCGTTACAGAAATCAAGAAAACGGAGAAGCCTATTTAATAAACGATCAGTTACTTTGGGAAACCTTGAAAGTAGAAATGAGAGGAAAAATCATTGCATATTCTTCGTTTAAAAAAAGAAAAAGAGAAGAAAAAGAAAAAGAACTTGAAACTAAACTTTTAAATTTATATAAACAGAATTCACCTCGAAATCAAGATATTGAGAGAATAGAATATGAATTAAAACAGATCAGAGATGAAAAAACTAAAGGAATTATATTAAGAGCTAAAGCAAAATGGAATGTAGAGGGAGAAAGATCATCTAAATATTTTTGCAATTTGGAAAAAAGGCATTTTTTAGAAAAAATTATCACCAAAATTAAAATACAAGATAAAGAAATTGAATCTCTTAATGAAATAATGCAAGAACAAGAAAACTACTATAGGTCTCTATACTCGTCAAGAAATTGCCAAATCAGTGATAATCAAGCAAATGAATTTTTCAACACAAATAATCATTTTATCACGCGATTAGATTTGAATGAAGCCGAAGAAATCGAAGGTGAAATTACTTTAGAAGAATGCAAAAATGTTATTCGTAATCTTAAAAATGGGACTTCTCCGGGAATGGACGGATATACGTCTGAATTCTATAAATTTTTTTGGGTGGACCTAAAATTTGTTATACTTAACTCATTAAATTATGCTTACAGAAATGGACAATTCTCAATAACACAACGACAGGGTGTAATTACATGCCTCCCAAAAGAAGGTAAATCAAAATTACTTTTACAGAATTGGAGACCAATATCACTCTTGAACACAGATTTTAAAATAGCTTCAGCATGTATTGCAAATCGCATTAAAAAGAAAATTCCAAAATTAATTAGTGAAACTCAATCTGGATTTGTTAAGGGAAGATATATAGGTGAATGTTCAAGGCTGATTTTTGACTTAATAGAGAGAACAAATTGCGAAAATATTCCAGGAATTCTTGTATTATTAGATTTTGAGAAGGCCTTCGATTCGGTCGAATGGAATTTTATCACAGAAACACTAAAATTTTTTGGTTTTGGAAATTCTATCATAAAATGGTTTAAAACTTTCTATACAAATATAAGTAGTACAATATTAAATAATGGCCATTTTACAATTTTTTTTGACATAAATAGGGGGGTCCGTCAAGGGGATCCTCTGTCTCCGTACATTTTCATTCTTACTGTGGAATTGCTAAGTGCTGCTCTTAAGTTTAATCCAAATATTAAAGGAATTACTATTAATGACTCAGATTTTCTCTTATGCCAATACGCAGACGATACGACATTGACGCTCTCTGACAGTAAAGATAACCTTGACGCTGCTTTGACTTGTATTGATTCATTTTCTTCTTGTTCGGGCTTAAAGGCTAACTTTCAAAAAACTCAGGCATTATGGATTGGGGTTAAGCGGGGCTGTGGTGAGGAATATAACACACAACATAAAATTTGCTGGAATCACACTGGAAAATTTAAACTATTAGGCATTCTATATGACTTAAAACAGAATAATATTTGCGAAATAAACTTTGAGGAGAAAACAAAAGCTTTTAAAAGAATTCTTAACGATTGGTCCTTCAGAAATCTAACATTAATAGGTAAAATTACAGTTATAAAAACACTTGCACTCCCTTTATTGGTTCAATGTTTTACAGTTTTACCCGATCCTGAAACAAATATTTTGCAAGATTTGCAAAGACTTATTTTCAAATTCCTCTGGAACAATAAAAATGATAAAATAAAAAGAAATGTATTAATAAACAGTCAAGAGAATGGTGGTCTTGGTGCGCCTCATCTAGCTTCCTTCTCAAAATCATTGAAATTATCATGGGTAAAAAAGATCTTAGATCCAAATAATCAGGCACCATGGAAAATTCTCTTGGCAGACACGTTAGATAAATGGGGAAATGATAAAATATGGTTTTATAGAATTGAAGGATTAGTAAAAATTTCAAAAGATTTTAACTCTTTCTGGCAAAATGTGCTTAAAGCGTGGGGAGAACTACAAAGGAATCCTACCACAGCCCCTGGCTAAATGACCATATCAAAATTGATAAAAGATCTATTTTTTACAAGGATTGGGTAGATAAAGGTGCGTTTTTTATTAATGATTTACTTGATCAAAGTGGAAACTTTATCTCACAAAAAAATTTCGAAAGAAAATTTAACATAAAAACTAATTTTATAAAATTTAATGGTGTGGTCTCATCTATACCAACTGCTTGGAAAAGAAGCATAAAAAATAAGACAAAACAAAATATTGAAAATGATAATATAAGAATTTTAAAAACTAATAAGAAAACTTCTAAAATATTCTATTTGAAATATCTTGAATCAGTTGCTGAAACTCCGACAAAGGCAAAACAAAAGTGGGAGGAAAACATTGGAAAGGAAATTTCAGATAATTAATGGAGACAATCATTTATAAGAGCAAAAAAATACACAATCAATACAAAACTTATCACCTTACAATATAAAATTCTACATAGAATAGTTACTACAAATACAAAACTATATAAATTTAAAATGATAGAAACAGAACTATGCTCTTTTTGTGGTGAAGTGAAAGAATCTATCACACATCTTTTCTTTAATTGCTCTTATGTAAAAACAATATGGATTATTCTGCATGAAAACCTTTTATCTTTATGTAATATTTCCGTTAGTATGAACATAGAAAATGTAATTTTTGGATATCCAAAGCTCTCAAATGAGGAAGAATGTAGAACAGTCAATCTAATCACATTATTATTAAAACAATTCATATATAGTTGCAGATGTAATAAATCTATTCCAAGGTATATTAACTTTAGAGAGTACGTGAGATATACTAAATCTGTAGACATGTTTTCCTACTATTTATTACCAAAAAAGAAATCTGATAATCTGAAAAATACTTGGAACATATTATCAAAATTGCTATGAAGAAATATTGTCACTAGTATATGCATGTATATAATGACTATCATGTATTTGTGTACATATCTGACAAAAATTTGAATAAAAAAAAAAAAAAAAAGTTCACATAATTAAGGCCACTTCTTACTTTGGTAATGGAATTGTATATGCTAATCATGTCCAGGCTGAAATTGTCTATACTCATCATGTTAGGCTTTATATTTTGAATCGAGTATCCAATCACTAATTCAGTTTTTTGTTGCTCATGATCCATACAAAGTAGGTTTCAGACCACCTATATCCAAGGCCATGTGACCAAGGTCAATTTCACTAAATATGTTTATAATGAAATTGTATATGCTAATGATGATTGGGCTTTACCTCAAACAATATAATGAATCACTTTCATGTTTTAGTATGATGTTGCCCATTACTCAAAGGTTTCACATCATCTTGGCCTAAGGTCAAAGTAACTTAGAGGAAGGGGGGAGACATCTGTTTTTTTTTTCTGAAAACATTTTTTTTTATTTCTGGAGAATATTTATTGAATCTATAGAATGATAGCAGGAATGTATTTTCAGCTGTTATTATTTAGGTCCATTCATGAATCACATGTTTGAAACATAAAAGGTATATTTTCTACTTAATTTTAGGACAAAAAGCTTATATTTTGTCTAAAAATAACAGATTTCTGGGAAAATTCTATTAATTCATTATCTTTGCTAAAACTATATATTTAAAGCTATTATCATATATGCATCTTGTCAGATGATTGTGAAATTAATGATTAATTAAAACAATCATTTTTGGGTAAAACATGTATTTTTTATGCAAAAACCACTTATTTTGAGAAAATAAGTTCTAGCTCTTTTAATGTGCCTAATTTGATATATTTTAGCTTTGATATTATGCTGTTTCTTATTATAAATGGATAGGAATATCATTTGATAACTAAATTTTAATTTTGGGGCAAAAAAACTTATTTATGTGCAAAAATAAGGTATTTCTGTGAATATTTTTTAAAATTTATAGCTTTTAATTAATCAAAGCAGGTTTCATATAATTTGATGGCATAAAAGTGATCAAGTTTAATGAGTAAGAAGAGATTTCTTTGATTATCTTGCTATTTAGGGGGTGGCGGCAATCTCAATTTTTATTTAAAAATCGCTGATTTATGGAAAATCTTTATTACTATGAAATGCGTCATTATTATTTATATTCAAAAGTGTTCCTGGTTATATCATAGTTTGCCTTTGTAAGTCATATGCTTTTGAGGTATCCTCTTTTAATCTAATTGGTATTTTGGGGCAAAAAATGTCAAACTATGACTATTATCTTCTATCCCTAAAACACACAGTAAAAATAGGAATTGGAACTTGCAACTTATTTCATCTGAGGGAACATAAAAAATACTATATATTCTTATTTTTAAATTTTTAAAATCATCAACCATATAAAATTAATAAAATTTTTCCTATTTTCTGCGATTTTTGACAAAAAAAAAAAAAAACAAAAAAAACATGTTTTTCCCCAAAACACCTCCTTTGCAAAAGAAAATTCCATGAGACAAATTTTTATCTGAAAGAGCGCAAAAATGCTGCAAAGTTAGGCCGATTTTTGAGGATCAAGGGGGGTGCACGCAACCAAGTGATACATCCCAGACTATAAGTTCTTGTGTTTTGATAAATCAACTCTATTGAAATAGAAAAACGAACGGGTAAATTGTGAAACATTTTCATCGCTTTTCGCGATTATTAATATTCTACCAAGTAACGTAACTTATTACTAAAGATGAATATTATGCATTTTTTCAGATTCTGGTGGACAACTCTCCAATATTAGGAGCCAATAATTACATGGGATTTGCTTTCTCTCAATCCACTGGACCAATCAGTATGGGCTTTGCCATGGTACCAAGTGATGGCACTATGTATACACAGTTTTCGGAATCGTCGGACGGCAATCTAGTCATTGGAGAAACCTACACATTGGACAGCGTATTTCTTAAAAATTACTTGTTTTCAATTTGGGGAAACACAATAGAAAGTAAGCTTTACTAGTATATCTTTTTCGTCATTGAAATATTTTTTGTCTTTGGAACTCGCTTTGGAACGCTGTTTGAGTGAATGGCTATCTAGGACAACTTGCGGGTTGTGTCCTAATGAGATAAAGAAGATCCTAACAACAATCTCAACAGCACTCACAATAAAGTACCAAATTGAGCATGGACGGACCCTAGCAAGGTAAAGGTACCTGTCCCACCTTTACCTTACCTGTCCGGGAGGAGTAAGCATCCCCTGTTTGGCTAGCCGCACCCGCCGTCGATGTTCACGCACGAAAATGAAAACAATATCTACAAAACATGAGTACCAACATTGTGGGTAAAATGAGAAGCATGATTAATCAACAGAATATTGACTTCCTCTGGATAAAATAAAAGTATATTATTTACTTCATATGCAAGTAGAAATGAAATCTTGTTCGTTAATATAGGAACTAATCTTATTCCGTTTGATCCGCTTTTTGTGCGAGGGTACTCTTCATTATACCCCCTGCAAACGAAGTTATGGGGGGTATACAGGAATCACCCTGTCCGTCTGTCTGCCCGTCTGTCCGATTAAGAAGTTTTGAAAGCAGATTTCTTTTATACTATTAATGGTAGGCCTTTCATATTTCATACACACATTAACCATAAAGAGTACTTCATTTTGGTACCATGACTTTGACCCGTGACCTTGTGACCTTGACCTTCTGCCTATACAATTTTTGATATGAAGAAGTTTTGAAAGCAGATTTCTTTTATACTATTAATGGTAGGCCTTTCATATTTGATACACACATTCACCATAAAGAGTACTACATTTTAGTACCATGACTTTTGACCCTGTGACCTTTTGACCTAGACCTTCACCCTATACAACATTTTATGTTAAGAAGTTTTGAAAGCAGATTTCTTTTATACTATTAATGGTAGGCCTTTCATATTTCATACACACATGCACCATAAAGAGTACTACATTTTGGTACCTTGAGTTTTGACCCTGCGACCTTGACCTTCACCCTATACAACATTTTATGTTAAGAAGATATGAAAGCAGATTTCTTTTATACTATTTATGGTAGGACATTCATATTTCATACATACATTCACCATTAAGAGTACTACATTTTGGTACCATGACTTTTGACCCTGTGACCTTGCGACCTTGACCTTCACCCTATACGACATTTTATGTTAAGAAGTTTTGAAAGCATCATTAATGGTCCCATTTATAAAAAACGTCCCGCGGGGGTATAATTCGTCCACTTTAGGGCAGTTCTAGTTAGAATTGTCATGAAGAAGCCGAGAATCCCCCAATGAACTTCGTAAAAACATCCTGTTCCCACTTTCATACGCATATTCATTTTCAATCACCACTACTGACTGTCTGGATCAATATTATTAATTTTAATTGTCTGGTGAATTAAGCCGATTGATGGCGAGGCTTGAAATACCCGACAAATATGTGTGGACGGTCAGAAACAAACCTAATAACTGTTTTATTTTGTCCAGGACCAAAATTTTCGTTTTTTGTTGCCGAAAATTGCCGTTTCACGCGACTTCTTTCATTTTTAAGGCTATGGCGGATCATGAAGACGGCGTGCACGTGACGTTATTTACGTGCACTGAATTGGTTCGAACTAGTCCGAGGCAAAATAGAAGCCATGTCTGGTCCATGCTGCCAATTTATCTGTGCTTAAATGATGCTATTCAATTTGAAGACGTTAAACATTCATACACTAACTCACCACAAGTCAATGATGCTCCCTATTGATTTTAAGGTTCAAAGGTCAAGGTCATAGGTTTTTGAAGATTGGAAATGGTATCTAGGTCATAACATACTATGTATTACACCTATTGAGGTCAAAAGGGTATAATACCTAGGTCATAGGCCTTTGATGATTTTGAATGATTTCCAGATTATAATTGAGTGTGTATTGCTCCTATCTTCATGATTCCCAAAAGTCAAAGATTTGAGGAAAGTAGATAAAAGGATAGGACTTGATGATTGAAAATGCTTCTCTGGTAATCGCTTAGTGTGTTCTTCTTCCTTCATAAAATTTGCCAGAAATATTCCCCAGTGAGTCAAAGATCATGATATTTAGCTTGCCTGAGCGAAGCTCAAATGAGCGGTCAACAAATATGGCCGCCGAGGGCTCTGATTGGCTGATGTATTTACGACTTCTTCTCTGCAAACGCTGCACAGATTTTCACGAAACCTGATAGGAATGAAGCGCTCAAGGTCTTCTACTAATGTTTCAAAATCTTACAGGATGAAAGTACTCAAGGGCCTCCACCAAATTATCCACTTTCATTCTTTCGCCTGCAACTCAGGTGAGCGATTTGGCCCCCTTGGACCTATTGTTGGGTAAAATGATGGATGGTTAAAGGTAGAAGGCTTTGATGACCAGAAATGTTTTTAGATCGTTACCATTAAAAAGCTCTTTGGACCAATGCAGACCGAAATTTCAAGTGCACAGATTGGGACTTGAATTAGAGTTTACAATCCTTGAGAGTCTACGAGCAATATATTTTTCACCCTCAGCTGCAAGTTTTTGCAACTCGGCATAATTTCATCTGTGACGCACCTTTCATTAGCTTGTTTGAATAATCATGTTTCAAAACAATAGGAAATGTAGATAAGAATTCTAAGAAATGGATTTGTTCTTCATGATTACCAAGGAGATTAACTACGTATATTAATTCACAGCTACAACTACCACCCTCCCTACCACAACGACAACTTTGACAACAACCACAGTTACCACCACCACCTCCACCACGACAACAACCACTACCACTACCACTACCGCTGCCGCCACCACTGCCGCCACCACTGCAACATCTACCAGTACTGAGTCCCAAGTTACCGAGTCACAAGGAAGCACTGGTAAGATATTTTCATATTTTCAATATCGACCTACATGAAGTTCAAACTTGCTTAGGCCAAAAAAAGTAAAAGTTTGTTTCAACTCATTAGGTCAGGAAAAAAATAGGGTAGGTATTTTTTTTTTGCTATATCTATTTTCTTTCGATGAAGGACTGTATGGAAGTTTACATTGTTTCTCCTTCGCCCACCAATGTTTCAGTGGTACTTTGAAATGATATTAATGTCAGGAAACCATGAATTGGCACTTTGAATAGAGCAATTTAAATGATACTATGCAGTCATGGTATTAAAAAAACTAATTTATTTCCAAATTAACTTCGAAATGGTCGCAAAAGAAAGTTTAGGGTCAGCTGCTCAAAATAGGGACGGTAAGGTGAGCGGAAACAGAGGTATTTAGCGTCTTGAGGTTTGTTTTTAGATTAAAAAATGATAATGTTGATCGATGTGCATGCAAGAATTTTCAATATTGAAATATAAGTACTACAGGGTGGCCACAGACTCGGAAAAACAGAGAAAATGCTGAATAAAAATTCCTTGCAGGGAAAATTCAGGGAATTTGAAAATTTCATGAAAATCAGTCAGGGAAATTCATTCAGTTAATGTTTGAAGAAATAACAAGTATCTGATATAATTAACAATATACATTTGAACAAAAATATAAGACATTTTATTGCTGAAATATTGCTTTAAAAATTTTCTGGCTCGCTTCGCCCGCCAAAAGTTAAGTACTTTTTTCTAGGCATGATTATATACAGTAAAGTTACATAAACAATGTAAAATCAGTGGCGGATTTAGAGGGGGGGCCCGGGCCCCCCCCTTTTTCACCCAAAGTTATTGATTCAGAATACTCTTTTTATGCTTAATCTCTTTACTTTTGGGGAAATTTTCGGCTCGCTTCGCTCGCCACACTTAATTTTTCATTAGCTGTCTATTTTTTCGTCTTCACTTTGTCTTGAACTTTCTTTGTCATCGTGTTTGAACGGATTCATATGTCATAAACACATACGAAATTCAAAATTAAATTAACACTTGAATAATTACCAAATGCTTCATTTTCATGGGCCGATCTAACCAGAGTAGACAGGTGGATAGTGGGGTTGCAATGCCCTAATCTTCCCAACCTTCCCCAATTGGTCAAACAAAAATAGAGGATGGAAAATGAGAGAGATATTGTAATCTTATGACAAAATGTAACCATCTATTCCAAAAATTTCCCGGCTCGCTCCGCTCGCCAATTTAGAATAATATATATACATGTATGTATATATACATGTATGGATGACTGAACCAGAACAAAAAAAAAGAAAACTTCAAATCTTAAAATTTTCCGGCTCGCTACGCTCGCCAGTATACCCATAAACTTAAGTAAACGTATCAAGAAACTCTATCTTCTAAATGCAACATGCAGTTGGAATGACCCCCCCCCAACTTATTAATTAAAATCACCAGTCTTGAGCTTCTGGTTTTGGAGGTCTTTTTTTGCGTCTTCGACCTTTTTTTTTTTTTTTTGGCTTGTCAGTTTTTCTTTGAACAATTTTCTTCGAGCTGAAAATTTGGGCCCCCCTTTTCTGGAATCCTAGATCCGCCACTGAAAATAGACTAGTATTGGGCGCATTTTGTCAGAGAAAGTCTTGTACGAGTCAGGGAAAATCCTGAAAATTTCAGGGAATTTCATTTATCAAAATCTCTGGCCACCCTGTACTATTAAGTACTATGGTAATGATTTCAGTGTAATACATGCACATTTCAACAAAATTGTCTCATCAGTGATGCTTGAGTCCGAGATAGAGGAAATCGAAACAGCGAAGGAAACTATGTATTTATTCTCTATTTACTTGCGAATGTCATTTATCACAAAGTTATTTATGGCTGACACATTTTCTACCTCTCCTCTGAAACTGCAGCAAGTGATCTTGCGAATTTTTACAAGATGCAAGTACTCTAGGTTTTTACCCAAATCGTATTTTTTCGACCAAATATGGTATTCTAAGGTTGCCGTCATGGACACATTTTTGATACTCTTCTGCAGCCGCTGCACAGAATTTCATGAAACCTTACAGGAAGCATGAACTCAAGGTCCTCTACCAGTTTTATGCTTTTCGTGTCGATCACTCAACAAATATGGCCGTCAAAGGTTCAGATTGGCTGACGAATTTTTTATATCTCCTCCGTAACAGTAAAAATATTTTCACGAAACCATACAGTACTCACGGTCCTCTACCGATTTTGTGTTTTCAGTGTCGATCGGTCAACAGATATGGCTACCCAAGGCTCTTATTGCCTAAAGCATTTTCGACATCTCCTCAGCAAACGATATACACAGAATCTGACGATACCTTACAGTAAGCAGGTATGCAAGGTCCTGTACCAAGTCTAGTTTTTTTTTTCGAGTTTTCGGTCAACAAATATGGCCGCCATGGACTATGGTTGGTCTACGCATTTTCGACATCTCCTGTGCAACTACGACAGAGAATTTAACGAAACCTTACAGGAAGGAAGTACGTACATGTAAGGTCATCTACCTGGTCTGTATTTTTCGAGCGAATCGGTAAACAAATGTCCACCATGAGCTCTGATTGGCTGATTTTCTCCACTGCATAGAATTCCACGAAGCTTTACAGGAAGCAAGTACTCAAGGGCCTCTACCAAATTTTTTGTTTTTTGAGGCCATAGGTCAACAAGTATGAACGCAAAGGGCTCTGATTGGCTAACACATTTTCGATGTTTACTCTGCAACTGCTAGTACTACACAGTCTTTCACGGGACCTTACAGGAAGCAAGTACTCAAGGGCCTCTACCAAATTTTTTGTTTTTTGAGGCCATAGGTCAACAAGTATGAACGCAAAGGGCTCTGATTGGCTAACACATTTTCGATGTCTACTCTGCAACTGCTAGTACTACACAGTATTTCACGGGACCTTACAGGAAGCCAGTGCTCAAGGGCCGGTACCACTTCGTCCGCAACCCAGGTAAGCAATGTGGTCTCATTGGGCCTCTTGTTTTATTTTATCAATTTTTCTGCTTTTTCTGGAATTTTCAATGATCTGAATATGATTTATTTCGTTTTGACCAAAATAATTTTCTTTCATTTCATTTTGTCAATTTTGTGCATATTTTGCATTGCATATATATTTCACATTTTGTCATTTTCGAGTGACTTACGAGTAATGCTTTGATATATATTTTTTAAATGCTTAGATATTGCTATTACATGTATTATGATAATTAATTTTCATTTTTAAAAATCTTTTTTATATCATTGATAGCTATGTTTGCTGTGCACATAAATCCAAGGGTTGTGGGTTGAACTTTAGTACAACTATCATTTATTATGTACTGTCAGTATGTTAAGAGTGTGTGGGGGTATCAGAAGAGCGGTTGTATCTCCTTGGGCTCTCGTTTCTCTCGACACAGAAACTATTCAGACTGACTTTGTGTTTTTATTCGTCCACCAATTTTTCAGTGGTGCTTTATAAGTGCATTTATCGTACATGTAATGCGTGTTAGCGCATTTCATGCGATAAATGCACTTGCTGTATGTTGCATACCCGTAACAAAACACAAATTATGACATTTATTCTATATATATGCACCACAGTTGTCTGTTTCATCCTTGTTTTCTGAAATCGCGTTTTTCTAGGTAACAAGGTTACGATGATATTCATGTCACCGCGGGTACAGTTTGCAGGTTGGAACAGCTGTCGCTGCATGTTTCTTTAGATCTTATACATTGTGACGTCACGAGCGTTTTCGTGCGAAATACAAGCACGTACCTTTCAATAGTTTCATCTCAGGTAATTTTCATTGGCTGTGCATATATAAGGCCATCCTAAATTAATTCTATGTTTAACGTCCATCTCGCGCGTAGGTTTTGGAAAATTCCCCCCCCCCCCCAAAAAAAACCAAAAAAAAAAAAAAAAACCAAACAAATATTATTTTTAAAATCCCGACTTGTAGGATCCGGATTTTCGTTACCGTCACAATTCTTTATGTTACATTCACTTTTTGGTTTCCATAAAGAAAATTCTGTCGGGGTCTTTCTGGTCATGCAGAGACAACCAAATCATTTTCCATAGGCCGTAATGTTAACGAAATGCCTTATAACGTCTATACTAACATTGCTGGCCATGAATGTTATTTACAGATTTGTTCATTGATTCAAGCTTTATACGAAACTAAATTAAAAAATATAGCATGACCTGCTCTTTTTCGCAATATTTGCGTCACAAGGTACCCCTTAGAGATTTTTCAAATTTTCCCGCGCCCGACCCCTTTTGCCGATCGGGAGCTAGGGAAAAAATCCGGGTATCGACATTTTAATTGCACTTATTTTTTTACTTATATATATCATATTCAAATTTTCCCGCGCCCGACCCCTATTATATTCAAACAATATACCAAAAGAAAACATAATTGATAGCCAATCACATCTTCTGTCACATTTAAAATAACAGGCCCCCTCACCCTACAGGTTTTGCTCCAATCAGAACCGGCCTTTTAGTGGTCTCTGACCTTCTGAGATGTTTTAGTCTTCAAAACGAACATAAGTCTTTGAAAACAGCGAGGTTTAGTTAAATATAGTGTACAAAAGGTTGCATAATATCCTGATACAAGATTGGCTGCATAGAAATCAAAGAGAAGTGATAGTCAGATACTGCACTATGTTATATTGATACATAAAACACTTTCATGATGTTTAATGGTCCTTGTACCTGAAAATTGTGCAAGTGTCACAAGTACAGTTCAGAATCTAAGTCTTGCTTCTTGGCATCTACCCGTCAGCAGCATCACTGTGTAGCATCACGTGACTTTAGTTGGTGAAACCACGAATAAATAAAAAGATCAGTTGAGGAAAGAAAACAGAAACTGCAATAATTGCTTTGCTTAAAATTTATCTTTTCATAGCCTATACTGATACTTTTACAATCATGGGCTACTTAGTTAGTAGAACGCCTTTGTTTTTACAAACATTGTGACAAAAGCTGTAGATATTTGCGTGGAAACCACCACAACATTGTGTTTACATATTTCGACCATGACGTTCCTGTTGTCACAATGTTTGTAAAAACTACAATGACTCCTTGATTGACAAACAAAGAATCATCAAAATATCATTTTTAGCTCGCCGGAACGAAAAAGTCCGGAGAGCTAATGCCATACCCTCGGCGTCGTCGTTGTCGTTGTCGTCGTCCGTAGACAAAACTTTAACCTGGGCTATATCTCTTGAACTATAAGGGGTAGGGCTCTGATATTTCACATGTAGATTACCTTGTGACGAGACCTTTCATTTGAGACCATGACCTATACCTAGTGACCTTGACCTTGGACTTTGACCTACTTTTCAAAAACTTTAACCTGGTTTCTGACAAAAAACCTGTATAGGCGAGCTATGTGATCTTTGATTACCCTATGTTTTACAAGGACATCAGCTATGAAAAGATCAAATTGAATCAAAACAATCACCACAGTACCTGTTTTCTTTCCTCCAAACGAGCGACGATGCCTCCATTTTGTGTTCGTGGTTTCACAAACTTTAGTCACGTGATGCTACACAGTGAGTATAGATAATGTTCTGCCAAGGACAGAGATGTTGAAAAGTGTCCGTCTGAAGGAAATGTCTGACAAAAAATCTTTTGGACTGACAAATGTTCGCAGTTCTTTTCATTGTTTGGACTGACAAAATTACTAAAATGTTTGACAAGAGTGAAATCTGAAAAGATCTAGACAAATTCAAAAAAAAATACTTAAAAATTTTGTATGTCTGCCTTTATGAAGAAGTTCTTAGCGAGTTAAATTTAATTTCGTGTAAATTATACATTACCCTTATGTCGAACCTTACATCGACATTGGCGCGTTTTTTGCAAGAATGTCAGCAATAGGTAACGTAAAACTAAGTGGGAGGGGATAACAAAATCACTATAACTTAATAGCTATTCTCTGTTAGCATTTGTCCTTTTTTGAATATTTGAATAAGTTACATACATCATTTATGCAGCATAATCTAAAACAAAAACTGATGGATTATCAGTACCCTATCATGCTTTTTCTGTCTGTAGCCTCGTTGAATATCAAAGAATTCAGTGAAGTGGCCTCATTTTTTAATTAACCTCCACACTTCTTTGAACGTTAATAAAACCTCGTATATTCATAATCGTCCGCGGTCTTTATGAAATAAAATGACAGAAGAATAACAAAAGAATCACATTTGAAGGTTTGGTAATGAATGATTCTCTAGATAACTTTCATCAATGAAACGAATTGGGATTAAAAGGAAAAGGCCTTGTGCCAACACGCTATTCTTTTCCACAACATTCAAGTTAAAATGATGTCCAAACGTGATTCCAATGATTAATGAACTAAATGTCATTGATATTTTTAGGAGACAAAGGTGATTTCGGCGAAAAGGGCGAAAAAGGTAAGGCGAAAATTGATTGTTTATGCGCAATGTAGGTAATAGGTTTTCTTACGCCTATTGATCCAATTCTTGTTAGCCTTTTGTTACAATGATGAAATAAACATCAAAGAAGTACCTAACAGTTATTCATTCTCAAAGTCGAGAAGGCAAGGCAAAATCGTGAGAATTCCCATCGAAACGGTTGCAAACCCCGGAATGAACAACACCAGGTGCCCGGGGAGAGTCAGCGTATCCTTAATGCATGCAACACCCGTCGCAACAGCTCCATGGAAACCTGTCAAATTCGGTGATTGTCTCGATGTACATTTTGAAAGAATATATTTCGGCGTAAAGGGCGACAAAGTTAAGATGAAAAATGATTGTTTATGCACAATGTAGGTAAGAGGTTTTCTTATACACAATGATTCAATATCTCAAAGGTGTTATGAGAATGAAAGCAACTTGGTTGCATTAAAACCAACTGGAGGATCTGATGATCTTATTATGCGCTAGTGGGGAAAATGAATATGGAAAAGTAAACATTAAATAAGTACTTATCAGTTATTCAGTCGCGAAGTCGAGGCGGCAAGGCAAAATCATTAGACTTTCCATTGGAACGGTTGCGAACCTCGGAATTAATAACATTCCGAAGTGAAACCAGGTGCCCGTCAGCGTCTCCTGATTGCATGCAACACACGTCGCAACAGCTCCATGAAAACATTGTCAAATTCGGTGATTGTCTCGATGTACTTATTTATGTACATTTCAGGTAAGCATGTCTTGTTTGGTGATGATGACAGCTATTCAATCGCAATCGAGAATGTCACTGATTATTCTGCAAAGGGGGATATGATATTCCTTTATTACATCCCCGTTGTGACCGAAAAACCTCCTCAAAGATGATTTCTGCCGTTGTGTAATATATAACCCTGTGCCCAGTTTCACAAAAATTCTTACGGAAAATTTCAGGAATTTTCGTAACTTTCATCATCAAATAAAAGCTTTAAATGTCTTTCAAGTTAGATTATATTGTGCTTTCTCATATCATTTGTACATAATAAATATAAATTCAGAAACAAAATATCGCGACTTTTAGTTTATAAGGAGTACTACGCGATCAAAACTTACGAAAATTTCCAAAAAATTTTCGTAAGAATTTTTGTGAAACAGGCCGCTGAACAAGTAGCTTAATTGCAAGTCGTCTAACTGTAATGATGAAATCTTCATATTTGGAACATGCCCTGGCGTACCGTATCAGCTGAGAAACAAAAACGCCATAAGTTTTCTTACGCATTGATCCAATTCTTCCTAGCCGTTTCTTACAAAAAGATTATCGCAAAAATGTTATGGGAATGAAAGCGACTTGGTTGCATTAAAGCATACTGGAGTGTCTAATGATCTTTTTATGTACTAGTGGGAAAATGAATAAAGAAAAAGGAGATATGATAATGATAAATGATATGATGTATGTTGAATTTGAAAAATAGTGATTGATTTGAGTACTGATAAGATGGTATGATAACTTTACAGGTCTTAGAGGAGAAAAAGGCTACAAGGGTGAACAGATCTTATGGGAATGAAAGCGACTTTGTTGCATTAAAGCAAACTGGAGGGTCTGATGATCTTATTATGCGCTAGTGGGAAAAATGAATATGGGAAAAGGAGAGATGATAATGATAAATGATTTGATGTATGTTGAATTTGAAAATAGTGATCAGTTTGAGTACTGATAAGATGGTATGATGACTTTACAGGTCTTAGAGGAGAAAAAGGCTACAAGGGTGAACAGCACTCAAAGGGCTACAAGGGTGAGAAAGGTAAGAATTGAAATGGAAATGAGTTTACTATTGCATGAGTAATGACAGTTCTCCAGAATTTGATAAAACACAATTTGTGCTTAGGAATATTAGATATGACATCACGGAAATAGTAATGAATGATTTACTAGGCAAGCTTTCATGAATGAAAAGCAATTTGGAATTAAGAAGAAAAGGCCTTGAACCAACACGCTATTCTTTTCCACAATATTCAATGTTAAAATGATGTCCAAACGTGATTCCAATAATTAATGAACTAAATGTCATTGATATTTGTAGGAGACAAAGGTGATTTCGGTGTAAAGGGCGACAAAGGTAAGGCGAAAAATGATTGTTTATGCACAATGTAGGTAATAGGTTTTCTTACGCATTGATCCAATTCTTGTTAGCCTTTTGTTACAATGATGAAAGAAAGAATATCTGAAAGAGGTTATGGGAATGAAAGCAACTTGGTTGGATTAAAGCAAACTGGAGGGTCTGATGATCTTATCATGCGCTAGTGGGAAAAATGAATATTGAAAAGGAGAAATGATAATGATAAATGATTTGATGTATGTTGAATTTGAAAATAGTGATCAATTTGAGTACTGATAAGATGGTATGATGACTTTACAGGTCTTAGAGGAGAAAAAGGCTACAAGGGTGAACAGCACTCAAAGGGCTACAAGGGTGAGAAAGGTAAGAATTGAAATGGAAATGAGTTTTCTATTGCATGATTGATAACAATTCTCCAGAATTTAATGAAACACAATTTGTGCTTAGAAATATTAGATATGACATCACGGAAATAGTAATGAATGAATTTCTATAAGTAAACGTTCATGAATGAAAAGCAAATTGGAATTAAGAAGAAAAGGCCTTGTGCCAACACGCTATTCTTTTCCACAACATTCAATGTTAAAATGATGTCCAAATGTGATTCCAATAATTAATGAACTAAATGTCATTGATATTTTTAGGAGACAAAGGTGATTTCGGCGAAAAGGGCGACAAAGGTAAGGCGAAAAATGATTGTTTATGCACAATGTAGGTAATAGGTTTTCTTACGCATTGATCCAATTCTTGTTAGCCTTTTGTTACAATGATGAAAGAAAGAATATCTGAAAGAGGTTATGGGAATGAAAGCAACTTGGTTGGATTAAAGCAAACTGGAGGGTCTGATGATCTTATCATGCGCTAGTGGGAAAAATGAATATTGAAAAGGAGAAATGATAATGATAAATGATTTGATGTATGTTGAATTTGAAAATAGTGATCAATTTGAGTACTGATAAGATGGTATGATGACTTTACAGGTCTTAGAGGAGAAAAAGGCTACAAGGGTGAACAGCACTCAAAGGGCTACAAGGGTGAGAAAGGTAAGAATTGAAATGGAAATGAGTTTTCTATTGCATGATTGATAACAATTCTCCAGAATTTAATGAAACACAATTTGTGCTTAGAAATATTAGATATGACATCACGGAAATAGTAATGAATGAATTTCTATAAGTAAACGTTCATGAATGAAAAGCAAATTGGAATTAAGAAGAAAAGGCCTTGTGCCAACACGCTATTCTTTTCCACAACATTCAATGTTAAAATGATGTCCAAATGTGATTCCAATAATTAATGAACTAAATGTCATTGATATTTTTAGGAGACAAAGGTGATTTCGGCGAAAAGGGCGACAAAGGTAAGGCGAAAAATGATTGTTTATGCACAATGTAGGTA
Organism: Pinctada imbricata; assembly: GCA_033119305.1. Taxonomy (NCBI): domain Eukaryota; kingdom Metazoa; phylum Mollusca; class Bivalvia; order Pterioida; family Pteriidae; genus Pinctada; species Pinctada imbricata. The sequence goes on from VSWD01000010.1 coordinate 83,512,957, forward strand.
ATAGGTTTTCTTACGCATTGATCCAATTCTTGTTAGCCTTTTGTTACAATGATGAAAGAAAGAATATCTGAAAGAGGTTATGGGAATGAAAGCAACTTGGTTGGATTAAAGCAAACTGGAGGGTCTGATGATCTTATCATGCGCTAGTGGGAAAAATGAATATTGAAAAGGAGAAATGATAATGATAAATGATTTGATGTATGTTGAATTTGAAAATAGTGATCAATTTGAGTACTGATAAGATGGTATGATGACTTTACAGGTCTTAGAGGAGAAAAAGGCTACAAGGGTGAACAGCACTCAAAGGGCTACAAGGGTGAGAAAGGTAAGAATTGAAATGGAAATGAGTTTTCTATTGCATGATTGATAACAATTCTCCAGAATTTAATGAAACACAATTTGTGCTTAGAAATATTAGATATGACATCACGGAAATAGTAATGAATGAATTTCTATAAGTAAACGTTCATGAATGAAAAGCAAATTGGAATTAAGAAGAAAAGGCCTTGTGCCAACACGCTATTCTTTTCCACAACATTCAATGTTAAAATGATGTCCAAATGTGATTCCAATAATTAATGAACTAAATGTCATTGATATTTTTAGGAGACAAAGGTGATTTCGGCGAAAAGGGCGACAAAGGTAAGGCGAAAAATGATTGTTTATGCACAATGTAGGTAATAGGTTTTCTTACGCATTGATCCAATTCTTGTTAGCCTTTTGTTACAATGATGAAAGAAAGAATATCTGAAAGAGGTTATGGGAATGAAAGCAACTTGGTTGGATTAAAGCAAACTGGAGGGTCTGATGATCTTATCATGCGCTAGTGGGAAAAATGAATATTGAAAAGGAGAAATGATAATGATAAATGATTTGATGTATGTTGAATTTGAAAATAGTGATCAATTTGAGTACTGATAAGATGGTATGATGACTTTACAGGTCTTAGAGGAGAAAAAGGCTACAAGGGTGAACAGCACTCAAAGGGCTACAAGGGTGAGAAAGGTAAGAATTGAAATGGAAATGAGTTTTCTATTGCATGATTGATAACAATTCTCCAGAATTTAATGAAACACAATTTGTGCTTAGAAATATTAGATATGACATCACGGAAATAGTAATGAATGAATTTCTATAAGTAAACGTTCATGAATGAAAAGCAAATTGGAATTAAGAAGAAAAGGCCTTGTGCCAACACGCTATTCTTTTCCACAACATTCAATGTTAAAATGATGTCCAAATGTGATTCCAATAATTAATGAACTAAATGTCATTGATATTTTTAGGAGACAAAGGTGATTTCGGCGAAAAGGGCGACAAAGGTAAGGCGAAAAATGATTGTTTATGCACAATGTAGGTAATAGGTTTTCTTACGCATTGATCCAATTCTTGTTAGCCTTTTGTTACAATGATGAAAGAAAGAATATCTGAAAGAGGTTATGGGAATGAAAGCAACTTGGTTGGATTAAAGCAAACTGGAGGGTCTGATGATCTTATCATGCGCTAGTGGGAAAAATGAATATTGAAAAGGAGAAATGATAATGATAAATGATTTGATGTATGTTGAATTTGAAAATAGTGATCAATTTGAGTACTGATAAGATGGTATGATGACTTTACAGGTCTTAGAGGAGAAAAAGGCTACAAGGGTGAACAGCACTCAAAGGGCTACAAGGGTGAGAAAGGTAAGAATTGAAATGGAAATGAGTTTTCTATTGCATGATTGATAACAATTCTCCAGAATTTAATGAAACACAATTTGTGCTTAGAAATATTAGATATGACATCACGGAAATAGTAATGAATGAATTTCTATAAGTAAACGTTCATGAATGAAAAGCAAATTGGAATTAAGAAGAAAAGGCCTTGTGCCAACACGCTATTCTTTTCCACAACATTCAATGTTAAAATGATGTCCAAATGTGATTCCAATAATTAATGAACTAAATGTCATTGATATTTTTAGGAGACAAAGGTGATTTCGGCGAAAAGGGCGACAAAGGTAAGGCGAAAAATGATTGTTTATGCACAATGTAGGTAATAGGTTTTCTTACGCATTGATCCAATTCTTGTTAGCCTTTTGTTACAATGATGAAAGAAAGAATATCTGAAAGAGGTTATGGGAATGAAAGCAACTTGGTTGGATTAAAGCAAACTGGAGGGTCTGATGATCTTATCATGCGCTAGTGGGAAAAATGAATATTGAAAAGGAGAAATGATAATGATAAATGATTTGATGTATGTTGAATTTGAAAATAGTGATCAATTTGAGTACTGATAAGATGGTATGATGACTTTACAGGTCTTAGAGGAGAAAAAGGCTACAAGGGTGAACAGCACTCAAAGGGCTACAAGGGTGAGAAAGGTAAGAATTGAAATGGAAATGAGTTTTCTATTGCATGATTGATAACAATTCTCCAGAATTTAATGAAACACAATTTGTGCTTAGAAATATTAGATATGACATCACGGAAATAGTAATGAATGAATTTCTATAAGTAAACGTTCATGAATGAAAAGCAAATTGGAATTAAGAAGAAAAGGCCATGTGCCAACACGCTATTCTTTTCCACAACATTCAATGTTAAAATGATGTCCAAATGTGATTCCAATAATTAATGAACTAAATGTCATTGATATTTTTAGGAGACAAAGGTGATTTCGGCGAAAAGGGCGACAAAGGTAAGGCGAAAAATGATTGTTTATGCACAATGTAGGTAATAGGTTTTCTTACGCATTGATCCAATTCTTGTTAGCCTTTTGTTACAATGATGAAAGAAAGAATATCTGAAAGAGGTTATGGGAATGAAAGCAACTTGGTTGGATTAAAGCAAACTGGAGGGTCTGATGATCTTATCATGCGCTAGTGGGAAAAATGAATATTGAAAAGGAGAAATGATAATGATAAATGATTTGATGTATGTTGAATTTGAAAATAGTGATCAATTTGAGTACTGATAAGATGGTATGATGACTTTACAGGTCTTAGAGGAGAAAAAGGCTACAAGGGTGAACAGCACTCAAAGGGCTACAAGGGTGAGAAAGGTAAGAATTGAAATGGAAATGAGTTTTCTATTGCATGATTGATAACAATTCTCCAGAATTTAATGAAACACAATTTGTGCTTAGAAATATTAGATATGACATCACGGAAATAGTAATGAATGAATTTCTATAAGTAAACGTTCATGAATGAAAAGCAAATTGGAATTAAGAAGAAAAGGCCTTGTGCCAACACGCTATTCTTTTCCACAACATTCAATGTTAAAATGATGTCCAAATGTGATTCCAATAATTAATGAACTAAATGTCATTGATATTTTTAGGAGACAAAGGTGATTTCGGCGAAAAGGGCGACAAAGGTAAGGCGAAAAATGATTGTTTATGCACAATGTAGGTAATAGGTTTTCTTACGCATTGATCCAATTCTTGTTAGCCTTTTGTTACAATGATGAAAGAAAGAATATCTGAAAGAGGTTATGGGAATGAAAGCAACTTGGTTGGATTAAAGCAAACTGGAGGGTCTGATGATCTTATCATGCGCTAGTGGGAAAAATGAATATTGAAAAGGAGAAATGATAATGATAAATGATTTGATGTATGTTGAATTTGAAAATAGTGATCAATTTGAGTACTGATAAGATGGTATGATGACTTTACAGGTCTTAGAGGAGAAAAAGGCTACAAGGGTGAACAGCACTCAAAGGGCTACAAGGGTGAGAAAGGTAAGAATTGAAATGGAAATGAGTTTTCTATTGCATGATTGATAACAATTCTCCAGAATTTAATGAAACACAATTTGTGCTTAGAAATATTAGATATGACATCACGGAAATAGTAATGAATGAATTTCTATAAGTAAACGTTCATGAATGAAAAGCAAATTGGAATTAAGAAGAAAAGGCCATGTGCCAACACGCTAGTCTTTTCCACAACATTCAATGTTAAAATGATGTCCAAATGTGATTCCAATAATTAATGAACTAAATGTCATTGATATTTTTAGGAGACAAAGGTGATTTCGGCGAAAAGGGCGACAAAGGTAAGGCGAAAAATGATTGTTTATGCACAATGTAGGTAATAGGTTTTCTTACGCATTGATCCAATTCTTGTTAGCCTTTTGTTACAATGATGAAAGAAAGAATATCTGAAAGAGGTTATGGGAATGAAAGCAACTTGGTTGGATTAAAGCAAACTGGAGGGTCTGATGATCTTATCATGCGCTAGTGGGAAAAATGAATATTGAAAAGGAGAAATGATAATGATAAATGATTTGATGTATGTTGAATTTGAAAATAGTGATCAATTTGAGTACTGATAAGATGGGATGGTATGATGACTTTACAGGTCTTAGAGGAGAAAAGGCTACAAGGGTGAACAGCACTCAAAGGGCTACAAGGGTGAGAAAGGTAAGAATTGAAATGGAAATGAGTTTTTTCTATTGCATGATTGATAACAATTCTCCAGAATTTAATGAAACACAATTTGTGCTTAGAAATATTAGATATGACATCACGGAAATAGTAATGAATGAATTTCTATAAGTAAACGTTCATGAATGAAAAGCAAATTGGAATTAAGAAGAAAAGGCCATGTGCCAACACGCTAGTCTTTTCCACAACATTCAATGTTAAAATGATGTCCAAATGTGATTCCAATAATTAATGAACTAAATGTCATTGATATTTTTAGGAGACAAAGGTGATTTCGGCGAAAAGGGCGACAAAGGTAAGGCGAAAAATGATTGTTTATGCACAATGTAGGTAATAGGTTTTCTTACGCATTGATCCAATTCTTGTTAGCCTTTTGTTACAATGATGAAAGAAAGAATATCTGAAAGAGGTTATGGGAATGAAAGCAACTTGGTTGGATTAAAGCAAACTGGAGGGTCTGATGATCTTATCATGCGCTAGTGGGAAAAATGAATATTGAAAAGGAGAAATGATAATGATAAATGATTTGATGTATGTTGAATTTGAAAATAGTGATCAATTTGAGTACTGATAAGATGGTATGATGACTTTACAGGTCTTAGAGGAGAAAAAGGCTACAAGGGTGAACAGCACTCAAAGGGCTACAAGGGTGAGAAAGGTAAGAATTGAAATGGAAATGAGTTTTCTATTGCATGATTGATAACAATTCTCCAGAATTTAATGAAACACAATTTGTGCTTAGAAATATTAGATATGACATCACGGAAATAGTAATGAATGAATTTCTATAAGTAAACGTTCATGAATGAAAAGCAAATTGGAATTAAGAAGAAAAGGCCATTGTGCCAACACGCTAGTCTTTTCCACAACATTCAATGTTAAAATGATGTCCAAATGTGATTCCAATAATTAATGAACTAAATGTCATTGATATTTTTAGGAGACAAAGGTGATTTCGGCGAAAAGGGCGACAAAGGTAAGGCGAAAAATGATTGTTTATGCACAATGTAGGTAATAGGTTTTCTTACGCATTGATCCAATTCTTGTTAGCCTTTTGTTACAATGATGAAAGAAAGAATATCTGAAAGAGGTTATGGGAATGAAAGCAACTTGGTTGGATTAAAGCAAACTGGAGGGTCTGATGATCTTATCATGCGCTAGTGGGAAAAATGAATATTGAAAAGGAGAAATGATAATGATAAATGATTTGATGTATGTTGAATTTGAAAATAGTGATCAATTTGAGTACTGATAAGATGGTATGATGACTTTACAGGTCTTAGAGGAGAAAAAGGCTACAAGGGTGAACAGCACTCAAAGGGCTACAAGGGTGAGAAAGGTAAGAATTGAAATGGAAATGAGTTTTCTATTGCATGATTGATAACAATTCTCCAGAATTTAATGAAACACAATTTGTGCTTAGAAATATTAGATATGACATCACGGAAATAGTAATGAATGAATTTCTATAAGTAAACGTTCATGAATGAAAAGCAAATTGGAATTAAGAAGAAAAGGCCATGTGCCAACACGCTAGTCTTTTCCACAACATTCAATGTTAAAATGATGTCCAAATGTGATTCCAATAATTAATGAACTAAATGTCATTGATATTTTTAGGAGACAAAGGTGATTTCGGCGAAAAGGGCGACAAAGGTAAGGCGAAAAATGATTGTTTATGCACAATGTAGGTAATAGGTTTTCTTACGCATTGATCCAATTCTTGTTAGCCTTTTGTTACAATGATGAAAGAAAGAATATCTGAAAGAGGTTATGGGAATGAAAGCAACTTGGTTGGATTAAAGCAAACTGGAGGGTCTGATGATCTTATCATGCGCTAGTGGGAAAAATGAATATTGAAAAGGAGAAATGATAATGATAAATGATTTGATGTATGTTGAATTTGAAAATAGTGATCAATTTGAGTACTGATAAGATGGTATGATGACTTTACAGGTCTTAGAGGAGAAAAAGGCTACAAGGGTGAACAGCACTCAAAGGGCTACAAGGGTGAGAAAGGTAAGAATTGAAATGGAAATGATGTCATTGATATTTTTAGGAGACAAAGGTGATTTCGGCGAAAAGGGGCGACAAAGGTAAGGCGAAAAATGATTGTTTATGCACAATGTAGGTAATAGGTTTTCTTACGCATTGATCCAATTCTTGTTAGCCTTTTGTTACAATGATGAAAGAAAGAATATCTGAAGAGGTTATGGGAATGAAAGCAACTTGGTTGGATTAAAGCAAACTGGAGGGTCTGATGATCTTATCATGCGCTAGTGGGAAAAATGAATATTGAAAAGGAGAAATGATAATGATAAATGATTTGATGTATGTTGAATTTGAAAAAAAGTGATCAATTTGAGTACTGATAAGATGGTATGATGACTTTACAGGTCTTAGAGGAGAAAAAGGCTACAAGGGTGAACAGCACTCAAAGGGCTACAAGGGTGAGAAAGGTAAGAATTGAAATGGAATAGAGTTTTCTATTGCATGATTGATAACAATTCTCCAGAATTTAATGAAACACAATTTGTGCTTAGAAATATTAGATATGACATCACGGAAATAGTAATGAATGAATTTCTATAAGTAAACGTTCATGAATGAAAAGCAAATTGGAATTAAGAAGAAAAGGCCATGTGCCAACACGCTAGTCTTTTCCACAACATTCAATGTTAAAATGATGTCCAAATGTGATTCCAATAATTAATGAACTAAATGTCATTGATATTTTTAGGAGACAAAGGTGATTTCGGCGAAAAGGGCGACAAAGGTAAGGCGAAAAATGATTGTTTATGCACAATGTAGGTAATAGGTTTTCTTACGCATTGATCCAATTCTTGTTAGCCTTTTGTTACAATGATGAAAGAAAGAATATCTGAAAGAGGTTATGGGAATGAAAGCAACTTGGTTGGATTAAAGCAAACTGGAGGGTCTGATGATCTTATCATGCGCTAGTGGGAAAAATGAATATTGAAAAGGAGAAATGATAATGATAAATGATTTGATGTATGTTGAATTTGAAAATAGTGATCAATTTGAGTACTGATAAGATGGTATGATGACTTTACAGGTCTTAGAGGAGAAAAAGGCTACAAGGGTGAACAGCACTCAAAGGGCTACAAGGGTGAGAAAGGTAAGAATTGAAATGGAAATGAGTTTTCTATTGCATGATTGATAACAATTCTCCAGAATTTAATGAAACACAATTTGTGCTTAGAAATATTAGATATGACATCACGGAAATAGTAATGAATGAATTTCTATAAGTAAACGTTCATGAATGAAAAGCAAATTGGAATTAAGAAGAAAAGGCCATGTGCCAACACGCTAGTCTTTTCCACAACATTCAATGTTAAAATGATGTCCAAATGTGATTCCAATAATTAATGAACTAAATGTCATTGATATTTTTAGGAGACAAAGGTGATTTCGGCGAAAAGGGCGACAAAGGTAAGGCGAAAAATGATTGTTTATGCACAATGTAGGTAATAGGTTTTCTTACGCATTGATCCAATTCTTGTTAGCCTTTTGTTACAATGATGAAAGAAAGAATATCTGAAAGAGGTTATGGGAATGAAAGCAACTTGGTTGGATTAAAGCAAACTGGAGGGTCTGATGATCTTATCATGCGCTAGTGGGAAAAATGAATATTGAAAAGGAGAAATGATAATGATAAATGATTTGATGTATGTTGAATTTGAAAATAGTGATCAATTTGAGTACTGATAAGATGGTATGATGACTTTACAGGTCTTAGAGGAGAAAAAGGCTACAAGGGTGAACAGCACTCAAAGGGCTACAAGGGTGAGAAAGGTAAGAATTGAAATGGAAATGAGTTTTCTATTGCATGATTGATAACAATTCTCCAGAATTTAATGAAACACAATTTGTGCTTAGAAATATTAGATATGACATCACGGAAATAGTAATGAATGAATTTCTATAAGTAAACGTTCATGAATGAAAAGCAAATTGGAATTAAGAAGAAAAGGCCATGTGCCAACACGCTAGTCTTTTCCACAACATTCAATGTTAAAATGATGTCCAAATGTGATTCCAATAATTAATGAACTAAATGTCATTGATATTTTTAGGAGACAAAGGTGATTTCGGCGAAAAGGGCGACAAAGGTAAGGCGAAAAATGATTGTTTATGCACAATGTAGGTAATAGGTTTTCTTACGCATTGATCCAATTCTTGTTAGCCTTTTGTTACAATGATGAAAGAAAGAATATCTGAAAGAGGTTATGGGAATGAAAGCAACTTGGTTGGATTAAAGCAAACTGGAGGGTCTGATGATCTTATCATGCGCTAGTGGGAAAAATGAATATTGAAAAGGAGAAATGATAATGATAAATGATTTGATGTATGTTGAATTTGAAAATAGTGATCAATTTGAGTACTGATAAGATGGTATGATGACTTTACAGGTCTTAGAGGAGAAAAAGGCTACAAGGGTGAACAGCACTCAAAGGGCTACAAGGGTGAGAAAGGTAAGAATTGAAATGGAAATGAGTTTTCTATTGCATGATTGATAACAATTCTCCAGAATTTAATGAAACACAATTTGTGCTTAGAAATATTAGATATGACATCACGGAAATAGTAATGAATGAATTTCTATAAGTAAACGTTCATGAATGAAAAGCAAATTGGAATTAAGAAGAAAAGGCCATGTGCCAACACGCTAGTCTTTTCCACAACATTCAATGTTAAAATGATGTCCAAATGTGATTCCAATAATTAATGAACTAAATGTCATTGATATTTTTAGGAGACAAAGGTGATTTCGGCGAAAAGGGCGACAAAGGTAAGGCGAAAAATGATTGTTTATGCACAATGTAGGTAATAGGTTTTCTTACGCATTGATCCAATTCTTGTTAGCCTTTTGTTACAATGATGAAAGAAAGAATATCTGAAAGAGGTTATGGGAATGAAAGCAACTTGGTTGGATTAAAGCAAACTGGAGGGTCTGATGATCTTATCATGCGCTAGTGGGAAAAATGAATATTGAAAAGGAGAAATGATAATGATAAATGATTTGATGTATGTTGAATTTGAAAATAGTGATCAATTTGAGTACTGATAAGATGGTATGATGACTTTACAGGTCTTAGAGGAGAAAAAGGCTACAAGGGTGAACAGCACTCAAAGGGCTACAAGGGTGAGAAAGGTAAGAATTGAAATGGAAATGAGTTTTCTATTGCATGATTGATAACAATTCTCCAGAATTTAATGAAACACAATTTGTGCTTAGAAATATTAGATATGACATCACGGAAATAGTAATGAATGAATTTCTATAAGTAAACGTTCATGAATGAAAAGCAAATTGGAATTAAGAAGAAAAGGCCATGTGCCAACACGCTAGTCTTTTCCACAACATTCAATGTTAAAATGATGTCCAAATGTGATTCCAATAATTAATGAACTAAATGTCATTGATATTTTTAGGAGACAAAGGTGATTTCGGCGAAAAGGGCGACAAAGGTAAGGCGAAAAATGATTGTTTATGCACAATGTAGGTAATAGGTTTTCTTACGCATTGATCCAATTCTTGTTAGCCTTTTGTTACAATGATGAAAGAAAGAATATCTGAAAGAGGTTATGGGAATGAAAGCAACTTGGTTGGATTAAAGCAAACTGGAGGGTCTGATGATCTTATCATGCGCTAGTGGGAAAAATGAATATTGAAAAGGAGAAATGATAATGATAAATGATTTGATGTATGTTGAATTTGAAAATAGTGATCAATTTGAGTACTGATAAGATGGTATGATGACTTTACAGGTCTTAGAGGAGAAAAAGGCTACAAGGGTGAACAGCACTCAAAGGGCTACAAGGGTGAGAAAGGTAAGAATTGAAATGGAAATGAGTTTTCTATTGCATGATTGATAACAATTCTCCAGAATTTAATGAAACACAATTTGTGCTTAGAAATATTAGATATGACATCACGGAAATAGTAATGAATGAATTTCTATAAGTAAACGTTCATGAATGAAAAGCAAATTGGAATTAAGAAGAAAAGGCCATGTGCCAACACGCTAGTCTTTTCCACAACATTCAATGTTAAAATGATGTCCAAATGTGATTCCAATAATTAATGAACTAAATGTCATTGATATTTTTAGGAGACAAAGGTGATTTCGGCGAAAAGGGCGACAAAGGTAAGGCGAAAAATGATTGTTTATGCACAATGTAGGTAATAGGTTTTCTTACGCATTGATCCAATTCTTGTTAGCCTTTTGTTACAATGATGAAAGAAAGAATATCTGAAAGAGGTTATGGGAATGAAAGCAACTTGGTTGGATTAAAGCAAACTGGAGGGTCTGATGATCTTATCATGCGCTAGTGGGAAAAATGAATATTGAAAAGGAGAAATGATAATGATAAATGATTTGATGTATGTTGAATTTGAAAATAGTGATCAATTTGAGTACTGATAAGATGGTATGATGACTTTACAGGTCTTAGAGGAGAAAAAGGCTACAAGGGTGAACAGCACTCAAAGGGCTACAAGGGTGAGAAAGGTAAGAATTGAAATGGAAATGAGTTTTCTATTGCATGATTGATAACAATTCTCCAGAATTTAATGAAACACAATTTGTGCTTAGAAATATTAGATATGACATCACGGAAATAGTAATGAATGAATTTCTATAAGTAAACGTTCATGAATGAAAAGCAAATTGGAATTAAGAAGAAAAGGCCATGTGCCAACACGCTAGTCTTTTCCACAACATTCAATGTTAAAATGATGTCCAAATGTGATTCCAATAATTAATGAACTAAATGTCATTGATATTTTTAGGAGACAAAGGTGATTTCGGCGAAAAGGGCGACAAAGGTAAGGCGAAAAATGATTGTTTATGCACAATGTAGGTAATAGGTTTTCTTACGCATTGATCCAATTCTTGTTAGCCTTTTGTTACAATGATGAAAGAAAGAATATCTGAAAGAGGTTATGGGAATGAAAGCAACTTGGTTGGATTAAAGCAAACTGGAGGGTCTGATGATCTTATCATGCGCTAGTGGGAAAAATGAATATTGAAAAGGAGAAATGATAATGATAAATGATTTGATGTATGTTGAATTTGAAAATAGTGATCAATTTGAGTACTGATAAGATGGTATGATGACTTTACAGGTCTTAGAGGAGAAAAAGGCTACAAGGGTGAACAGCACTCAAAGGGCTACAAGGGTGAGAAAGGTAAGAATTGAAATGGAAATGAGTTTTCTATTGCATGATTGATAACAATTCTCCAGAATTTAATGAAACACAATTTGTGCTTAGAAATATTAGATATGACATCACGGAAATAGTAATGAATGAATTTCTATAAGTAAACGTTCATGAATGAAAAGCAAATTGGAATTAAGAAGAAAAGGCCATGTGCCAACACGCTAGTCTTTTCCACAACATTCAATGTTAAAATGATGTCCAAATGTGATTCCAATAATTAATGAACTAAATGTCATTGATATTTTTAGGAGACAAAGGTGATTTCGGCGAAAAGGGCGACAAAGGTAAGGCGAAAAATGATTGTTTATGCACAATGTAGGTAATAGGTTTTCTTACGCATTGATCCAATTCTTGTTAGCCTTTTGTTACAATGATGAAAGAAAGAATATCTGAAAGAGGTTATGGGAATGAAAGCAACTTGGTTGGATTAAAGCAAACTGGAGGGTCTGATGATCTTATCATGCGCTAGTGGGAAAAATGAATATTGAAAAGGAGAAATGATAATGATAAATGATTTGATGTATGTTGAATTTGAAAATAGTGATCAATTTGAGTACTGATAAGATGGTATGATGACTTTACAGGTCTTAGAGGAGAAAAAGGCTACAAGGGTGAACAGCACTCAAAGGGCTACAAGGGTGAGAAAGGTAAGAATTGAAATGGAAATGAGTTTTCTATTGCATGATTGATAACAATTCTCCAGAATTTAATGAAACACAATTTGTGCTTAGAAATATTAGATATGACATCACGGAAATAGTAATGAATGAATTTCTATAAGTAAACGTTCATGAATGAAAAGCAAATTGGAATTAAGAAGAAAAGGCCATGTGCCAACACGCTAGTCTTTTCCACAACATTCAATGTTAAAATGATGTCCAAATGTGATTCCAATAATTAATGAACTAAATGTCATTGATATTTTTAGGAGACAAAGGTGATTTCGGCGAAAAGGGCGACAAAGGTAAGGCGAAAAATGATTGTTTATGCACAATGTAGGTAATAGGTTTTCTTACGCATTGATCCAATTCTTGTTAGCCTTTTGTTACAATGATGAAAGAAAGAATATCTGAAAGAGGTTATGGGAATGAAAGCAACTTGGTTGGATTAAAGCAAACTGGAGGGTCTGATGATCTTATCATGCGCTAGTGGGAAAAATGAATATTGAAAAGGAGAAATGATAATGATAAATGATTTGATGTATGTTGAATTTGAAAATAGTGATCAATTTGAGTACTGATAAGATGGTATGATGACTTTACAGGTCTTAGAGGAGAAAAAGGCTACAAGGGTGAACAGCACTCAAAGGGCTACAAGGGTGAGAAAGGTAAGAATTGAAATGGAAATGAGTTTTCTATTGCATGATTGATAACAATTCTCCAGAATTTAATGAAACACAATTTGTGCTTAGAAATATTAGATATGACATCACGGAAATAGTAATGAATGAATTTCTATAAGTAAACGTTCATGAATGAAAAGCAAATTGGAATTAAGAAGAAAAGGCCATGTGCCAACACGCTAGTCTTTTCCACAACATTCAATGTTAAAATGATGTCCAAATGTGATTCCAATAATTAATGAACTAAATGTCATTGATATTTTTAGGAGACAAAGGTGATTTCGGCGAAAAGGGCGACAAAGGTAAGGCGAAAAATGATTGTTTATGCACAATGTAGGTAATAGGTTTTCTTACGCATTGATCCAATTCTTGTTAGCCTTTTGTTACAATGATGAAAGAAAGAATATCTGAAAGAGGTTATGGGAATGAAAGCAACTTGGTTGGATTAAAGCAAACTGGAGGGTCTGATGATCTTATCATGCGCTAGTGGGAAAAATGAATATTGAAAAGGAGAAATGATAATGATAAATGATTTGATGTATGTTGAATTTGAAAATAGTGATCAATTTGAGTACTGATAAGATGGTATGATGACTTTACAGGTCTTAGAGGAGAAAAAGGCTACAAGGGTGAACAGCACTCAAAGGGCTACAAGGGTGAGAAAGGTAAGAATTGAAATGGAAATGAGTTTTCTATTGCATGATTGATAACAATTCTCCAGAATTTAATGAAACACAATTTGTGCTTAGAAATATTAGATATGACATCACGGAAATAGTAATGAATGAATTTCTATAAGTAAACGTTCATGAATGAAAAGCAAATTGGAATTAAGAAGAAAAGGCCATGTGCCAACACGCTAGTCTTTTCCACAACATTCAATGTTAAAATGATGTCCAAATGTGATTCCAATAATTAATGAACTAAATGTCATTGATATTTTTAGGAGACAAAGGTGATTTCGGCGAAAAGGGCGACAAAGGTAAGGCGAAAAATGATTGTTTATGCACAATGTAGGTAATAGGTTTTCTTACGCATTGATCCAATTCTTGTTAGCCTTTTGTTACAATGATGAAAGAAAGAATATCTGAAAGAGGTTATGGGAATGAAAGCAACTTGGTTGGATTAAAGCAAACTGGAGGGTCTGATGATCTTATCATGCGCTAGTGGGAAAAATGAATATTGAAAAGGAGAAATGATAATGATAAATGATTTGATGTATGTTGAATTTGAAAATAGTGATCAATTTGAGTACTGATAAGATGGTATGATGACTTTACAGGTCTTAGAGGAGAAAAAGGCTACAAGGGTGAACAGCACTCAAAGGGCTACAAGGGTGAGAAAGGTAAGAATTGAAATGGAAATGAGTTTTCTATTGCATGATTGATAACAATTCTCCAGAATTTAATGAAACACAATTTGTGCTTAGAAATATTAGATATGACATCACGGAAATAGTAATGAATGAATTTCTATAAGTAAACGTTCATGAATGAAAAGCAAATTGGAATTAAGAAGAAAAGGCCATGTGCCAACACGCTAGTCTTTTCCACAACATTCAATGTTAAAATGATGTCCAAATGTGATTCCAATAATTAATGAACTAAATGTCATTGATATTTTTAGGAGACAAAGGTGATTTCGGCGAAAAGGGCGACAAAGGTAAGGCGAAAAATGATTGTTTATGCACAATGTAGGTAATAGGTTTTCTTACGCATTGATCCAATTCTTGTTAGCCTTTTGTTACAATGATGAAAGAAAGAATATCTGAAAGAGGTTATGGGAATGAAAGCAACTTGGTTGGATTAAAGCAAACTGGAGGGTCTGATGATCTTATCATGCGCTAGTGGGAAAAATGAATATTGAAAAGGAGAAATGATAATGATAAATGATTTGATGTATGTTGAATTTGAAAATAGTGATCAATTTGAGTACTGATAAGATGGTATGATGACTTTACAGGTCTTAGAGGAGAAAAAGGCTACAAGGGTGAACAGCACTCAAAGGGCTACAAGGGTGAGAAAGGTAAGAATTGAAATGGAAATGAGTTTTCTATTGCATGATTGATAACAATTCTCCAGAATTTAATGAAACACAATTTGTGCTTAGAAATATTAGATATGACATCACGGAAATAGTAATGAATGAATTTCTATAAGTAAACGTTCATGAATGAAAAGCAAATTGGAATTAAGAAGAAAAGGCCATGTGCCAACACGCTAGTCTTTTCCACAACATTCAATGTTAAAATGATGTCCAAATGTGATTCCAATAATTAATGAACTAAATGTCATTGATATTTTTAGGAGACAAAGGTGATTTCGGCGAAAAGGGCGACAAAGGTAAGGCGAAAAATGATTGTTTATGCACAATGTAGGTAATAGGTTTTCTTACGCATTGATCCAATTCTTGTTAGCCTTTTGTTACAATGATGAAAGAAAGAATATCTGAAAGAGGTTATGGGAATGAAAGCAACTTGGTTGGATTAAAGCAAACTGGAGGGTCTGATGATCTTATCATGCGCTAGTGGGAAAAATGAATATTGAAAAGGAGAAATGATAATGATAAATGATTTGATGTATGTTGAATTTGAAAATAGTGATCAATTTGAGTACTGATAAGATGGTATGATGACTTTACAGGTCTTAGAGGAGAAAAAGGCTACAAGGGTGAACAGCACTCAAAGGGCTACAAGGGTGAGAAAGGTAAGAATTGAAATGGAAATGAGTTTTCTATTGCATGATTGATAACAATTCTCCAGAATTTAATGAAACACAATTTGTGCTTAGAAATATTAGATATGACATCACGGAAATAGTAATGAATGAATTTCTATAAGTAAACGTTCATGAATGAAAAGCAAATTGGAATTAAGAAGAAAAGGCCATGTGCCAACACGCTAGTCTTTTCCACAACATTCAATGTTAAAATGATGTCCAAATGTGATTCCAATAATTAATGAACTAAATGTCATTGATATTTTTAGGAGACAAAGGTGATTTCGGCGAAAAGGGCGACAAAGGTAAGGCGAAAAATGATTGTTTATGCACAATGTAGGTAATAGGTTTTCTTACGCATTGATCCAATTCTTGTTAGCCTTTTGTTACAATGATGAAAGAAAGAATATCTGAAAGAGGTTATGGGAATGAAAGCAACTTGGTTGGATTAAAGCAAACTGGAGGGTCTGATGATCTTATCATGCGCTAGTGGGAAAAATGAATATTGAAAAGGAGAAATGATAATGATAAATGATTTGATGTATGTTGAATTTGAAAATAGTGATCAATTTGAGTACTGATAAGATGGTATGATGACTTTACAGGTCTTAGAGGAGAAAAAGGCTACAAGGGTGAACAGCACTCAAAGGGCTACAAGGGTGAGAAAGGTAAGAATTGAAATGGAAATGAGTTTTCTATTGCATGATTGATAACAATTCTCCAGAATTTAATGAAACACAATTTGTGCTTAGAAATATTAGATATGACATCACGGAAATAGTAATGAATGAATTTCTATAAGTAAACGTTCATGAATGAAAAGCAAATTGGAATTAAGAAGAAAAGGCCATGTGCCAACACGCTAGTCTTTTCCACAACATTCAATGTTAAAATGATGTCCAAATGTGATTCCAATAATTAATGAACTAAATGTCATTGATATTTTTAGGAGACAAAGGTGATTTCGGCGAAAAGGGCGACAAAGGTAAGGCGAAAAATGATTGTTTATGCACAATGTAGGTAATAGGTTTTCTTACGCATAGATGGAATACAAGCGTAATTTTTAGGGGGATTTCAGGCAGAATGTTATCTTATTCTGAAATACACGTAAAATACTGCTTAGACGGAACTTAGGCGGAAGTTAGGAGGAACTTAGGAGGAAATTAGGCGGAATTTAGACGGAAAATAGCAAAGTTAATATGCAAATTTTTACGCCTAAAATATTCCGCCTAAAATCCTGCTTAAAAACCCGCTTAAAGAATCCGCCTAAAATATTGCGCCTAAAATCCTGCATTGAACCCGTTAAAGAATCCGCCTAAAAATTCCTCTCAAACTCTCATGCACCTAAGTCTAATTTCAATAATAATTTTGAAGAAAAATTAACTTGTAACATGTTGAATGTACATGTATTAACTTTTCTTTATAACCTAGATGTTAATCTTTTAGTGTACATGGTATTATAATTTAATGAGGCTTAACTTAAAATTGCTGCAGTGTAGTCTGGAATTAGTGTCTGAATCACTCAAATTTCAGTTGGTCAGAACACAA
Organism: Pinctada imbricata; assembly: GCA_033119305.1. Classification (NCBI taxonomy): domain Eukaryota; kingdom Metazoa; phylum Mollusca; class Bivalvia; order Pterioida; family Pteriidae; genus Pinctada; species Pinctada imbricata. The sequence goes on from VSWD01000010.1 coordinate 83,530,249, forward strand.
TCAGACTAAATTGAACAATTCTACAATAAATATCAATTTAGATTTCATTCATGTGTCAAGGGACATATTAAGATGATAATGAAACAAAATTACTTACTTTTGTTCAATAAAATTATGATTCCAAACACATCTTGGCCTATCATTGTAAATTTCATAAGTGTCTTAGTTTTCACTTGGAGCCAAATTTAAATTGATTTCCCAAGATGCAATAGCTTAGTCATCAGCTTTCAGAATTCCGTCTAAGCATTAGCAAGAATACGCTTAAGATATTCTCAGAAATGACTTTCAGAATTCCGTCTAAGCATTAGCAGAAATACGCTTAAGAATTTAAGCGAATTCTTCTTAATGGTTAGGCGGAAAATATAGTTCGCCTAAAGTTCGCCTGAAATTAGGCGGATTCCTCCTAATTTCGCTCAAAGTCCGCTTCAGTTCCTGCTGGAGTCCGTCTAAACATTTCATACGGGATTGATCCAATTCTTGTTAGCCTTTTGTTACAATAATGAAAGAAAGAATATCTGAAAGAGGTTATGGGAATGAAAGCAACTTGGTTGGATTAAAGCAAACTGGAGGGTCTGATGATCTTATCATGCGCTAGTGGGAAAAATGAATATTGAAAAGGAGAAATGATAATGATAAATGATTTGATGTATGTTGAATTTGAAAATAGTGATCAATTTGAGTACTGATAAGATGGTATGATGACTTTACAGGTCTTAGAGGAGAAAAAGGCTACAAGGGTGAACAGCACTCAAAGGGCTACAAGGGTGAGAAAGGTAAGAATTGAAATGGAAATGAGTTTTCTATTGCATGATTGATAACAATTCTCCAGAATTTAATGAAACACAATTTGTGCTTAGAAATATTAGATATGACATCACGGAAATAGTAATGAATGAATTTCTATAAGTAAACGTTCATGAATGAAAAGCAAATTGGAATTAAGAAGAAAAGGCCATGTGCCAACACGCTAGTCTTTTCCACAACATTCAATGTTAAAATGATGTCCAAATGTGATTCCAATAATTAATGAACTAAATGTCATTGATATTTTTAGGAGACAAAGGTGATTTCGGCGAAAAGGGCGACAAAGGTAAGGCGAAAAATGATTGTTTATGCACAATGTAGGTAATAGGTTTTCTTACGCATTGATCCAATTCTTGTTAGCCTTTTGTTACAATGATGAAAGAAAGAATATCTGAAAGAGGTTATGGGAATGAAAGCAACTTGGTTGGATTAAAGCAAACTGGAGGGTCTGATGATCTTATCATGCGCTAGTGGGAAAAATGAATATTGAAAAGGAGAAATGATAATGATAAATGATTTGATGTATGTTGAATTTGAAAATAGTGATCAATTTGAGTACTGATAAGATGGTATGATGACTTTACAGGTCTTAGAGGAGAAAAAGGCTACAAGGGTGAACAGCACTCAAAGGGCTACAAGGGTGAGAAAGGTAAGAATTGAAATGGAAATGAGTTTTCTATTGCATGATTGATAACAATTCTCCAGAATTTAATGAAACACAATTTGTGCTTAGAAATATTAGATATGACATCACGGAAATAGTAATGAATGAATTTCTATAAGTAAACGTTCATGAATGAAAAGCAAATTGGAATTAAGAAGAAAAGGCCATGTGCCAACACGCTAGTCTTTTCCACAACATTCAATGTTAAAATGATGTCCAAATGTGATTCCAATAATTAATGAACTAAATGTCATTGATATTTTTAGGAGACAAAGGTGATTTCGGCGAAAAGGGCGACAAAGGTAAGGCGAAAAATGATTGTTTATGCACAATGTAGGTAATAGGTTTTCTTACGCATTGATCCAATTCTTGTTAGCCTTTTGTTACAATGATGAAAGAAAGAATATCTGAAAGAGGTTATGGGAATGAAAGCAACTTGGTTGGATTAAAGCAAACTGGAGGGTCTGATGATCTTATCATGCGCTAGTGGGAAAAATGAATATTGAAAAGGAGAAATGATAATGATAAATGATTTGATGTATGTTGAATTTGAAAATAGTGATCAATTTGAGTACTGATAAGATGGTATGATGACTTTACAGGTCTTAGAGGAGAAAAAGGCTACAAGGGTGAACAGCACTCAAAGGGCTACAAGGGTGAGAAAGGTAAGAATTGAAATGGAAATGAGTTTTCTATTGCATGATTGATAACAATTCTCCAGAATTTAATGAAACACAATTTGTGCTTAGAAATATTAGATATGACATCACGGAAATAGTAATGAATGAATTTCTATAAGTAAACGTTCATGAATGAAAAGCAAATTGGAATTAAGAAGAAAAGGCCATGTGCCAACACGCTAGTCTTTTCCACAACATTCAATGTTAAAATGATGTCCAAATGTGATTCCAATAATTAATGAACTAAATGTCATTGATATTTTTAGGAGACAAAGGTGATTTCGGCGAAAAGGGCGACAAAGGTAAGGCGAAAAATGATTGTTTATGCACAATGTAGGTAATAGGTTTTCTTACGCATTGATCCAATTCTTGTTAGCCTTTTGTTACAATGATGAAAGAAAGAATATCTGAAAGAGGTTATGGGAATGAAAGCAACTTGGTTGGATTAAAGCAAACTGGAGGGTCTGATGATCTTATCATGCGCTAGTGGGAAAAATGAATATTGAAAAGGAGAAATGATAATGATAAATGATTTGATGTATGTTGAATTTGAAAATAGTGATCAATTTGAGTACTGATAAGATGGTATGATGACTTTACAGGTCTTAGAGGAGAAAAAGGCTACAAGGGTGAACAGCACTCAAAGGGCTACAAGGGTGAGAAAGGTAAGAATTGAAATGGAAATGAGTTTTCTATTGCATGATTGATAACAATTCTCCAGAATTTAATGAAACACAATTTGTGCTTAGAAATATTAGATATGACATCACGGAAATAGTAATGAATGAATTTCTATAAGTAAACGTTCATGAATGAAAAGCAAATTGGAATTAAGAAGAAAAGGCCATGTGCCAACACGCTAGTCTTTTCCACAACATTCAATGTTAAAATGATGTCCAAATGTGATTCCAATAATTAATGAACTAAATGTCATTGATATTTTTAGGAGACAAAGGTGATTTCGGCGAAAAGGGCGACAAAGGTAAGGCGAAAAATGATTGTTTATGCACAATGTAGGTAATAGGTTTTCTTACGCATTGATCCAATTCTTGTTAGCCTTTTGTTACAATGATGAAAGAAAGAATATCTGAAAGAGGTTATGGGAATGAAAGCAACTTGGTTGGATTAAAGCAAACTGGAGGGTCTGATGATCTTATCATGCGCTAGTGGGAAAAATGAATATTGAAAAGGAGAAATGATAATGATAAATGATTTGATGTATGTTGAATTTGAAAATAGTGATCAATTTGAGTACTGATAAGATGGTATGATGACTTTACAGGTCTTAGAGGAGAAAAAGGCTACAAGGGTGAACAGCACTCAAAGGGCTACAAGGGTGAGAAAGGTAAGAATTGAAATGGAAATGAGTTTTCTATTGCATGATTGATAACAATTCTCCAGAATTTAATGAAACACAATTTGTGCTTAGAAATATTAGATATGACATCACGGAAATAGTAATGAATGAATTTCTATAAGTAAACGTTCATGAATGAAAAGCAAATTGGAATTAAGAAGAAAAGGCCATGTGCCAACACGCTAGTCTTTTCCACAACATTCAATGTTAAAATGATGTCCAAATGTGATTCCAATAATTAATGAACTAAATGTCATTGATATTTTTAGGAGACAAAGGTGATTTCGGCGAAAAGGGCGACAAAGGTAAGGCGAAAAATGATTGTTTATGCACAATGTAGGTAATAGGTTTTCTTACGCATTGATCCAATTCTTGTTAGCCTTTTGTTACAATGATGAAAGAAAGAATATCTGAAAGAGGTTATGGGAATGAAAGCAACTTGGTTGGATTAAAGCAAACTGGAGGGTCTGATGATCTTATCATGCGCTAGTGGGAAAAATGAATATTGAAAAGGAGAAATGATAATGATAAATGATTTGATGTATGTTGAATTTGAAAATAGTGATCAATTTGAGTACTGATAAGATGGTATGATGACTTTACAGGTCTTAGAGGAGAAAAAGGCTACAAGGGTGAACAGCACTCAAAGGGCTACAAGGGTGAGAAAGGTAAGAATTGAAATGGAAATGAGTTTTCTATTGCATGATTGATAACAATTCTCCAGAATTTAATGAAACACAATTTGTGCTTAGAAATATTAGATATGACATCACGGAAATAGTAATGAATGAATTTCTATAAGTAAACGTTCATGAATGAAAAGCAAATTGGAATTAAGAAGAAAAGGCCATGTGCCAACACGCTAGTCTTTTCCACAACATTCAATGTTAAAATGATGTCCAAATGTGATTCCAATAATTAATGAACTAAATGTCATTGATATTTTTAGGAGACAAAGGTGATTTCGGCGAAAAGGGCGACAAAGGTAAGGCGAAAAATGATTGTTTATGCACAATGTAGGTAATAGGTTTTCTTACGCATTGATCCAATTCTTGTTAGCCTTTTGTTACAATGATGAAAGAAAGAATATCTGAAAGAGGTTATGGGAATGAAAGCAACTTGGTTGGATTAAAGCAAACTGGAGGGTCTGATGATCTTATCATGCGCTAGTGGGAAAAATGAATATTGAAAAGGAGAAATGATAATGATAAATGATTTGATGTATGTTGAATTTGAAAATAGTGATCAATTTGAGTACTGATAAGATGGTATGATGACTTTACAGGTCTTAGAGGAGAAAAAGGCTACAAGGGTGAACAGCACTCAAAGGGCTACAAGGGTGAGAAAGGTAAGAATTGAAATGGAAATGAGTTTTCTATTGCATGATTGATAACAATTCTCCAGAATTTAATGAAACACAATTTGTGCTTAGAAATATTAGATATGACATCACGGAAATAGTAATGAATGAATTTCTATAAGTAAACGTTCATGAATGAAAAGCAAATTGGAATTAAGAAGAAAAGGCCATGTGCCAACACGCTAGTCTTTTCCACAACATTCAATGTTAAAATGATGTCCAAATGTGATTCCAATAATTAATGAACTAAATGTCATTGATATTTTTAGGAGACAAAGGTGATTTCGGCGAAAAGGGCGACAAAGGTAAGGCGAAAAATGATTGTTTATGCACAATGTAGGTAATAGGTTTTCTTACGCATTGATCCAATTCTTGTTAGCCTTTTGTTACAATGATGAAAGAAAGAATATCTGAAAGAGGTTATGGGAATGAAAGCAACTTGGTTGGATTAAAGCAAACTGGAGGGTCTGATGATCTTATCATGCGCTAGTGGGAAAAATGAATATTGAAAAGGAGAAATGATAATGATAAATGATTTGATGTATGTTGAATTTGAAAATAGTGATCAATTTGAGTACTGATAAGATGGTATGATGACTTTACAGGTCTTAGAGGAGAAAAAGGCTACAAGGGTGAACAGCACTCAAAGGGCTACAAGGGTGAGAAAGGTAAGAATTGAAATGGAAATGAGTTTTCTATTGCATGATTGATAACAATTCTCCAGAATTTAATGAAACACAATTTGTGCTTAGAAATATTAGATATGACATCACGGAAATAGTAATGAATGAATTTCTATAAGTAAACGTTCATGAATGAAAAGCAAATTGGAATTAAGAAGAAAAGGCCATGTGCCAACACGCTAGTCTTTTCCACAACATTCAATGTTAAAATGATGTCCAAATGTGATTCCAATAATTAATGAACTAAATGTCATTGATATTTTTAGGAGACAAAGGTGATTTCGGCGAAAAGGGCGACAAAGGTAAGGCGAAAAATGATTGTTTATGCACAATGTAGGTAATAGGTTTTCTTACGCATTGATCCAATTCTTGTTAGCCTTTTGTTACAATGATGAAAGAAAGAATATCTGAAAGAGGTTATGGGAATGAAAGCAACTTGGTTGGATTAAAGCAAACTGGAGGGTCTGATGATCTTATCATGCGCTAGTGGGAAAAATGAATATTGAAAAGGAGAAATGATAATGATAAATGATTTGATGTATGTTGAATTTGAAAATAGTGATCAATTTGAGTACTGATAAGATGGTATGATGACTTTACAGGTCTTAGAGGAGAAAAAGGCTACAAGGGTGAACAGCACTCAAAGGGCTACAAGGGTGAGAAAGGTAAGAATTGAAATGGAAATGAGTTTTCTATTGCATGATTGATAACAATTCTCCAGAATTTAATGAAACACAATTTGTGCTTAGAAATATTAGATATGACATCACGGAAATAGTAATGAATGAATTTCTATAAGTAAACGTTCATGAATGAAAAGCAAATTGGAATTAAGAAGAAAAGGCCATGTGCCAACACGCTAGTCTTTTCCACAACATTCAATGTTAAAATGATGTCCAAATGTGATTCCAATAATTAATGAACTAAATGTCATTGATATTTTTAGGAGACAAAGGTGATTTCGGCGAAAAGGGCGACAAAGGTAAGGCGAAAATGATTGTTTATGCACAATGTAGGTAATAGGTTTTCTTACGCATTGATCCAATTCTTGTTAGCCTTTTGTTACAATGATGAAAGAAAGAATATCTGAAAGAGGTTATGGGAATGAAAGCAACTTGGTTGGATTAAAGCAAACTGGAGGGTCTGATGATCTTATCATGCGCTAGTGGGAAAATGAATATTGAAAAGGAGAAATGATAATGATAAATGATTTGATGTATGTTGAATTTGAAAATAGTGATCAATTTGAGTACTGATAAGATGGTATGATGACTTTACAGGTCTTAGAGGAGAAAAAGGCTACAAGGGTGAAGAGCACTCAAAGGGCTACAAGGGTGAGAAAGGTAAGAATTGAAATGGAAATGATTTCTATT